>CM075979.1:89773708-89796155 GCA_038087875.1 Malacoraja senta | reverse complement strand
AAACGTCACCCATTCCTTCTCTCCAGAGATGCCTGCCCCTGAGTTACTGTCCAGCATTTTGTGTCTATCTTTTGTTAGCAGACATTTATAGGAAAGGGAATGCTGTACATCTTGTCTGTGAGTTTAGTATCGTGGATGACAATGCAGGGTTGTTTTGCTGCTGAACGGAAGTGTTTAGATTTTTGACACATGTACCAAGGTGCAGTGAAAAGCTTTGTTTTGCATGTTATCCAATCGGATCAGATAATACTATGCAGAAGTACAATCTGGTCAAACTCCAGTACAATAGGTAGAGCAAAGGGGAAGATACGGAGTGTAGAATATAGTTCTCAGCATTGTAGCGCATCAGTTCCACAGACAAAGTCCAATGTCCACAATGGGGTAGCGGTGAATCGGACACTGCCCTAGCTTATTAATTACTGTTCTGTATGACTCTCTTTGTCATTTGAAACACAACACTACGGTTTTTAAAAACCAGGAACTGTGAATGCTGGTTATTATATAAAAGGACACACAGTGCTGGAGTAACTCAGCGGGTCAGGCAGCATCTGTGGAGAACATGGATAGGTGACGTTTCACAGAGTGCTGGAGTTACTCAGCGGGTCAGGCAGCATCTGTGGAGCGAAGGAAATGGGCAACCTTTCGGGCCGAAACCCTGAAGGAAATAGGCAACGTTTTGGGCCGAAACCCGGAAGGGTTTCGGGCCAAAACGTTGCCTATTTCCTTCGCTCCATAGATGCTGCCGGAACATGGATAGGTGACGTTTCACAGAGTGCTGGAGTAACTCAGCGGGTCAGGCAGCATCTGTGGAGAACATGGATAGGTGACGTTTCACAGAGTGCTGGAGTAACTCAGCGGGTCAGGCAGCATCTGTGGAGAACATGGATAGGTGACGTTTCGGGTCGAGACCCTTCAGACTGATTGTTGGGGTGGGGGGGGGTGGGGGGAGAGAAAGCTAGAAGAGGGGATTTCTAAGTGCAACTAGATGGGGACTGAAAGGATGTTTTGTGAATTTCACATATTAACCATCGTGTGAAGTTTTAGCATTGCTTTTCATCTGAACCCAATTATTTAAAATATTTTAGAGGTTTGGCTTGAAGATATCAGCACTGAATCACGAGACAATTTATTAAAAATGAATAAATAACAGGCCTTGGGTTACATAAATGTTATTCTGGCCCCAACCAATTGTGATGGATATATTTTGGGCAGGGCTGAGGGTGGAAGTGTTCCAGTGCGTTTATTTCTGCAGTGGGTGTAGACGTTCAGCGTGAATAATTGCGAGCAGGGAGTCTAGAGTGACAATGACATGTTTGGCCCCTCCGTACGTGTTTGGTCCCTTGGTAGAAACGTACAAAATTCTTAAGGGGTTGGACAGGCTAGATGCAGGAAGATTGTTCCGATGTTGGGGAAGTCCAGAACAAGGGGTCACAGTTTAAGGATAAGGGGGAAGTCTTTTAGGACCGAGATGAGAAAAACATTTTTCACACAGAGAGTGGTGAATCTCTGGAACTCTCTGCCACAGAAGGTAGTTGAGGCCAGATCATTGGCTATTATTTAAGAGGGAGTTAGATGTGGCCCTTGTGGCTAAAGGGATCAGGGGGTATGGAGAGAAGGCAGGTACAGGATACTGAGTTGGATGATCAGCCATGATCATATTGAATGGCGGTGCAGGCTCGAAGGGCCGAATGGCCTACTCCTGCACCTATTTTCTATGTTTCTATGTGTGACAATAATATGTTTCTATGTGTGACAAGCCCGCTAACTAATGTTTTGAAGCGTTGGTGCCTCAGCTACTTAAACAATAAATCAGTGGGAGTGACAATAATTCATTCTGTTGCTTGATTAGTGGGACATTGTGAGTTTAACGTGACGCTGGTGGCCAACTGCTGATTGGTGGTGTTTAAGAAGGAAATATAGTGCAATAATAATATAGTCATTTGGTAATAATATAGTCTTTGAAGCATCCACCCAGACTATTCATGTTTAAGAAGGAACTGCAGATGCTGGAAAATTGAAGGTAGATAAAAATGCTGGAGAAACTCAGCGGGTGCAGCAGCATTTATGGAGCGAAGGAAATAGGCAACGTTTCGGGCCGAAACCCTTCCGGGTTTCGGCCCGAAACGTTGCCTATTTCCTTTTCCGGGTTTCGGCCCGAAACGTTGCCTATTTCCCTCACGATCAAAGGGAGAACGTGCAAACTCCACACGGATAGCACCCAAGGTCAGGGTCAAACCCAGGTCTCTGGCGCTGTGAGGCAGCGGCTCGACCCAATGTGCCCCCGTGCTGCCCTCAGACTAAAGATAATGGCTACTTTCTCTGGCCTTTCCCCAGTCGCACTGACTCATTTTGGATCTGGTTTGTTACCAGAATCAAACCAGATCCAGCAGCAGCTAAGGTGAAGTCCAGAAACAATCTCCTCAGTAAGCTTGTTGGCTCAAATTGGGGGGCCAGCAGCCCCCACACTGCGCATTTCAGCACTAGCCCTTGCATTTTCTTCAGCCGAATATTGCGCCCCTGTTTGGTCCAGGTCATCCCACACACACCATGTGGACACCCAATTGAACTCAACAATGAGGATCAGCACAGGAACAATCCGCTCAACACCACTCCGCTGGCTCCCTGTCCTATCCAATATAGCCCCTCCACACATCCGGCGAGTAGCCCTCACTCAAAGGATGCTCCAAAAGACCAAAACCTCCCCTCATCTGCCAATTCACATGGACATCTTCAACCCACCCACTGCTCGACTTCCATCGAGACGACCAATTTGGAAGAACCCACCACCAGCTGATTTCACCACCCAATCAGCTTGGAAAAAGGAATGGGAGTCCAAGGACGTCCCAAATAAACATCTGGTGTCAGACCCCACCCTACCGGTCCCTGGCACCAATCTCCCAAGGAAGCAGTGGACGACGCTGAATAGATTCAGGACTGGACATGGCCCCTGCTTGGCCAGCCTTCACAAATGGGGCAGCAGCCCAACCCCACAGTGTGCTTGTGGAGAGCAGCAAACAATGCAACACATCATTGAAGCACGCCCACAAAAAAGACTTAAAGGAGGACTTGTCACCCTTCATACAGCAGATCAAGAGGCAACTGCTTGGCTAAAGGACTTTGCATTCGCTAAATAAAAACCAGAATCAACAAATTCCTTCTCCAAAGAGTTGTTCTTTCCCAAATGAACTGAAAGTGTGAAGACAAGCCAGCAGTTGAACTCTAATGGCCTTGCCTAGAACATAGAACAGTACAGCATGGAACAAGGCCCCATGGCCCCAATGAAGATGATGTGATTTAAACTACCAATCCGTCTGCAAGTAGCTCCATCTCTCCATTCCCTGCTTGTTTATGTCTGTCCAAATGCTTCCTAAACATTGCAATCCTATCTGCTTCCACCATTTCCCCTGGCAGTGCATTCCAGACCAGCACTCAGAGTGTTTAAAATAAAAACTCACCTCGTAAATCTCCTTTTAAACGTTACCCCTCTCACCTTCAAGCTCTGCCCTCTCTAGTCATTGGCATATTCACACTGGAGAGAAGATTGTCCACACTATCAGAGATAGATAGATCTTTGATTAGTACAGGGGTCAGAGGTTATGGGGAGAAGGCAGGAGAATGGGGTTAGGACAATAGACAATGGGTGCAGGAGCAGGACATTGGGCCCTTTGAGATAGAGATATAGATCAGCCATGATTGAATGGCGGAGTAGACTTGATGGGCCGAATGGCATAATTCTACTCCTATCCTTTATGAGCTTATGTGCCCCACCTAGACCCAAGGGGTATTTCTCCCACACCCTTCACCTTCCACCTCCATTCTTTCCTCTAGCTTCACAATCCGCAATTCTTGGGTGAGACGTAAAGGCTGAGACTTCACTCTATTTCATGGCCATTAAGATGGGGTTAAAATGAAACCCGCGTGCTGTGGAGTGCTCAGTCAGCTTGTTTTATGGAGGCTGCCAGCTTTACGAGAGAAAGCTGATGAATGAATGGAAATCTTTAAGAATGGGATGAAGAGCAGTTCTGGAGATAGGGCTTGGAATTTATTTTCCATCACTAGCATGTGTTCTGCTGTAAACATTCTCAGACTTCTGCAGGCAGCTTTTGTCCTCCAGAGACCCAACATTCCACCCTGAAGAAATCCGTATCGCAGCCTGTAAATATTTGACAGGACTTTTAAAGGGCCTTGAGTACTTTGTAAGAACGTCTTTTTTGAAATGGACAAAGCGATGCCAAAAGTCAAGATTGTTTAATGGCCAAGTGTACCAACAATGACATTCTTACTTGCTTGGAAAGGATTTCTGCAGATCTTGTTGAAACTGAAGTTTAATTCCTGGCTTAACCAAGGTTGCAGGCTGCTCTAATAAATGTTTCTGAATGTCACGTAGATACTAGCTCAAGAATGCAGTCTGACTGATGTGAAGTGGGCAGTTTAGGTTTGCCAGTGGTGCAGATTTTGAGGTTAACCAAAACTGAGAAGAAGCTGTAAAGGATCAGTGGTGTGAGGGGATTTGACATCCATTACCCACCAATGACAGTCATACAGCACGGATACAGGCCCTTCGGCCCAACTTGTCCATGCTGACCAACATGTCGCATGCAAAAGAAAACACCAAGTGCTGGATTAACTCAGCAGGTCAGGTAGCATCTCTAGGAAAGATGAATGGGTGATGTTTCGCGTCGGGACTTTTCTTCAGACTCAGGAAGGGTCTCGACCTGAAACGTTGCCTTCCCATACGATGCTGCCCGACTTGCTGAATTACTTCACCACTTTGTGTCTTTATTTTGTAAACTAGCTTCTGCGTTTCCTTGTGTCTCCATTTTAATGCCCCGTCTAAGCTAGTTGCGTTTGGCCCATATATCCCTCTAAATGTTTCCCATCCAAGTACTTGTCCAAGTGTCTTTAAATGCTGTTGTAGTAAATAAAGAGGGAAAGATTGGACTTTATTACCTTCCATCACAGTGAGGAATGCAGGGAAGCCGCTGGGTGGATGTTTATGTTAAATTTTATTTGATGTGGCCGTGTGTCTTGTTGCTTTTCACTTAGTACGGCTTAGTAACTCAAATGTCACTGTACTTTAATTGGTACATGTGACAGTAAACTGACCTTGAAACTTGAATGACCTCCTCCGGCAGCCCGTTCCATATATCCACCACCCCCGGAGTGAAAACTTTGCCTCTCAGGTTCCCCTCATTTCTTGCTGCTTGTGATTGTTGGCTTTCAGAACCCAGATTGGATCTAACCTCCAGCGGTGATATTAGTATGTTTGTATGTGGATTCAATTAGTATGTTTTGGTGCATTTCTGTGTGTGGAGAGATAGAGTTACCACTCGACCAGATTTCAGACGACCTTTTAATTGCTGCTGTAATTAGATATGTGCAACTTTAATTACATTTTCATTGTACTTAATTGAAAGAGGGAACTGCCCTGTGGAGAGAGTGCTAAATAAAACAAACCGATACTTTGCCTTTCAAAGCACCATTTCTCTCTCTTTTGATGCAAGCCATGTTTGTAGATCAACAAGGAGTGTGTGTGTGTGCGCTCGTGCGGTGTGTGTGCGCGCGTGTGTGCATGTGCGTGTGCATGTGTGCGCGAGCGCATGTGTGTGCTTATGTGTGTGCGTGCTTGTGTGCGTGTGTGCATGTGCATGTGTACGCGAGCGCATGTGTGTGCTTATGTGTGTGCGTGCTTGTGTGCGTGTGTGCGTGTGCATGTGTACGCGAGCGCATGTGTGTGCTTATGTGTGTGCGTGCTTGTGTGCGTGTGTGCGTGTGCATGTGTACGCGAGCGCATGTGTGTGCTTATGTGTGTGCGTGCTTGTGTGCGTGCTTGTGTGTGCATGTGCATGTGTACGCGAGCGCATGTGTGTGCTTATGTGTGTGCGTGTGTGCGCGACTGCCAACATTGGGTGAGAGTGAGAAATTGCAAGGTAGCGTGGCGACCGAGGGGAGGAGGGTGTGGGAGGGGTGTCTCCCCCCCCCCCCCCACGGTAGGGTGTCTCCCCCCCCCCCATGGTAGGGGTGTCCCCCCACCCTCCCCCCACGGTAGGGAGCTTTCGCATTTTTCAGCTTGAAATTGTGCACTCTGGTGCATACTGTAGCGAGTCTTAACTTACACTTGAATGCAACATTTATGCTTTAAATTAGATTAGGTATGAATAAGGTTAGGCTAAATTACATTCCTAATTACATTCCACAGTAGAGCCAGGCTCTGATCAACAGGTGCAGCACATGAATGACTATATTCATGTATGGAAATCAGATTATAATTCATGCTGTTATGCATATATATGGAGAAAAAATAGAGAAATAAGGCAAGAGTCGGACTTCCATCACTGTTCTGCGCAAATAAATCAATCAACCTTACCCTTTGACTATAGAAACAAGACAAAAATAATGCCACATATTCAATCGTGTATGGTACAATGAAATTAACATATCTATGTAAAACATATATATGGAAACAGGCCCTTCGGCCCACCAAGTCCACACCGACCAGCAATCTATCATACACCAGTTCCATCCTACACTCCAGGGATAATTTACAGAAGCCAATTAACCTACAAACCTGCACTTCTTTCAGATGTGGGAGAAACCGGAATATCCAGAGAAAACCCATGTGGTAGTCAGGCAGCAACTCTACCGCTGCGCCACCGTGCCACCCCATTACATTATTGTTTCTGTAATATATTTATTATGGTGTCACGTCAATAAAGATGAACACATGATTCTTATTTCTGCCCTTATTTGGATAAAACACATCTCCAGTCATTGTGTTTTATGGCTGGTTTTCAACCTCTTCAGTCTGAAGGTCTCGACCCGAAACATCACCCATTCTTTCTCTCCAGAGATGCTGCCTGTCCTGCTGAGTTTTTCTAGTTTTTAGTGTCTATCTTCAGTTTAAACCAGCATCTGCAGTTCCTTCCTACACTCTTTGTTAAGCGAAACAGGTCCTATTCTCATAATATTATTCACCTCAACTAAGTTTTTTCTTCACCTCTGTTGCTGCAGAGAATAAATACAATCCCAGTTATCAAATCTTTCTTCAAAGTGAAAAAAAAATTCCAGCCCTCCAACATCTTCATAAATTGCCTCTGGATCCTGTCCAGAGCAATTGCACCCTTTCTACAATGTGTCAAAGTCTTACAGCATGGAAACAGGCCCTTCATCCCAACTTGTTCATGCAGATCAAGATGCCCCATCTAAACTAGTCCCATTTATCTGCATTTTTGCCCATATCCCTTTAAATCTTGTGTGTGCCAGTGTGTGTGTAAGGGTATGTGTCAGTGTGTGTGTCGGTGTGTGTGCCAGTGTGTGTGCCAGTGTGTGTGCCAGTGTGTGTGCCAGTGTGTGTGCCAGTGTGTGTGTCAGAGTGTGTGCCAGTGTGTGCCAGTGTGTGTGCCAGTGTGTGTGCCAGTGTGTGTGCCAGTGTGTGTGTCAGAGTGTGTGCCAGTGTGTGTGTCAGAGTGTGTGCCAGTGTGTGTGCCAGTGTGTGTGTCAGAGTGTGTGCCAGTGTGTGTGTCAGAGTGTGTGCCAGTGTGTGTGCCAGTGTGTGTGTCAGAGTGTGTGCCAGTGTGTGTGCCAGTGTGTGTGTCAGTGAAGCGGTGACAACATCCGGGGTGAGTGGAGAGCGTTTCCCTCTCACCTCCCCCCCCCCCTCCCACCCCTCCCCCCCCCCCCCCCCCCCCACCTCCCGGGAATGCGGACCGGCCCAGGTGCTCTGAGTCCAGCTGGGGTCCGGGGAAGGTGAGGGTCAGTGACCCGGGGGTCGGGCATCGGAGCTGAGCCTTAGCCCGAGATTCATCCCCGCGGCTCCGGAGGCGGCACCAATGCCCCCACTCACCGGGTCCGCTACTTAAAAAAAAACTACTTTTTTTCCCCCAAAATCATCCCACGTAGTTTGACAGCCCTGCTTTAAACCAATGCCCTCTAGTTCTTGAATCACATATCCCCGGAAAAAGACTATGCATTCACCTTATATATTCCCCTCGTGGTTTTTACTCACCTCTAAAACAATTTTTGCTTTATTTTGACCTTCCATTACCTGCAGATTTTTGAGCGTGAGAAATTTGTGAAATGCGTGACTCTCAAGCTCAATGCATGAGAGTTGGCAGCCATGGTGTGTGCTTGTGTGTGTGCTTGTATGTGTGTGCGCGTGCTTGTGTGTGTGCATGCTTGTGTATGCGTGCTTGTGTGTGTATGCGTGCTTGTGTATGCGTGCTTGTGTATGCGTGCTTGTGTGTGTATGCGTGCTTGTGTGCGTGCTTGTGTGTGTGTGCTTGTGTGTGTGTGCGTGCTTGTGTGTGTGTGCTTGAGTGTGCGTGTGTATGTGCTTGAGTGTGCGTGTGTATGTGCTTGTGTGTGTGTGCTTGAGTGTGTGCTTGTGTGCGTGCTTGCGTGTGTGTTTGAGTGTGTGTGCGTGCTTGTGTGTGTGTATGTGCTTGTGTGTGTGTATGTGCTTGTGTGTGTGTTTGAGTGTGTGCTTAAGTGTGTGCTTGTGTGCGTGCTTGCGTGTGTGTGTGTGTGCGTGCTTGTGTGCGTGCTTGCGTGTGTGTTTGAGTGTGCGTGCTTGTGTGTGCGTGCTTGAGTGTGTGTGTGTGCGTGCTTGTGTGTGTGCTTGTATGTGCTTGAGTGTGTGCGTGTGTGTGCGTGCTTGTGTGTGTGCGTGCTTGTGTGCGTGCTTGAGTGTGTGTGTGTGCGTGCTTGTGTGTGTGTGCATGCTTGTGTGCGTGCTTGAGTGTGTGTGTGTGCGCGTGTGTATGTGCTTGTGTGTGCTTGTGTGTGAGCGTGCTTGTGTGTGTGCGCGTGTGTATGTGCTTGTGTGTGTGAACTAGTCGATTAGAGAAAAGTATAATATCATAAAATACTAGAAAAAAAATACAAGTCCTATTTTAACTGAATTTCACTGTACATGGGGTAAATAAAGTCCCATACCATAAATGTTATTGAAGCATCAGCAGGTTTATGCAGTAATTGTGCTCAAGTTTATTTGCATGATGTTCGTAAGAACGTGTGATTTTGGGGATAACTTTTAACACCCTCCGTTTTGCACCCCAACCAGTTTTGCGCATTATTGGCGTCAGAAGCTCACAATCGGGTGAGGTGCAGATCTGATGATTAACCCATTCACTCTTTTCCCCAACAATGAAATTGGGCTAAAATGACCTGCTTTGATTTCATTAGTTAGCCTTCAATTACAACAAGAAGGCAGAGCTGAAGGGACTGGGTGCCAGTTTATATCGGGTTGTTAAAGGGCCTTGTTAGGCCCAGTTGAGAAAAATAATTTGATATTTTATGAATATAGGAAAATAAAAATAAATTGAATTCAGAATTCAAAGGGAAATAATTGCATTCGGAGTATGCTGTGAACTGGTTAAAACCTCTTATCCAAGGTTTCAAGGTCAGTTTATTCCATAGTAATGTGACCATGTATTCACAAATGTATTTTTTCTTTGGATGGTAGATAGAAAGATACCATCTGCATTGCAAACCAGTTTCATTTTGTGGCCTTTATTATTTATGAATTTATTATAGTATTGCTTTGTAAAAGCTTTACTAGTTTAGTTTATTAGTTTAGTGAATTTAATTTATTTTTATTTTCCTATATTCTGAAGAAGTGTCTCGACCCGAAACGTCACCCATTATTCTCTCCAGAGGTGCTGCCTGTCCCGCTGAGTTACTCCAGCAATATATGTCTATCTTTAGTTTTGTTTATTGTCACGTGTACCGAGGTACAGTGAAAAGCTTTTGTTGCGTGCTATCCAGTCAGCAGAAAGACAATACATGATTACAATCGATCCATTTACAGTATAGATATATGATAAGGGAATAACGTTTAGTGCAAGGTAAAGCCATCAAAGCCCGATCGAGGACAGTCCGAGGGTCACCAATGAGGTAGATAGTAGTTCAGCTCTGCTCTCTGGTTGTGGTAGGATGATTCAGTTGCCTGATAACAGCTGGGAAGAAACTCTTCCTGAATCTGGAGGTGTGCGTTTTCACACTTCTATACCTTTTGCCTGATGGGAGAGGGGAGAAGAGAGAGTGGCCAGGGTGTGACTTGTCCTTGATTATGCTGCTGGCCTTGCCGAGGTGTAAATGAACTCAATATGAGGTTGGTTTGTGTGATGGTCTGGGCTGCGTTTTCTTGTGGTCTTGGATGGAGCTTTCTGTGGCAAAGAATCCCACAGATTCACCGTCCTTTATTGCAGTGAAGGACAGCATTTGTCCAGTTGAATTTCCAGGCAGAGAGGTTTATAAAGTCGCAGTGTGCTTGAGCTGTGGTCGTTTGGGCATGCAATCCAAAGATGGTACTGATAGGGACAACTGTTGGACAAGTTTGCTGCGGTGATGTTTGGGGAAGAGCTTGGTGTTGTGTCACAGATCTGAGCTGAAGAGCCAGGACTTTGGACCTGCTCTGGGGGAAACCTGCAGGTTGCAACTGTTAATGTAGTTTACTTTTGGTTACAAAGTTATTCTAGTCTTTGAGAATAAAATATGGTTTGACTCTGAAGCCCGAGTGTGTGACGTGTATAGATGTACACAGGCCATAACTGATGCTTTTGGTTTATGTCGGTGTCGACAGTATGATGTAATTATTTATCCTGTAACTGATCATTCATTCTGCCTTTCCCACGGAGCCTTTCAGCTGCTGGCTTTTGCTTTGCTCTGCACGAATATTGGGGGTTTATATTTATTGAACTTGTTTTTGTTTGTCTATTACATTATCTGTGCTTCTAGACCACTTATGCTGCTGCAAGTCAAGAGAGTTTTATTGTCCTGTGTCCCAGATAGGGCAATGAAATTCTTGCTTGCTGCAGCACAACAGAATATGGAAACATAATACAGAACAGTAGATAAAAGTTCAGTGTGTCTATATACCATAGACCATATATATACACAATAAATAAACAGATAAAGTGCAATAGTAATAATAGACTGTTATTGTTCAGAGTGTGTTTGATGTCATGTTTAATAGCCTGATAGCTGTGGGGAAAAAGCTGTTCCTGATCCTGGATGTTCCAGATTTCAAGCTCCTGTACCTTCTTCCCGATGGCAACGGAGACATGAGTGTGTGTTCCATTTTGATAAATGTGACAATCAACACTCTTGAGTCTAGAGTTTGTAGGAAAGGGCGATGGAGGTTAGGAAGTGATGACACAGTCAGCAGGGAGATTCTCCCGGAGCGGAAAGTGATAAACTGTCGACGTGACCCATGGACATCACGGTGACTACTAGTTCAGATTTGCCTGATTCTGTCGGAAGAGGATTTTTGTATTGAGCTGAAGTTTCGATTGGTTCAAATTTTGTGATGGTAAATTCTTAATTTCTGCATTAAACTCTATTTGAGGAAATTCAGAAATCGCTCTGTCTCGTGTCGTGTAGGCCAACTGCAAGAGTCCCGTGGACAAACAAGAAACTGCAGGCGTGGGTTACAAAAAAATGACACAAAGTGCTGGAGTAACTCTGCAGGCCAGGCAGCATCTCTGGAGAATATCGATAGGTGATGTTTCGGAACGGGACTCTTCAGTCTGAAAATGGCACCATATGACAAAATGTCACCTCTCATGTTCTCCAGAGATGCTGCCTGAGTTGCGGAATTACTCCCAGCCTCATTACTACAATCCTGTGGTAGATAAAAATGCTGGAGAAACTCAGCGGGTGAGGCAGCATCTATTGAGCGAAGGAATAGGTGACGTTTCAGGTCTCGACCCGAAACGTCACCTAGTCCTTCGCTCCATAGATGCTGCCTCACCCGCTGAGCTTCTCCAGCATTTTTATCTACCTTCGATTGTTCCAGCATCTGCAGTTCCTTCTTAAACACTACAATCCTGTAGTGTGTTGGCATGTAACATTGAAAATTATGATTCTTAATCACTGTTTCACATTTTCATTTCAGCCTATCTCTGGTATAATATGGGAGCATTGTACTGTACATTAGCTGTAACAACTGGACGTAATGATGCATTTACTTCTAAATATTTAGGAGTCGTGCATCTCTTTGTGGCATGGTGGTGTGAAGCCGTTCTAATGATTCTTTTCTGTGTTGCTTTCAGGTTTTCTACTTGGAATATTGAGTGTCAGATAGAAGTGAAGAATGATGCAAGCTTAAATGAACCTTTGTACTGGCAAAGAGATGGTGTTTCAGCCAACCAACACTGAGGCTGTTGTCCAGTAGCACCACATAAACAGGGACAAGGTTCGCGGTTTAGACAATTGACATGGATTTTATTTTTCCAAATCAAATGCAATCTGCATGACATCATTAGGTTTGTGCTGGAATGAAGTGGCTGATCCTGTAAGTCGCACTGACCCATAATTTGGGGACAGCACCGACCGAGTCACCATGGATGATGGGAACACTCGGACTCAGATGGTCACTGCCGAGACGCTGGTGGGACTTCTGGAAAGTGGCATTGCGAAAGTGCTGGTCATTGACAGTCGTTCCTTTGTCGAGTACAATGGCTCACATCTCTTGGACGCTGTGAATATCAATTGCTCAAAGCTCATGAAACGGAGACTACAGCAAGATAAAGTGCAAATCGTGGAACTCATTCAGCATTCTGCAAAACAAAAGGTAGGATCATGGTAGAAAAGTTAAAGGGAGAAGGGGAGCTTCCACCACCCAGATATTCTGGGGATGTTGGGATCTGATTCCTGCACATGAGTTTATCCTAGCTTCTTGTTCAGCACGGTCATTGTGGGCCGAAGGGCCTGTTCCTGTGCTTTACTGTATATGTTCAATGTAAGCTCCTAGTAGAACAAGTCCCCCTTTAATCCCACAGGCCTGTAATTATCTTCCCGCTGATACCTAAAACCAATGACCTTCTGAAGGCTGTGATTTGACTTCCTCACTGCTGGGTCGGTTCCAGATCATGACATTGCTCCATGTTGAATAATAATATTCGTGCCATTCGCAAACTTGCAACTTTTACAACCGGGACAGAATTTCATGTATGCAATAGCAAATAAAATGTTGATGTCAAGTTGCATTAACTTTAGTGGGGGGGGTTACTCTTTAATAACTGCCCCCCATCACCGTTACAGATTGAGGTTGATGTCACACAGGAGGTGGTGGTATACGACCAATGCACACAAGATGTCAGTCGCCTGACCGCTGACAGCTTCACTTCTGTTCTTCTCAGCAAACTGGAGAAGAAGTTCAACAACGTATCCCTCCTTGCAGGTAAGACTTGCTGTTGTCTGAAATGTTCTATGTGGGAGAAACAACATCAAATCAGCAGACAGATGACAAAACAGCAGGCCATATGGCTTTTCAGGTCTAAGTTAGATCGAAGCAGGAGCAATTAAAGAACTAATCACTCACTTGCTCAGGATATGAGAATTACGTGAGACCGTGTATTAATTGAGCTCGCTTTTATAAATTCTCATTTATTGATCAAATTGCTTGAACAATAAGATTAGTGGTTTTTGTCACTTTCTTAGTTGTAAGAACTTGAAGTTCTTTTGAATGGGAGTCATATAAAACAATTAAAAACATGTTTTAAACTAGAAACTGAAAGTAAGCATGCAGGTACAGCAGGCAGTGAAGAAAGCTAATTTTGGCCTTCATACCGAGAGGAGTTGAGTATCGGAGCAGAGGTCCTTCTGCAGTTGTACAGGGCCCTAGTTAGTGAGACCACACCTGGAGTGCAGTTTTGGTCTCCTAATTTGAGGAAGGACATTCTTGCTATTGAGGGATTGCAGCATAGGTTCACAAGGTTAATTCCCGGGATGGTGGGACTGCCATATGATGAAAGAATGGAGCGACTGGGCTTGTATTCACTGGAATTTAGAAGGATGAGGGGGGTATCTTATAGAAACATATAAAATTATTAAGGGATTGGACACGCTAGATGCAGGAAACATGTTGCCGATGTTGGGGGAATCCAGAACCAGGGGCCACAGTTTAAGAATAAGGGGTAGGCCATTTAGAATGGAGACGAGGAAACACTTTTTCACACAGAGAGTTGTGAATTTGTGGAATTCTCTGCCTCAGAGGGCAGTGGAAACCGATTCACTGGATGCATTCAAAAGAGTTAGAGCTCAGGGCTAGCGGAATCAAAGGATATGGGGAGAAGGCAGGAATGGGGTACAGATTGTGGATGATCAGCCATGATCATATTGAATGGTGGTGCTGGCTCGAAGGGCCGAATGGCCTCCTCCGGCACCTATGTATCTATGTTTCATTTGAACAAATTGCTTAATCATGAAAGCCTCAACTTGCCCAAGGCTTTGTTGACCTGGAACTGATTGCTGGTTCATGTGAGATGCCAGTATGAACAAATAGAAACCCATTCTCAATTTTACATATTAGTAGCATAAACCTTTAGCAAATAAAACAGCCGATACAATGAGGAAAGAACACAACCAAAATATTTCTTAAATTGTGAAAAAATCAGATGTTGAATAACTGATGGTAATCCAATCAGCTCCCTTGAGCACACGACTCGATTCAGAATGTGAAAAAGTAAAAAATTAAACAGAAAAATCATGTGAATTAAATACATTTTGCTTCTGAATACCACGATTGATTGAACATTTTTAAAATTAATTTCCTCCCCTGCTTTTAAAATTGTGGCAGTCGTTGTATCTTCATTTGATAAGTTAGGGGATCAATTAAAGCAGCCAAATTCTTCTTAGTTCAAGAGACAAGAGTGTTTTATTCTCATGTGTCTCAGATGGGACAATGAAATTCTTACTTGCTGCAGCACAACAGAATATGTGAATATGTAAACATGGCACATAACGGGGGAAGGAAAAAAAAAGACAAAGTTCAATGAATAACAAATATAGTGCAATATAGTCATTTGGTAATAATATAGTCTTTGAAGCATCCACCCAGACTATTCGTGTTTAAGAAGGAACTGCAGATGCTGGAAAATCGAAGGTAGACAAAAGTGCTGGAGAAACTCAGCGGGTGCAGCAGCATCTATGGAGCGAAGGAAATAGGCAACGTTTCGGGCCGAAACTCTGAAGGAAATGGGCAACGTATCGGGCCGAAACCCGGAAGGGTTTCGGGCCGAAACGTTGCCTATTTCCTTCGCTCCATAGATGCTGCTGCACCCGCTGAGTTTCTCCAGCACTTTTGTCCACCATCCAGACTATTAGTTTTGAACTGAATTTTGTAAAGGGTACACGGCATTTGGAAAGCCATTTTTTTACTCGCTTAAAGATTTTCAAAAAAAGATTTAGACCCAGAAACCTTTAGGACAGTGAAATGTTTTATTTTACTCAAGTTGATCCTAGTTCTCAAATTCTTATGTAGTACATGTTACACTTGTAGAGAAATGTATAAAAGCTAGTTTATATAAAAGGAATTGATGTGAGCATTGTGAAGCAAATTGAGTAATATCATCAAATTTAAATGCGTCACAATCTATAATTCCCCTTCAGCTTTTAGTTTCTCATGTTGACTCTTTTCTATCAAGGTGGTCCTCCTACACACACATGTGTCCTTTGGGATAGCTGCTCTTTGCATGCAATCTCTCTGGGTTTGGTGTGAACCATTTATCATATATTACCAAGCTTCATTTGGCCTTCCATTTTCCATTTTTCCTCCTCTGCTCACATGGCAATGATTCATATCGAAGTATAGTTTGACAGTTTCTCTGAGACACACTGACAAAGTGAAGACTGGTCACACGTGGGCCTGAACAATTGATCTTTGAAGGTTGTTTCATGATATCAGGGATAAGAGACTTTTGAATAAGCACATGAATAAGGAGGAATCTTGATAATGTACAGGCAAATGTTCAGGACTGACTGAACGTTGTGCCTTCCACCACAGTGAAGAATGCTGTGGCGGATGTTTGTGTTGAATCTTATTGTGTGTTTTGTGTTTTTTTATTGTACCGCTGCTGGCAAATTCATTTCACTGCACCTTCGTGACGAATAAAATCGACTATTGACTATTAAATAAAAGTTGGCGTTGACATCGTGTTCGACAGACATTGTGGGCCTGTTCTTGTTCTACGGTTTTATGTTCTACAAATTGTAACAAAGTGTGTGTGTGTGTGTTATTGGACATTAACTTTGGTTCATTAGATAAATAGACAACAGACAATAGGTGCAGGAGTAGGCCATTTGGCCCTTCGAGCCAGCACCGCCATTCAATGTGATCATGGCTGATCATCGACAATCAGTTCCCCGTTCCTGCCTTCTCCCCATATCCCCTGACTCCGCTATTTTTAAGAGCCTCATCTAGCTCTCTCTTGAAAGCATCCAGAGAACCCGCCTCCACTGCCCTCTGAGGCAGAGAATTCCACAGACTCACCACTCTCTGCGAGAAAAAGTGTTTCCGTTCTAAATGGCTTACTCCTTATTATTAAACTGTGGCCCCTGGTTCTGGACTCCCCCAACATCGGGAACATGTTTCCTGCCTCTAACGTGTCCAAGCCCTTAACAATCTCATATATGTTTCAATGAGATTCCCTCTCATCCTTCTAAACTCCAGTGTACAAGCCCAGCTGCTCCATTCTCTGAAATAAATCTGAAATGGAGAGCTAAAGTCAGTATTATTGTTGGCGCTTTGGAAGACTGTATCGCCACAATTCTTATCCGCAGTTGTCACCAGGAAAATCCCAGAATATCCAAAATAAACCAGATTTGTTTCACTAATGCCCAGGAGGAAAGAATATCTGCTATTCATTTCCAGCCCAGCCTGGATGTGGCCCCAGACCCACAACAAAGTCGTTAGCTGTTAATTGTCCACTGAAACGGCCCAACAAGGCATTCAAAGGAATCGAGCTACTATTTAAAGCTCTACCCATTTGACTCATCAGGTCACGGACTTGATGCACAATTAATTTATTAACAAGGAGGCTTCATAAACATTCCCGCCATAGTCGTACAAAAGACCAGACTAAAAATATTGAAAACACAAAGTGCTGGAGGAACTCCGTGGGTCGGGCAGCATCTGTGGAGGGAAGGAACAGTGTTTCGGGTCAGGACCCTTCTTCGTAGAGATTCAAGCCAAATCATTAAATGTACTCAAAGAGTTGGCTATTGTTGACGCAAGGAACTGCAGATGCTGGTTTACCAAGAAAGACAAAGTGCTGGAGTAACTCAGTGGGTCAAACAGCATCTCTGGAGAACATAGATAGATGATGTTTTGGGTTGTGTCCTTTCTTCAGGCTCATAACGTAGTTATTAGACAATAGACAATAGGTGCAGGAGTAGGCCATTTGGCCCTTCGAGCCAGCACCGCCATTCAATGTGATCATGGCTGATCATCCCCAATCAGTACCCCGTTCCTGCCTTCTCCCCATATCCCCTGACTATGCTATTTTTAAGAGCCCTATCTAGCTCTCTCTTGAAAGCATCCAGAGAACCCGCCTCCACCGCCCTCTGAGATAGAGAATTCCACAGACTCACCACTCTCTGTGAGAAAAAGTGTTTCCTCGTCTCCGCTCTAAATGGCTTACCCCTTATTCTTAAACTGTGGCCCCTGGTTCTGGACTCCCCCAACATCGGGAACACATTTCCTGCCTCGAGTGTGTCCAAGCCCTTAATAATCTTATTGTTCTAGGAAGGATCAAGGCTTTCCTTTTCGTAACTGTGAACAATATTGCTTTGTCTCTATTTGCTAGGTGGTTTTGCCAGGTTTTCTTCCACCTTCGGCAGCCTGTGTGAAGGGAAATCCTCTCTAGTCCCTGCGAGTATTTCCCAGCCTTGCCTCCCCGTAACCAACACTGGGCCAACTCGCATTCTTCCTCATCTTTACCTTGGCTGCCAACGAGATGTGTTGAACAAGGTGAGTGGGCTCTAATCTCATCCAATCCACTGTAGTTAATAAAATGAATCTCTGCAAACGTGGCAGGCACTTTCCATTTATTTCAGACGAAATGTTTTAAGAAAGAACTGCAGATGCGGGAAAAATCGAAGGTAGACAAAAATGCCAGTGGAACTCAGCGGGTGAGGCAGCGTCTATGGAGCGAAGGAATAGGTGACGTTTCGGGTCGAGTCCCTTCTCCAGACTGATGAAGGAATAGGTGACGTTTCGGGTCGAGACCCAAAAGGGTCTCGACCCGAAACGTCACCTATTCCTTCGCTCCATAGATGCTGCCTCACCCGCTGAGTTTCTCTAGCATTTTAGTCTATCTGCCATTTTAGTCTATCTGCCACTGCGTCATTATGTGACTGCAAAAGCGGGGACAGCATTTCCACAACTCATTTAAAATGGTACATTGCCAAATTGCCTAAGATATTTGAGTGATATTAAGGACAAGTTATTTAATGAGAGTGGAGGGCCATAAAGACACCACTAAGCAGACAGGTAGACACAAAATGCTGGAGTAACTCAGCGGGTGAAGCAGCATCTCAGGAGAGAAGGAATGGGCGAAGTTTCGGGTCGAGACCCTTCTTCAGACTAAGCAGACAGGAATCCTTCTTGTATTTATGAAGCACCTGGATTTACATTTAAAACCTGTAAACTGAAATGCTGTGGATGAATAGCTGGAAAATGGGACTGGACTGTAGAACAGATACCATGGACTGAATGAGTAGGAAGGAACTGCAGATACTGGTTTAAACCGAAGACAGACACAAAATGCTGGAGTAACAGCAATACAGGCAGCAGCTCTGGAGTGAAGGAATGGGTGATGTTTCAGGTCGAGAATGAAGAAGGCTCTCGACCCGAAACGCCACCCATTCCTTCTCTCCAGAGATGCTGCCTGTCTCGCTGAGTTACTCCAGCATTTTGTGTCTACCAAGGACTGAGTGTTTCCCTCTGTGCTACAGCTGGTTATAATTCTAACATGCAATACGAGTACTTGAATGATTCGAGTTCCATGGCATTTACAAGCATTATTTTTTTTTTCAAATACAGGAGCTTATGCAGCAGATTGATGTTGCCTACGTACTCAATGCAAGTAACACATGTCCCAAACCGGACTTCATTCCAGAGACTCATTTTCTGCGTGTTCCGGTGAACGACAGCTTTTCTGAGAAGATCTTGCCTTGGCTGGACAAGTCTGTTGAATTCATAGGTCAGTAGCGGGGTAAAGAGAGCTTATGGTCTGCTTGCCTTCATAGGCTGGGGCATTGCGTATTAGAGTCAGGATATCAGGATGCATCTTTATAGGACTTTGTTAGGCCACATTTATAATAATGTGCGCAGTTGAGGTTGCCCCATTACAGGAAGGATGGAGGCGTTGTAGAGGGGCATAAGGAATAGGAGCAGAATTAAGCCATTCGGCCCATCAATTCTACTCTGCCATTCAATCATGGCTGATCTATCTCCCCTTCCTAACCCGTATTCTCCTGCCTTCTCCCAATAGCCCCTGACACCCGTATTAATGGGTACAGAGGTGGTTGCCTGGATTAGGGGGTGGTAGCTACATGGAGAGGTCGGACAGCTTGGCATGTTTTCCTTGGAATGCCTGAGGCTGCAGGGAGACTTGATAGATGAGAGGCATTGATGAGGTGGTCAGTCAGAACCTTTTCCCTAGGGTGGAAATGCACTTTCTTTCCCCTTCCATCACAGTAAGGAATGTGGAGTCACTGTGGTGGATGTTTATGTTAAAATGTATTTTGTGTATTTTGTTGCTTTTTATTGGTCTGACTATGGCAAATCAAATTCCTCGTATGTTGCAAAACAAACTTGGCTAATAAAGTGTTATGATGATTATGATCTTTTAAGATATAATTTTGTTAAGATATAAAGCAGCTTCAAAGCATCAAGACTAGGCAGGGGGGGACGTGCATTTTCTGTCAAGGTGACTTGCAAATCGCACGCAAAATTAATTTGATTCCTGAACAAATACCTTTTCCAGGTTGATACGTAGTTTGAAATAGAATTTGGGTACGTAATGGTGGTTTATAGAACCACTACTGCTGACCCTCCTAAAAACATACCACGAGGGGTGGGGTGGAAATGGTGTCCGTTATTGGCGATTGTCCATTTCAAACTGAGTCAGGGTGTGGGCAGGGCACGAACCAGGTGTGGTGCAGGCAGCCTGGAACCAACATCCATTATAAAGAAGTTTGTTACATTTAAAGAAATTAGTTGATTTAAATTTCTGAGTTTTGTTAAATGAAGCAAATCTGCCAAACTGCAAATGTTTAAACTTTTTTGTACTCAACACCAAAATCCTGCTCTGTATATTTTACAACAAAATATTGGTTGCCTAACTGGTCAAGTGTTTGCTTGAAGGTAGATAAAAATGCTGGAGAAACTCAGCGGGTGAGGCAGCATCTATGGAGCGAAGGAAATAGGCAACGTTTCGGGTCGAGACCCTTCTTCTTCAGACTGATGTGAGGGGGGGAAGAAGAAAGGAAGAGGTGGAGCCAGTGGGCTGAGGGAGAGCTGAGAAGGGGAGGAGAAAGTAGGGACTACCTGAAATTAGAGAAGTCAATGTTCATACCGCTAGGGTGCAGAATGCGCTCCTCCAATTTCTGGTAGTCCTCGCTCTGGCCATGGAGGAGGCCCAGGACAGAAAGGTCAGATTCGGAATGGGAGGGGGAGTTGAAGTGCTGAGCCACCGGGAGATCAGGTTGGGTATTCCAAACCGAGCGGAGGTGTTGGGCAAAGCGATCGCCAAGCATACGCTTGGTCTCACCGATGTAGAGCAGCTGACATCTAGAGCAGCGGATGCAATAGATGAGGTTGGAGGGGGTGCAGGTGAACCTCTGCCGCACCTGGAACAACTGCTTGGGTCCTTGAATGGAGTCGAGGGGGGAGATAAAGCGACAAGTGTAGCATTTCCTGCGGTTGCAAGGGAAAGTGCCCGGAGAGGGGGTGGTTCGGGTGGGAAGGGACGAATTGACCAGGGAGTTACAGAGGGAAGCAGACAGGGGAGGAGATGGGAAGATGTGGCAAGTGGTGGGATCACATTGGAGGTGGCGAAAATGTCGGAGGATTTTTTGCTGTATGTGACGGCTGTAGGTGAGGACAAGGGGGACTGTGCCCTTGATACGAGTGGGGGGGGATGGGGAGAGAGAGCAGAGTCACGGGGTATAGAAGAGACCCTGGTGAGAGCCTCGTCTATAGTAGAAGAGAGGAACCCCCGTTCCCTGAAGAATGAGGACATCTCCGACGCCCTGGTGTGGAACACCTCATCCTGGGTGGTAGATGCGGCGTAGACGGAGGAATTGGGAGTAGGGGATGGAGTCCTTACAGGAAGCAGGGTGGGAAGAAGTGTAGTCTAGATAGCCATTGGAGTCAGTGGGTTTATAGTGGATGTCGGTCAGTAGTCTATCACCTGCGATGGAGATAGTGAGGTCAAGAAATGCTCGGGATTGAAGTGACCAGTTGATTTGTTTATTAAAGCTATAGTTCAACCCTGAAGAAGGAAGGAACTGCGGATGTTGGAATGTTGAGCAAAACACAAAGTGCTGGAAGAACTGTGGGTTCGGCAGCATCTGCGGAGTGAATAGACTGATGATGTCTCGAGCATTGAAGAAGGGTCCTTGACCTGAAACGTCATCTGTCCATTCCCTCCAGAGATAATACCTGACCCATTGAGTTTCTCCAGCACTTTATTTATTGTGCTTAATCTCAGTTCTGCTCAGTTACAGAGATTAAGCCACCCTCCACAGGTATCAGAGGGATTCCTTCAAATGGATTATTTTCCTGTTATTTCTCCCATAAGGTGCCAAATTCTCTTCATCACTCGAACAAGAAATTAGCAGATACTTCATGGGAATGTCAAATGCATGTTTGAGTTGAGGCACCAAGTGTGTGTGTGATTACATCAACAGACTTGAGCAACATCTTGCAACTGGGTGACGGTGTGCAGAAACATCTTCTCAATTGCGTAGAACCCAGAGAAATCTTGCAGTTAAGAATTTGGGATTGTGAATGACATTCCCTCGTGGTTTTGTTTTCAGAGAAGGCAAAGGCTTCGAATGGCTGTGTGTTGGTGCATTGCTTGGCTGGGATTTCCCGTTCTGCAACTATTGCCATTGCTTATATAATGAAGAGGATGGACATGTCCTTGGATGAAGCTTATCGGTAAGATAATTTATGTTACCAATGACTTGAGTTTCATTTTCTTCCCCCCCCCCCCCTGGTATGTCAGTGTAAATCTTTCAATAGAATTATTTGCCATTACTTATCATCAGAGAAAACTGTTCCAATATAATTTCTCAATCTACATTAGCTTTTGCAGTCATACCTTTAATTTAAGTTTAAATCAAATAAATTATAATGTCCAAATGATTTGTGCCGTGCTCTCTTCCCGTACAATGCAATGGCATGCTTCTATAATATACAGATTGACAATATGCTTGCATTTTCAGAAATCTGATTACCAGGCTTAAAGCAGTGTTAGTTTAATATAATGAAGTGACAATAAATAATTCAGTGACGGGATCGGTCAAAGTCAGCATGGATTTATGAAGGGGGAAATCATGCTAGACTAATCTTCTGGCATTATTTGAGGATGTAACAATTAAAATGGATAAGGGAGAGCCAGTGGATGTGGTGTATCTGGACTTTCAAAAAGCC
>CM075979.1:89706872-89773508 GCA_038087875.1 Malacoraja senta | reverse complement strand
ACAGATTTTGGCTAGGTTTGAATTTAATGTGGACTGCTAAATTAGCACTGAGAAAATGTCTGTACATTTAATTTTGATTATACAAATGAAGATGGTATCAAAATCAAGTAGAGATGTAAATGAAAGAGATGTGAATTCTATGCAGAGTGCATGAGTGGCAGATGGAAGGATGCCTGGAGGTGTCCTCTTGTGGAAAAGTGCTGGGAACTTGTTCAAATTGTCTGTCTGCATGGTGGAACTATTTTGTTCAAAATGTGTCATGTATGAGAGCTATCTGTGGTTAACATGATGTTCAACTGGGTGAAATGAAATAAAATCTGAAATGGTACCTGTTATATGTGTGTGTGTGTGTGTGTGATTTAAACACTATGTCAAATTGTTACAGACACTAGTAGGAAACCTCCAGCTTCTGCAAAGAAACATCCAAAAATGAAAACCTGAATCATATCATCAAAAACCATCAGCTTAAACTCTGCTGTTTCTCCATCCAGATGCTGCTGAAAGGCCGAACATTTCCTTAAACTTCTCAAAGGACTTAAATGAAACAGAGAGCACAACGTACTTCCTCTTAGATAGTTGTCGACCACCGATGAGATGCTGCAAAAATCAGAGATGAGCAACTTCATTCAACCATTCTCAACTAAAAGCAGCAAGTGTTTAGAATTCAATTTGAAGAAAACTCATAGAAAATATTGTGACATGCATTTTTTTTTCTTCAGGTACCCACTGTGATTTCAGCAGTCAATTTTATTTTTTCCTTCTGTTTTACATTTTTTAAACACAAGTAATAAAATACAGGGTGCCAGAATATCACTGTAAAGTTAATGAAATTGCTACTTAAACAAACTGTTACTAGAACTGGCATTAGAAGATGGTGAGAAAAAATATTAACACAGCTAACATTTCTCAGTACATGTTTACTAGCCCATTTCTCCCAATCTATAACATAACTGTAGCTAAATCTCATAAAGCGGTTAGTTTCAGAGGCTGTAATGATTAGTTAGCCAGGCAATGGGCTGTTATCAATGGTTTCACCTAACTTTGCTAAGCGCACCTCTGATTTCAATAAGTTAAACATTTGACGCTCCCGACTACAAAAACTGCTCAAGCTGTGTTTCCTTAAATGCATAAAGCACACTTCTATGTTCTACTAGAATATGAATACTTCATATTTTACTATGTAGATAAAATATATTTCCACAACTGGAGAACACAAGGCATCAAACTCAAAGACAATATAACAAATCTCAGGAAGAATTTTGCAATCTGTTCCTTCGACTAGTTACACATTTGATACCTGAAGCTATGGCGTGAATGAAAGGCCATAAGTTTGTTCAAGTTGGAATGAAACACAGGGCACTGATGACTCCTGTATAGAATACTCATATGAAACATTATATTCCCTTTCAAATTCTCATTTTGATTTCTCTGTTTAGATTTAACCGACAATGTGCTCTTTATACTAAAACTGAAGTGCACTATTCTACAAGTGTCCTTTCTCTGTGTTCTGGAATATTCTAAATGTTAAAAATAAAGTGATTACTATTTACTTCTACTTACATCCAACTGGAGATGGTTACAAAAAGAGGAAAACTCTGCAATTGATGCTATTTCCACTGACCAGAAATTAAAATTATAAATACTAAGCAGCAAGATGCGATTTAAGAAAATATTATTTACAGTTCAGTGCAGCCTGAGAAACTATCAAACAGGGAGCTGCAGGTACAATTAGGCTCAATCTACTAGTCTTTAAAGGTAACATTTGTTAAAAGTTACACACAAAACTACTGTGAATTATTAGCAGTATTTAGTATAAGCAACACATTTTAATATCTATTAATTGAATACAAAGATGTTATTTTTAAAGCTTTGCATGAGAGAAAGGGTTATAAATTAACTTCTCTGTCTTCATGATTCTCCACACTAATATTCCTGCATATCTTAGCTTACAATGAACTGCACGACACATTTGGACAGTTTACAAACTATAAGTTACCTGTTAGTGCAATTTAATTGCAAATGATTCCAAATATTCACAAAAGGAGAGCCCAATGATCAAACCTGAAGTAACAACAGAGCTCTGGTGACAGTCGCCACGTCTTCTCTGAACTATATCTCCACTAACTTCAAATATTCAGGTTGCTGAGGTAAACACCAGCAGGTGTCTATATAACTACCCAAGCTCAATTGATGTCTTTACAGAAAAAAAAGAAAAAGATTAAAATATGGGTAGACAAAAATGCTGGAGAAACTCAGCGGGTGAGGCAGCCTCTATGGAGCGAAGGAATAGGTGACGTTTCGGGTCGAGACCCTTCTTCAGACTGATGTGGGGGGGGGGGGGGGGGAAAGAGGCGGAGACAGTGGGCTGTGGGAGAGCTGGGAAGGAGAAAGTGGGGACTACCTGAAATTGGAGAAGTCAATGTTCAGATATATACACAAGGCACAGACATTTATCTAAATGTTCTGCAAAATATCAATCAATGCTTTTTAAGTGGTGGAGCTTTACAATAAGTTGTATTAATACCACATCCTTATTGCATGCATGAATTTAACTGGAACACTTACTGATCTACAGTGCTGCAAAAGGTTGCTAGTATTGATCCACACACTCATTAAGTCTTTTAAAATCATGTTGGTGATCTGCATCAATGTACAAAGCACAGCACTGATGATAAACAATGTCAATTCCAGCAACATTTAATAGCTGGGCCACTGCAATCCAAGACAATTACTCTGCAATCTAGGAGAACCCTACTGTGCAGTCAATGCTTCAATGTACCTGGAAATGCATGATTCTTCAACTGATGTCATATCTACATTGTAGACCGAGTACTGTCTGTACAAATCCTGTAGTCAGAAGGTGGAGATCTGCCTTTCATAACCTACTGGTATTTGATATCTTTATCAGCTCTCATGCTGAAAGGTTCAAGTCTTTCGTTTTCTGGCAACAGGCTGTTAAGTTTCTCCATTAATGGGACAGTTTGATCGATGCCCATCTGTATGCGGCGCAGTATGGCAGACATCTCGTTGACCTTCTGGATTTGTTCTGCATATTTGGCATATCGTTTCTGTCGCTCTTGCATGATGCCGTACAAGGCTTCAACAGACAGATCCATCTGCAACAGAACAACAATGCGTGAATTATCAAACTGGGCAACAATGTGCTGGATTCCGGGCAGCATCGGGAGTGGCGAACATGGATGGGTGACATCTCGGGCCCAGAGCCTTCTTCTGACTGTTTGTAAGGGGGAAGAGAAAAAAGCTGGAAAAGGGGAGAGATGGTACAAAGCCCAGCAGGTAATAGAATTGAATGGAATACTTTGTCACCCATTGGAATTCTTTGCCAGCCATTCTTTCAATAGTCGCCATAAAGTGCACGGACAAAAGTACAAAGTAGCCCACACCAGATCTCCATAACCTTGTTCTCCCCTCCCCCCCGACGAGGTGGAATTTCTGACCGGCAGATGGATGGAACAAAGGCCAGAGATAGAAACCATAGGTATGAGACAGGTTTGAAGAGTTGCGTACTGAAGCCAGGGAGGAGGGAAGTAGGAGGAGAGGGGGGGGCGGGGGGGAAGTAGGAGGAGTTTGGGGATGGGGGACGTAGGAGGAGTTTGGGGGGGGGAGTAGGAAGAGTCTGGGGGAGGGGGAAGTAGGAGGAGTTTGGGGGGAGGGGGGAAGTGGGAGGAGTTTGGGAGGATGGGGGAAGTAGGAGGAGTTTGGGGGGAGGGGGGAAGTAGGAGGATTTTGGAGGAGGGGGAAGTAGGAGGAGTTTGGGGAGGAGGAGGAGTCTGGGTGGAAGGGGGGGGTTATAGGGGAGAAATAGGTGTGGGGGGGGGCAGTTAGAAGTCACTTAAAATTGGAGAATTCAACTGGAGTAACCCTAACCCCAGTTACTGTCTCTTTTTGTGTATAAACCAGCATCTGCAGTTCCTTTTTTCCATGTTAAAAGACACAATGATCTGGAGTAACTCAGCTGGTCAAGCAGCATTTCTGGAGAACATGAATAGGTGACCCTTGAAGAAGGGTCTTGAACCGAAAAGTCTCCTACCCATGTCCTCCACAGATAAAGAAGTCTAATCTGAGTTACTCCAGTACTTGGTGTCTTTTTTTTTTGTAAACTAGCATCTGCATTTCCATGTGGACAACAAGCAAACTATTTGCAATGGGTGAAATTGCAAACAATTTTATTTCACAATAATATAAACTTATAGAACATAGAATAGTACAGCACATGAACAAGCCCTTTGGGTCATAATGTCTGTGTCGAACAAACAGGTATATATATGATGCCAAGACCATATATATATATATATATATGAGGCCTGCAGATAATCCACACCCCTCCATGTGCCATGGATCCATGTTAAAAGCCCCTTAACCACCACTATGGTATCTGCCTCCACCACCTCCCTTGGCAGCGCGTTCCAGGCACCCACCAGCCTCTGCACATCTCGTTTAAACATTGTCCCTCTCACTTTAAAGATCGAACCTCGAATTTGATATCTCCGTCCTGGGGAAAAGGGTCCAAGCATCTACTCTTGATAACATATAAAACACAAAATCTTCTCCTCAATGCGCTGCTTTTCAAGAATTATTTATCTATAAATACAGCAAGCTAGATTTCTCTTTCCACAGATGCAGCCCGAGGTGAAAGAGTTTAAGGTGTGGTGAGGGGGGGGGGGGGGAATGAAGAGTGCAGTAAGCAAGGTCTGGGAAGGGGTGGAAGGCAGGAGAGAATAAATGACAAGCAGGGGCGTTGTGGAAAGGCAATAGATGGAGGCAACAAGGAACAGGTCAGCCTGGAGCAAATCCATTCATTACAATAATTGTCAGAATTGCCAGAGAACTATGGAGTGAATGCAGTTGAAAACACTCATTATCTGAAATTGTTGAACATGCCCAGAACAATGTGATGAGCCCAGGCAGAACTAAAGAGACAGACTCTGGGAGCTTGGAGATGCACCGTCTTTCTCTGCATCCAAATATCTGTTTTTATCATTAACTAGGTTAGTTCAGTTTAGTTTATTGTCACGAGTATCGAGGTACAGTGAAAAGCTTCTGTTGCGTGCTATCCAGTCAGAGAAAACTATTGCCAGTGTATTGAAGCGTTATATATTGCTGCATCACCACAACTTCCATTCACCATCCGGCTGGTTAATAAGAATCTTGGCTTTAAATATCTCCCATTCCAATCGATTTTTACCTTTTGACTATTTGTAAAACAGAACAAACTGGATATAGAGTGTGTAGGAAGGAACTGCAGGCGCTGGTTCAAATTGAAGGTAGACACTAAGTGCTGGAGTAACTCAGCGGGACAGACAGCATCTCTGGAGAGAAGGAATGGGTGATGTTTCGGGTCGAGACCCTTCATCGGACTCTGGATATAAACACATTCATGGTGATACAACAAATTTTTCCCCATATAAAAAGACATAATCTCACCTTTTAAAATGAAACAATTGGGTGGACTTCTGCCATTAAATGAAGGTTTGGTTCTTTGAAAACAAATTCATGAATCTCCAGCAAAAGCACAAGAGTAATTTAGGAGTCACATATTCACTTTGTCATGGAGATTATCTATAAAATATCCTCACCGTACACAGCATTCTTAACAGTTCTCATGTCAATTTATTTCTTCGATCATTTTATGTTACAAATTACTTTCTGACACATCCTCATTGTAATAAGACACGACAAGATAGACACAAAAAACTGGAGTCATTCAGCATGACCTTTTCTGGAGAAAAGGAATAGGTGACATTTCGTGGCGAGACCCTTCTTCAGAACGAGTCAGGGGAAAGGGAACTGAGAGATATAGATGGTGATGCAGAGAGATAAAGAACAAATGTATGAAAGATATGCAAAAAACTAATGAATCGGAAACAACAAAAAAACACTGGACCTACTAGATCTCTCAGTTGCCAAACACTTCAATTCCCTTTCCCATCCCACACTGACCTTTCTGTCCTAGGTATCCTCCATTGTCAGTGAGGCCAAACTCAAATTTTCTAAGAACAGCATCTCATATTTCACTTGGGCAGCTTATGACCCAGTGGTATGAATATTGATTTCTCTAACTACAAGTAACCCCTGCATTCCCTCTCTCTCCATACCTTCCACCAGCTTCAAAGTCGTCTTGTTGAGTCTCATTGTCTGTACCCATTCTCACCTAACAAGCAGCTAACAATGGCTTGTTTCCTTTGTCATAGAAACATGCAAAATAGTTGCAGGAGAAGGCCATTCGGCCCTTCGAGCCTTCAATATGCCCTTCGAGCATTTGAGCATTCAATATGATCGTGGCTGATCATCCAAAATCAGTATCCCGTTCCTGCTTTCTCCCCATATCGCTTGATTCTGTTGGCCCTAAGAGCTATATCTAACTCTCTATTGAAAACCAATCATAGTTACTTTTTTGCATATCTTTCATTCATTTGTTCTATATCTCTCTACATCGCCGTCTATATCTCTCGTTTCCCTTTCCCTGGACTCTCAGTCTGAAGAACGGTCTCGACACGAAACGTCACCTATTACTTCTCTCCAGAGATGCTGTCTGACCCGCTGAGTTACTCCAGCTTTTTGTGTCTATCTTCGGTTTAAACCAGCACCTGCAGTTCCTTCATACACAAGACACTACAAAGTGAATACTAATCTTAAAATGTCAGTGCCCCATTCATATCACCAGATGGTGTATAAAAGTGGCATCTCATTTTAAAATGGCGACACCGCCATCATTCATACGTCCCGCTCTTAAACTGTGACCCTACTGCCAAGTGGCAATTATAGTCATCCAGTTGTTACTCCCTCCTTCCAATAATAACGCAACTGTAGCAATGTTCAAATACACTCCTGTGACACAGAATGCACTGAAAATGTCCTGATTATGGAAGAGATCAAAAAGAAACATCTTAAGGTAAGATGGAGAAGCGAGGTGGAGACATGAGGCAGGAATTCCAGGGGGTTGGGGGGGGGGGGGGAGAAAGTAACGGGTTGTTAATATGGCTGGTGTCCTGGCTCTTGAAATATTCCATTATTTACTGGACACGAGGCTTGTTGCAATTATTCAAGAGGCTATCTGCAGAATTATACCATTCTTTACCTATGTATTCAGCAGACTAAAGACCAATTGGAACAAGAGCATGTCAGATCTGTAACTGTTTTCTTGTTTTGCTAACTTGTAAAAATGGGAATAAACGAGATAAATCCACCCACAACAATAGTTTTAAAATCAAGTCCAGTGGGAGAAACTTGTTTTTGTCTCTTCCTTCGGGGGGATGCGACTTTTCTTGTCGTATCCCCCGTCTCCGTCTCCGTCTGCGCTGAGGCCTAATGGCGGAGCTGGCGGCCTCCAACTGGGACCGACCTCGAGGCTCTGGAGGCAGAGCCAGCCAGGACTTACCAGCGCGGGGCTGGCCGACTTCGGAGCTGTGGCGGCGTTCCAGCGGCGGCCCGACTCGGGGTTGTGGCGGCGTTCCGGCGGCCCGACTTCGGAGGTTCGGCCGCGGGCCCAGTGGACGACATCGTCGGGAGCTCGCAGCTCACAGGTTGGTGACCTGTTTTTCCGGAGCTCCCGCAACAACAGCTTCGTCCGCTGGACTGGAGGGTGGCAGCTTCGGCAGCTTCGACCACCCTGGGCCGCGGAGTTTGAACCGGCCCGTTCGCGGAGCACGGTTGAGCCACAGGACTTACTTACCATCACCCGGTGGGGTCACAACATCGGGGGCCTGGATCGCCTCAATGCAGAAGAAGAACAAGGAGGGAAGAGACAAGGACTTTAAGACTTTTCCCTTCCATCACAGTGAGGAGGACCTGGTAGACTCACTGTGGTGGATGTTAAATTTGTGTTTATTGTGTGTTCTGTTATTTTATTCTATGTTATGACTGCAAGGCACGAAATTTCGTTCAGACCAAAAGGTCTGAGTGACAATAAAGGATACTTTACTTTACTTAATTGTGTTCAGACAATAATATTAATCTCAAGCACATTTTGAGTACGTTTCAGCCTGAATATATGCCAACCAAACTCAATACACAGTCATATGTGGGTCTTCAGCTTATTTCTAAACTTAGGTTCTTGTTTATGTGCTTTGCTGCTGGGACTATACAAGTCTTATAGGAATGTACAGAATGTTCTAGATAACAGATGCTGCTGCAACCACCCTTCCTTAACTATTTTGTTATTTGATTAACAGAAGAACTTGAATTAATTAGAAAATGCTGGAGATAGTCAAGTAGGATCTGTGGAATCTACAGAGAAGTACCCAAAGTGCTGGAGTAACTCAGTGGGTCAGGCAGCAAAGGAACAGGCCCTTCAGCCCACACTGTCTATGCCGAACATGAGGCCATGTTAAAGTAATTTCCTCAGCGCATGATAAATATTCCTTCATTCCCTGCATATCCATGTACAAATCTAAAAGCTTCTTAAATGCCACTCATATCTGCCTCTGCCACCAACCCTAGACACCTACCATTCTCTGTGGAAAAAAACATTTGCCCGGCACTTCTCCTTTAAACTTTGCCGTCTCCTGCCCTCTAGTCTTTGACAATTCCACCCTGAGAAAAAGATTCCGACTGTCTAAGCGATCCATGCCTGACTTAATTGTAGACACTTCAATCACGGCTCCCCTCAGCCTCCGATGCTCCAGAGAAAACAATCCATGGCTGTCTAAACTCTTACAACTATCACCCACAAATCCAGGTAGCAAACTAATCCCTTTCACATGGACTAAATTGTCTTGATGCGTGTGAAATGTTGGGTGAGGGTCTCTGCCTCCACTGCCTCTTCACACAGTGCTCCACCCACCCACTGAAACAAAAAAAACCTCAGTCCCTACCTAAACCCTCCTACTCTTTCTGTAACCCTAGATCCTCTGGTCTTTGACACCCCCACTATGGGGAAAGAGATTTTTTACTATCATTTTATATTTCTCTGTCATGTCCCCCACAGCATTCTCCACTCCGGGGAAAAGAAACGCAGTCTCTTCAGTGTCTGCTCACAGGCAACATCCTGGTGAACCTTCTGTGCTGAACCTCAGGGCACAGCAGCTGGGTTTAGTCATGGAAAATACCTCAGCAGCTGCTGGGAAGTCAGGGACTTCTGCATTCTTGTATAAAGACACAAAAATTCCAAACTTCCTGGCACTTAAATGGGGAAATGACAGCAAATGCATACGGAGCCACTGGCAATTTTCTACAGAAGCTTTGCCCTTCACGTCACCAGCAATGTGGGAACAAGGTGAATATTATGATCATACACTACTGCTCACATTCTCGAGGCGTGTTCAAGCTCTTTACAACTAATGAATCATGTACTTGATCGCTGTGAGCAAATCAAACAGGCATTTTAAATGAGAAATACTCCACAAACGTCCACCACCCTCTGTATAAAAAACATGCCCTGCTCATCTGCTTTAAACTTTGCCCATCTCACTGTAATGCTGTGCTTTCTCGTCTTGGACATTTCCAACCAGGGGAGAGGCTTCTGGCTCTCATGTTATATACTTCTACCAGGTCTCAGCCCCCAATGTCCCAGAGAAAACAATCCAAGTCTGTCCAACCTCTCATAGCTAATACCCTCTAATCCAGGCAGTGTTCTGGTATAAACCTCTTCTGCAACGTGTCCAAAGCCCCCACATCCTCCGTGTAAAGGGCTGATTAAATTCCAGCACAGCTCACCATGGTGAAAGCAAGCATACCACATGCTTTCTTCTCCATTCTATCTTCTTGTGTTGCCACTTTCAGGGAATTCCAGACTTGGACTCCAGGATCCCTTTATACATCAATGCTGTTAAGACCATGCCATTAACGGTATACTTTCCCCAAACATTCACCGTCCCACAGTGCAACACCTCACACTTGCTTGAATTAGACTCCATCTGCCATTTCTTCGCCAAATGCTGTCGCTGATTTGTATCCTGTTGTGTACTTTGACAGCCTTCCTCACAGCCCATGACCCCAGCAATCTGCAAACTCACTAACCAACCCATCTACGTTTAGGTCCAAGTCGTTTGTACATATCACAAACAACAGGGGTCCCGGCACAGATCCCTGTGGAACTCCACTGGTCACCGACCTCCAGCCAGAATAAAAGTCCAGAACGGTCAATTGCCATATGTCCCAAAAACGGAACAATGAAATCCTTACTTGCTGCAGCCCTGACGAAGAACACAATAAACAAAAGAGAAATAAGAGAACCAGTTGAAAAAGAAAATCATGATATTCTCTGAAGACTACAAAGAATGAATCTTGTTTAAATGAAATAACCTCATGTGGTTTCATTGTCTCCTACGGACCATCAATGTGACAATAAACCACAACACATACAGAAACTTTGGATCTTTGTACTGGACTGTCTTCACACAGTGAGGGTAATGATGCAAGGCAGCGAGACGTGACTGCTGGGCATGACGCACACACTTGCCTGTGAACTAAATGAGCACTCATGCCTGTAAACCAGTCCCAGCATCAGCGCACTGAATGCTCTTGGCAAACTGCCCGGGAAACTAAAGGAAAACCCTAATTGCAGTTATTTTGTTTTATTTAATAAAATGAATTCCCTGGAATTAGACGAGATCCTAATTAGGCTTGGGCAGTTTTAAAATATGATAACTGATGAAACAAAACAAAAAGCAGAAAAATCTAAAAAGGACAAGAGCTCCCATCATGAACATGTTAATGAGACATATTTTCAGCATCTGGAATTGATCAGAATTTGTCTGATTCTAAACAAATTATATTTTGCTGGAACAAATATGTGGGATATATTTGTGAAATGGCAGTGGCAGTGAACGATGACTTTAGACAGCAACGAACCAAAAGATTGTGTGCTGATGAAGAACAGAAGATTTATACATATAGGCACAAAATGCTGGAGTAACTGAACAGGGCAGGCAGCATCTCTGGAGAGAAGGAATGGGTGACGTTTTTTCGGTTCGAGACCCTTCTTCAGACTGGTTAGGGATAAGGGAAACGAGAGATATAGACGGTGATGTGGAGAGATAAAGAACAATGAATGAAAGATATACAAAAAAGTAACATTGATAAAGGAAACAGGCCATTACAGGCAAGTAGACAAAAATGAGACCCGAAATGTTGCCTATTTCCTTCGCTCCCCCATAGATGCTGCTGTACCCGCTGAGTTTCTCCAGCATTTTTGTCTACCTTCGATTTTCCAGCATCTGCAGTTCCTTCTTAAACATTTTGTCTCGGCCATTGTTAGCAGTATGTTGAGTGAAAATGAGAAGCTGGTGCAACTTGGGTGGGGGAGGGATAGAGACAGAGGGATTGCTGGGATGAATTGAAGAAATCAATATTCACATCACTGGGCTGGACAGCGGTATGTCACAGGTCTGTACAATATCAGTGCACTTGGAAACCACATCCTTAAACCAAATTCAATGGTTGATATTACAAAGTACATTGCCACCACAGTTTTGTCAAAACAAAATTATAAAGGCAAATTTTTAAAGTAAAGGTGTATATTAAACGCCTGGTGGGCAGATGCACTGATCCTTGGTCCTTTAGATACTTTGATGTTTTGCTGCTAAACATTTGGATCAAACTTGGACATCTGCAACCCCCGATGAAGATCCTATTTGCATAAATTGCTGCATGCAGTGAAACGCCACCATTGCACTAAAACTCTAGCTTGCCGACAATCGAGCAAGTTATCCCTGGGCCAGCTTTGCTCTCGACTATACATTGGTCAGTACACACAGCAGGGGTTCCAAAATACAGCAACAAAACCATAGGTTACAGATTCAGTCAGACGTCAGCAAGAAAACAAAGCATTTGCTAAGCGGACCACTCATTGACAATGAATGCTGAACAATGGTGAGAGAGCTGCGCACTTCTGACTAACCCACCAAAGACAACCTATAAATCTCAACACAATATAAAACAAGGCAAGAATCCGAGTCTGCTTAAATGTAATCTGGCACAGAACAAGTGTGGAATAAACCAATACCATCTGCCACACTTATATTTCATAATGCAGCCAAGAGCCACAAACAAGAAGTCCATTGCATTTTCTCAATGGAGCCTCCTTCAATGTCCTCAGTGATTAGTCTTTATCTTTAAAAAAGCGTTGGTTGGACTATAATTGGAATATTGTGCGCAGTTATGGTCACCCCGTTACAGTAAGAGTGTGGAGGCTTGGGTGAGGGTGTTGAAGTGGTTTACCAGGATGCTGCCTGGATTCGAGGTTATGAGTGAAAAGGAGAGTTTGGACAAACGATACGTTTCAATGCGGAGTAGGGTTGCTACAAGTGCCCCAGCAGATAGAAGAGGCAGCTGGATGGATTCTGGCTAATTATTATTCTCAATGATGAATGAATAACCTTCGGAAACTAGACTGGCATCGTGAGGAACAGTCCCATTTGCAATTTTCCAAGAGGACTGGGTCTTTTATCTGTGGTTGCCTGGAAATCTCACGCAATTTTTTAAATTAACTTCAACACTTGATCCAATTAACATTAAGCAATCAACTTGGTTTTATATATTTTTTCAAAATCCCTAATCTCTAAATGGCCATCTATTTCTTCTCATTGCCGTCTCCTCGCACCATGGATGTGTTTAAATTGACACTGGGGTGGACATAAAACTACACTATTGTACCTGCAAAATATCTGCACATTTGATTATATCACTGAACTCAGCAAACATCAGGGATTTGCTTTCAAATTATTCTGACTATCTGACAGCCGACATAATATTAAAAACACAAAATGATTTTAATTTATTCACTGCTTTCAGCTGCTTTTCTGAATAATTGCTAAGTGAAAATTAAATCAGCTGACAACAATCTTCCCAGTAAAAACCCTGGGTGTCATTTTATTTGGGAGAGCGGAGGGGTGTGCTTTAAAAATTAATCACTTCCACTCAAAGGGTGTCAAATGTTACAGGGAGAAGGCAGGAGTTTGGGGTTGAGAGGGAAAGACAGATCTGCCATGTTGAATGCAGGGTACTCGATGGGCCGAATGGCCTAATTCTGCTCCTACGACGTATGAATGTAATCTGCTGAATGAAACTGTGAAATCTGTCTGATAAACCATTAAATATAATGGGTAAACCAGCAGCAGCAGTTCCTTGCTTCTACCTACAGATAGATGACGTTTTGGGTAGGGACCCTTCTTCAAACTCTTCAATGTTATGGGTGTAGCCAACAAGCAAAAACCTCTCAAATACAGACAAGAAAATGTTGAGAAAAGAAATGAAAATGAAGAAAAATGAAGTAAACACAGACAAAGGGAAAATGTAAATGTCTCATTTAACCACAGATCTCATAAATGGAATGGAAATCAGGGAATTAATCTGAAAAGGGGACTCGACCCGAAATGTTACTTATTCCTTTTCTGCAGAGATGCTGCCTGATCTGCTGAGTTCTTCCATCACTTTGTGAAACATCACCTATCCATGTTCTCCAGAGATGCTGCCCAACCTGCTAAGTTACTCCAGCACTCTGGGTGTATCCAGGGAAACAATAGTTACCCGATGAATATTGTCCTGGCCCACTGACTGCCATGGTGATAGTTCAACAAGAAGAAAAATTGATCCCATCAAATTGGTGTTATCACAAAGATCATGTGATATCAAGCTTCTTTATTGTTTGCAAGTTTAAGTGCACAAATACAAATTCCTATTGATAAAACTTGAGTTTGAGGCTGAACTATACAGATAAGGAATTTTCCAAATATTTAACTTTGCCTGGGCAACCTGTCTCTGATTGGCTAAAATATATCCATCTGTGATCAAGACTAAACATGAGAGGGAGACAAAAATGCTGGAGAAACTCAGCGGGTTAGGCAGCATCTGTGGAGAACATGGATAGGTGACGTTTCACAGAGTGCTGGAGCAACTCAGCGGGTCAGGCAGCATCTGTGGAGAACATGGATAGGTGACGTTTCACAGAGTGCTGGAGAAACTCAGCGGGTCAAGCAGCATCTGTGGAGGACATGGATAGGTGACGTTTCACAGAGTGCTGGAGTAACTCAGCGGGTCAGGCAGCATCTATGGAGAACATGGATAGGTGACGTTTCACAGAGTGCTGGAGAAACTCAGCAGGTGAGGCATGATCAATGGTCGAGACCCGAAACGTCGCCTATTCCTTCGCTCCATGGATGCTGCCTCACCCGCTGAGTTTCTCCAGCATTTTTGTCTACCTTCGATTTTTCCAGCATCTGCAGTTCCTCCTTAAGAATAAACATGAAGTAGTGAAGACATAAAGAGCAGGGGGACGGCGAAAGACGGGGAGGCAGCAGGAGCAGCAACACAACGAGGCAGGATTGTGGCTTCTCCTGTGTACATGAGGTTTTGTCACAGGAGTCCATGTCCCTTAGAGAGGTCTCCAAACATCCAAAGTCTGAAACAAAAATGTTCTCATACACTGGAAGCTCTGGCAAAAGAACAGTTGGACTCTCAGAATGCTGTGCATCATTTAGACGGAGTGCAGGAAAACAGATAATGTTTATTCCAGTGGCCCAAATTTAAATTTCCACCGCCACTTTAGTTCCCTTTGGCCCACCGAGTCCGCACCGACCAGTGATTCCTGCATATGAACACTATCCTACACACTAGGGACAATTTATATTTATACCCAGCCAATTAACTTACAAACCTGTACGCCTTTGGAGTGTGGGAGGTAAGTGAAGATCTCGAAGAAAACCCACGCAGGTCATGGGGAGAACGTACAAACCCCGCACAGACAGCACCTGTAGTTTGGATCGAACCCGGGTCTCTGGCGCTGAAAGCGCTATAAGGCAGCAACTCTATCGCTGCGCCACCATGCCACCCCAAGTCAGTGGGTTTTGAGAAAACACATGGAATGCATAAAGTCAAATCTCAGTAGCTGGGGCAGATCCCTTCATCTTACACAGAGAGGTTGTGAACTTCAACTGTCTAAAGGGGCAGTAAACTATCATTATGCTGTGATATCATTGAGCTGACTGAGCAAAAAAAGCCCAGATAAACATCCTTTCTAACATTTAAAAGAAAGAAAAAAATTGAAAATGTAAGAAAGATTAAGGTAGAAATCAAATACCATATATGAACTTTTTGAAATCTACTATATATTGAGATCTACTATATATTAAAATGTTTATGGAGTGTCACAACAGAGGCATAAAACTACTTTTGTTTTTCGGGAGGATGTCATTAAAATTTGCAGATTACATGGAATGAAGTGTGACATCATAAGATCGTAAGTAATAGGAGTAGAATTAGGCCATTCAGCCCATCAAGTCTACTCCGCCATTCAATCATGGCTGATCTATCTCTCCCTGCTAACCCCATTCTCCTGCCTTCTCCCCATAACCTGCGACATTTTCAGGTAATTTTACTGAGACACAATTTCAGAAATATCTTCAATTTCTGGATGATTTTCCTTGTTTCTGGTGGAGAAAGTTACACCACAAACTCCTCCTTTGAAGAAGGGTCTCAATGACACAAAGCATCACCTACCTACCCATGCTCTCCAGTGGTGCTGGCTGGACTGCCAACTTACTCCAACACATTAGTGTATTTTTGTAAAAACAAACAGCCAGTGGAAGAGTAAATTAATGACACCAACTCCAAGATTTTCCGTAAGTATATTGGCGATTAATAGTGTGAAATACAAGGGTCCCGGTCTGAAATGTTGCCTATCCAGTATCTTCCCAGATGATGCCTGACCCGCTGAATTACTCCAGCACTTTGTGTTTTGCTGAAGATTCCAGCATCTGCAGCTCCTTGTGTGAAACACTTCATGGATTTGGGAAAGTACATCTGCATTGCCCCAAGCCAACTTGTATTACACAATGTGTTGGAAATGGTCGGGAGTTTGAAACATCTGCAAATATCTTTAAATATTGTGTAATGCTTGGCACACAGCTCAGATCTACAACACAAACAAGCTTTAAAGCTTCTTAGGTCGTCACAGTCCATCAGTCAAAACAAAACACCATTTCTCAACTGGTAAAAACAAACTGAATCATCTTCAAGTTATGCATATTTGCAGACACAATTTTAGCTCCAATTACCTTAAAAATGTTAAAAGCAAACTAAATCTAAAGACTTGTTGTTTAAGAAAGAACTGCAGATGCTGGAAAAATCGAAGGTAGACAAAAATGCTGGAGAAACTCAGTGAGTGAGGCAGCAACTATGGAGCGAAAGAATAGGTGACGTTTCGGGTCGAGACCCTTTCGGTGAAATAGAAGGGACCTCGACCCGAAACTTCGCCTATTTCCTTTGCTCCATAGATGCTGCCTCACCCGCTGAGTTTCTCCAGCATTTTTGTCTACCTTCAATCTAAAGACTGATGACCCAGTTTTGACCTTTTACCACAGCTTCCTCATCCCCGCTCCATGTTCTTTCCTAGCGTGCCTTTCACCCGACATCACATGGACTTTTCTCCTGCTATTCCCTCTTTTACCACAATGGTACTTGCAGAAAACCACACAATTCCGTCAAAGAGCAATCCAGCTGGCCTGCTTTTGCCCTCCAGCCCTGCAAGTGTATTCCCTTCCAACGACTCATTTTCTGTTAAATGGCATTAGCTCACAAGTACAGTCGGACAAGGTTGAGGGGGGTCCTCATTGAAACTTACAGAATAATGGTGGGAGAGTCCAGGACCAGAGGTCACAGCCTCAGAAATAAAGGGCGCTCTTTTGAAAAGGAGGTGAGGAGGAACTTCTTTCGTCAGAGGGTAGTTGATCTGTTGAACTCATTGCCACAGAGGGCTGTGGAGGCCAAGTTAGTGGATGTTTTTAAGGCAGAGATAGACAAATTCTTGATTGGAACGGGTGTTAAGGGTTATGGGGAGAAGGCAGGAAAATGGGATTAGGAGGCAGAGATCAGCCATGATTGAATGGCGGAGTGGACTCGATGGGCCGAATGGCCTTATTATACTCCTATAACTTGTGAAAACTTAAGGTGTCCACAAATAACCGTGAAGAAATTTCACCACAAATATCAAGTGATCCCTGTGAAGAGAACCATCCTCCCTTTTCATGTTTGTTCAATCAGACAATCAGTTCAAAGGGATTCCTGACATCGAGCTGTGATTTTTCAAGCTGGCTCAGTAATCAGGTGGAAGAAATTCAGGCAGCAAACTAGGAAGAAAAATGTATAATCTGAAGTTAACATTTCAAATGTTACTAAATTTAGGGACCTAGTTATACAGGCAAAAGAGGGATATGGACCACGTGCAGGCAGAGGAGATTAGTTTAACATGGCTTCATGTTCAGTACCTACATTGTGGGCTGAAGGGCCTGTTCCTGTGCTGTCCTGTTCAAAGTTCCAAACTATAGCTGGAATATATATACTAATGACAAGTTAAACTATAAAAAGTAAACGTGTTAAACTGAAAATATATTGTTAAACACTCAATTGGCTGCTTATTTGTCTTATTTAGGGGGTAAAAGGGTTTGCTGTGTAGGTGTTATGGCCTAATATATTTTGACTTCATACAACAATTAGTTTCAGCACTTTTTACAGCAAGACTGTTCCTGGAAATGTTTGAGTCCACAGAGAGGCTGAGGGGAGACCATTATAGAGTGATACAGTGGGGAAACAGGCCCTTCAGCCCAACATGTCCCAGCTACACTAGTCATAGAGTGATACAGTGTGGAAACAGGCCCTTCAGCCCAACTTGCCCACACCTGCCAACATGTCCCAGCTACACTAGTCATGGAGTGATACAGTGGGGAAACAGCCCCTTCAGCCCAACTTGCCCACACCTGCCAACATGTCCCAGCTACACTAGTCATAGAGTGGTACAGTGTGGAAACAGGCCCTTCAGCCCAACTTGCCCACACCTGCCAGAATGTCCCAGCTACACTAGTCCCACCTGCCCACGTTTGGTCCATATCCCTCCAAACCTGTCCTATCCATGTACCTGTCTAACTGTTTCTTAAATGCTGGGATAGTCCCTGCTCCAACTACCTCCTCTGGCAGCTTGTTCCATACACCCACCACCCTCTGTTGCTCCTTCACCTTAAACCTCTGGTCCTCGATTCACCTACTCTGGGCAAGAGACTCCGTGCATCTACCCCATCTATTCCTCTCATGATTTTATACATTTACAAGAGACACAGATAATGTAAACAGTCGGAACCTTCCCCCCCCCCCCCCCCCAGGGTGGAAATGTCATCTCAATTCTTCCTACCTCTTTGATTCGTTTAACCAGGGCGTTCTGATCAAACGCGACTGCCTCAGCACATTGATGCAGGTGATCCTGGTAGCGCAAACAGAGCTTCAGTACTTGCTGCGAATCCAGCCTCTCCAGTTTGCTGTTGCTAGTTGTCGTCTGACCACTTAATAATCCTGGGTAGCACAAAAGATATTGAATTGAAACCATCGCAAGCTCTGGATGTTCATCTAATTATTTTACAACTCATCATAAATATTTTTACAAACCAGTCAAGTATGAGGGAAGGGTCTCTCAGTCTGAAGGGTCTCGACCCGAAACGTCACCCATCCCTTCTCTCCAGAGACGCTGCCTGTCCCGCTGACTTACTCCAGCATCTCTCTCTGCCTATGAGAGAGAGATGTCGGTTGGCAGAAACTGCTCCTGTGGGCCGACCGGACTTTGAATAATGATGCTAGTAATGGCGGTGCCCACAAGTACGATAAGATAGAACTTTATTTATCCCAGGAGGGAAATTGATCTACCAACAGTCACAAGGCACAAAATACATGAAATTAAAGTGATGAGAGGAAAGGAATGGGGATGTGCAATGATTGAGAGGGGGGGGGGGGGCATGTATTTCATGGAAGATGAAGTTCACGCTGCAGTTGCATTTGTGAATAATAAATCCCTATTGACTATTGAAATAACCTTGAATAATTTACCAAAAATATGTATAAATTTACCACAGGTGAAACAAAGTGTTTGGTCCAGCCCAGTGCAATTGATCTCCATCTTGTTAATAATAGTGTCAGCATTTGGGAGACAAGAAAGCCACAATATAGTAACACCACATCAACGTAACAATTAAAAGGAGGAATAACCCCTTCCATGGTTTGATTTTTGTATCCGGTAGATAAAATGGAGAAATCAAAGACTAGAAGGTATAGCTTTAAGATAAGGGGGGCAAAGTTTAGAGGATATGTGTGGGGCAGTGGGTGGGTGGGTGGTGGAGGCAGATACAATAGTGGTGTACAAGAGATTTTGGGAGAGGCACAGGGATATGCAGGGAAATGTATCACGAGAAGGCAGATAAGAATTAGTCTTGTCATCATGTTTGGCACAGACAATGTGGGCCGAAGGGCCCGTCCTTGTGCTGTACTGTTCTATGTTCTAGCTTCGTGTATGGGCCATACGCTAACCTCAGGAAATTCAAATGAAGGAAATCATAAGATTAGTTCTAGTTATTTTTACATTCATTAAGGGATGGGGTTATTTCCACCCCAGCGTTCTTTGAAATAAATATCGTATTCTGTTTTTAATAATTACAGGCTCATTACATTATTTTAAGTGTTAAAGAAGGAACTGCAGATGCTGGAAAATCGAAGGTACACAAAAATGCTGGAGAAACTCAGCGGGTGCAGCAGCATCTATGGAGCGAAGGAAATAGGCAACGTTTCGGGCCGAAACCCTTCTTCAGACATTCTTTTAAGTGCTTGGCAAATCTAATGTACACATACATTTTTGAACAATTTGGGAGTGAATAGCATTTTCAACATCCTGCAGTGTATTGTGTGTGTGCCCCGTATTGCATGCCCTGCATCGAGTAAATTCACACACAAAATAATAATAGAACTAAATATACACACTGGGATTGATCAATAATGTTCCAAAGTATGGAACAGTAACATCATTTTCATTTCATAAGATTAAAATCAAAATGATACATCTCTAAACTATTTGCACTGTGAGAATTCCACAGCCGTTGTCTGTAAAATACTTTTCAATACAAGCTTTGATAATTTCCTAATGATCCACTCTCCACACATGCAGAGTAACAGCTAACTCGTTACTTCACACTGCGGACTGGATTACAGATAGGGATTTATCAGCAGTATTATCTATTTACATACTTTCACAAACTCCAGGAATGCTGAATGAAGCCTCAGTCGCATTTCATACGTGCAACGTTACTTTGTACCTTGTTCGCACGAAACACATTAACTTAAGCAAGGTCATGAGATAGTAATAAAAAACATTTGAAAATGACTAGGGATAATAAAATATCTCAAATATGTAATGGATGGCAGGTTCAGTGCAATACCGTGTGGCTTGGAAATGTTAAAAATAAAGCTGAAACTGTGCAGTGAAAGCCTGCTCCTTCCTGGCAACAACAGACAGGGGCACCGCTAATTACTGCGCCATCTATGTTAACCAAACTGGCCTGTAATGACTTGCCTTATCCCTCCCTCCCTCCATTTTCAAACACGTACCCATCCACCCTGTGGAACCTCCAGCATCGCCCCTCATGCTTCTTGTAATGGCTCGAGACATCTTGCCTGAATCTGGAGATATTTCATTTTTCAAAGATGCTAAACCTCGATATGCCACCTCTTTTATTATCGTTATCCTATCCAATATTCCACCCGTCCTCTCCAACTGCAACACTGGTACTGTTCCCTTCTGTTAAAGTCAGGAGGTTGAAGATTCATTCCCACTCCACTATTATCACATTTTCATCAGGGATTGCTAAATTATTTACTTGCACAAGTTCACTGACCTCTTAACTCAAAACAATTCATTCTAGATGCCACATTTGAAATAAAACAAACCATGGCAAATCAGCAGAGGACTGGTACCAAGAAACAAAAAAGCTCTGATTCAAAATGAAAGGCTCCTATCTGAAAATGTTGAAATTGCAGAGTTGTGGATGTAGCCCACTCCATCACACAGACCAGACTCCCCGCCATCGACTTCATCTGCACTTCAAGCTGCCTCAGAAAAGTAGCCAACATAATCAAAGATGTCCCATCCTGGTCATTCCTTCTTCTCCCTGCTCCCATCTGGCAGAAAGTGTAGAAGCTTGAAAGCGTGCACCACCAGACTCAGGAACATTTCCCCCCCCTGTTATCAGGTTTCTGAACGGTCCTTCCATAGTTAGGGTACTGTTTGATTCACCTCTGCTTCATGGAGGACAATTGACGGTCAGGAACTGACGTGTTACAATGCTCTACAATGCTGAGAACTATATTCTGCACTCTGTATCTTCCCCTTTGCTCTATCTATTGTACTTGAGTTTGAACTGATTATATCTATGTATGGTCTATCTGATCTGTTTAGAGAGCGTGCAGAACAAAGTTTTTCACTGTACCTCAATACTGTACTTAAACCTGCCCGTTGTGGAGAATTGGAGTGCAACAAGAACTCAAAAAGGAATACTTTTTTCAATTTTGTACTTGAAATTTGGTTTTAATGTTCTCCCACTAGAGGGAGTAGCTGAGAGGGTGGATAAACTGGAATAATTGTGATACTGAATCAAAATATCATGGTTGAGGTTTTCTACCTGCAGAGTATTAACAATTGATATTCAAAAAACATTTTTCACAGGTTAGTGCTGTTGCCTCACAGCTCCAGAAACCCAGGTTGAATGCTAACCTTTAGTGCTATCTGTGTAGAGTCTGAACGTTCTCCTGGGGTGCTCCACTTTTGTCAGTGCAGGTGAGCAACAGGTGAGTTATTTGGGGATGTGTGAGGAAAATTGGGATTAATGTACATGACAGGTTGATAATCAGCAGGTGAGCGGAACGCCTCGTTTACATGCTGCGTGAGTCTGTTTGAAGTACAGTCACTGCTGAATGAGGCCCTGTGCAGAAACTGGAAAGCAATTCAGAACATTCTTCCATTACATATATGCCCTCTACTGGAACCGAGAATAATAAAATGTCTTACTCAAAACGTGCGTGGGGAGTTCAGAAAATGTGTAAATCATTCACATCTGCAATTATTGTAATCGCACCTCAGAGAAAAGTGTAAGAGAACACAACAGAACAGCACAGGAGCAGACCTTTCGGCCCACAATGTCCGTGCTAATATGATGCCTAGTTGAACTAATCTCCTCTCCATCAAAAACCCTCTTTGACACCACTATCGTATCTGCCTCCACCACCACCCAGGGCACTCCAGGTCCCCACCAGTTGCCCCTCACATCTCCTTTAAACTGCTCTCTCACCTTAATGCTACGTCCTCTAGTCTTTTTGACATTCCCATCCTGGGAAAAAAGGTTCTGTGTACCGTATCATTGCATCTAATAATTATAACGATATTACATATAACAATTACAGCACGGAAACAGGCCATCTCGGCCCTTCTAGTCCGTGCCGAACACTTACTCTCACCTAGTCCCATCTACCTGCACTCAGACCATAACCCTCCATTCCTTTCCTGTCCATATACCTATCCAATTAATTTTTAAATGATAAAATCAAACCTGGCTCCACCACTTCCACTGGAAGCTCATTCCACACAGCTACCACTCTCTGAGTAAAGAAGGTCCCCCTCATGTTACCCCTAAACTTTTGTCCCTTAATTCTCAAATCATATTCTGTCAGGTCTCCCCTCAACCATGGACTTGTACTGTTTTAATTACGATGAATATTGTTCTTAGTTATCCAGGACGCATCATTTCCGTCTCAGCTATTTTCAAGAATAATTTCTATTTTAACTTCAACCATTTTCCATTCAGAATGCTTTGAAAAGATTTTGGCGGAGAAACAATTGAAAGTCTTTTTTTTAAAGAAAAGTAAAGCTGTTCAAGTCTGAAGTAAAGCCCAGCAATGTTCTTCTTTACTTGTTAGAACTGGTCGAGTTGCAGCCTTACAGCACCAGTGACCTGCGCTAGATCCTGATTACGGGTGCTGTCTGTACGGAATTTGTATGTTCTCCCTGCGACTGTGTGGGTTACCCTGGGTGCTCCGGTTTCCTCCCACATTCCAAAGACGTGCAGATTTTTAGGTTAAATAGGCATCTGTAAATTGTGTAGGATAGAAACAGTGTAAGGGTGATCGCCAGTCGCCGTGCACTTGGTGGGCTGAATGGCCTGTTTCCACACTGTATCTCTAAACTAAACATTTGACGGGGATTGGAGACACAGAGAGGGGCATATAAATTCATTATCAGGCAGATTTATTAAACACGACAAAGCCAGCTAATAAGATCATTTGTGTAAAACAATATTAAGATTAACAAAATTAACTGCGAAATCTCCAGATGGATGTTCTAATATCTACCAACAGCATAAGGAGTCTTTGGAAAGGACGAAGAAAAATGGATATCAGACAGAAAAAAAAATCACATCTTGCTTTTTAAAAATATGAAAGTTTCATCTTGAAAGCAGAAGGGTTGGGAGAATTGAAAGAGGACTTTCATCGCAAGGCTGGAGATTGGTTTCAGTCTTAAATTCCAGAGATGAAAGTGCAATGCAAAGAACTATTGCACCATTTACTCGCTTATATATAGAGTGCTAACAATATCCGACTCCACGTGAAACCCGCGCCAGAGTTAGCAGGTGCCAATATCCCTTTACAAAGTATTGCTGAGTCCACTCAAAACATGTTGACGGTGGGGCTGAGTGAACAAATGAGGCCTCACACAGGTCTTGGTGTGTCACTCCACCGGCCCAGCTGGTTAAACATCGGTGATCCTCAGTTCAGCATCCTCACTGGAACATTCAGTCCGTAAAGTGTTATTTAGCTGGCTGCCTGCCAACAATCACATTTTTAACAAGGTTCCACTGTGCAATTTTGAACACCTTCAACATCTAAAATGTGACCCAGTGAGATCTCAGATGGCTTGTGGTGGTTTCAACATTTATAATAAGTATATTTAAATTTAAAAAATCAGTGGGAAGTCAACTTAACCACATTACATTTTAGAAGTGAGCAGCTCAAGAGCTCCTTCTGCAGATTGCAATGTTGTACAACTGCTTACTGTGCGGCTAGTTGAGAACATATCGCTCGACTGCATACTGTCCATCCGTGACTTAGTTGTTTGCAGCAGATTCCAAAATATCCGAGTAGCAAGAGTGACATTTAACCAAAGGAAAAAAAACGGATGTCACTTTTCTTTCCCTTTCATATATTTTGTTTCATCTCTTAAAGATAGTGGAGTCAGGGTATATGGGGAGAAGGCAGGAACGGGGTACTGATTGGGGATGATCAGCCATGATCACATTGAATGGCGGTGCTGGCTCGAAGGGCCGAATGGCCCACTCCTGCATCTATTGTCTAGATTAGTCTCATGACGTGCTTCAATCAGTGACCTGACAACATGGAGACAAGTTCCAATTCTATCATGTCTGTTTAGAATTTGACATTAGGTAATTGAGTAATACAGATGTTCTTAAATCCGTAATTGTAAAAATTAAACTAATGCCCTTTATAAAAGCCAGTCCGCAGCTAATTTGATTAATTCCACCTGTCAAGCAGTGGCTGACAGTAAAGGGCCTGTCCAACTTACGCGATTTTTTTCGGCGACTGCCGGCACCCGTCATAGTCGCAGCAGGTTGCCGAAAATTTTCAACATGTTGAAAACCCAGCAGCGAACAGAAAAAGGTACGACTCTTTGGGCGATTACTCACGACCATACAGGCGTCACCCCGCGACCGGGGGGGTGAAGCCTGTATGGTCGTGAGTAGTCGCCCAAAGCGTCGTACCTTTTTCTGGTCACCGTTGGATTTTCAACGTTGAAAATTTTCGGCCACCTGTGAAGTCGCCGAAAAACATCGCGTAAGTGGGACAAGCCCATAAAGGATATCAGAGGTTAAGGCACCAAGGAATAAAATATGTTCCATAACTAACTGCCCCCTAATTACTCTGCCACAGCTGTGATCAGAGCCTCAGAATCAAAGGGTGTTCCTTTAGGAAGGAGATGAGGAGGAATTTATTTCGTCAGAGGGTGGTGAATCTGCGGAATTCATAGCCACAGAAAGTTATGGAGAACAAGTCAATGGATATTTTTTATGGCAGAGATAGACAAATTCATAGAAAAATAGAAAATAGGTGCAGGAGTAGGCCATTCAGCCCTTCGAGCCAGCAATATGATCATGGCTGATTATCCACAATAAGTACCCCGTTCTGGGTTTTTCCCCCATATCCCTTCATTCCCTTAGCCCTAAGAGCTAAATCTAACTCTCTCTTGAAAAGATCCAGTGAATTGGCCTCCACTGCCTTCTGTGGCAGAGAATTCCCCAGATTCACAACTTAGGGTGAAAAGGTTTTTCCTCATCTCAGTCCTAAATGGCCTACCCCATATTCTTAAACTGTGACCCCTGGTTCTAGACTCTCCCAACATCGGGAACATTTTTCCTGCATCTACCCTATCCAATCCTCTAAGAATTTTATATGTTTCTATAAGATCCCCTCTCATCCTTCTAAATTCCAGCAAATACAAGCCCAGTCGACCCATTCTTTCGTCATATTTCAGTCCCGCCATCCCGGGAATTAACCTGGTAAACCTACGCTGCACTCCCTCAATAGCAATAATGTCCTTCCTCAAATTAGGAGATCAAAATTGCACACAATACTCCAGGTGCGGTCTCACCAGGGCCCTGCACAGCTGCAGTAGGACCTCCTTGTTCCTAAACTTGATTAATACAGTTGTCAGTGGCGATAAGAAGGCAGGAATATGGGGTTAGGAGGGAGAGATAGATCAGTCATGATTGAATGGCGCAGTAGACTTGATGGGCCGAGTGGCCTATTTCTGCTCTTATCACCGATGAACTTATGGACTTAGTGACGCAGAACATGCCACAAACAGCAGGTCAAATCCAGCTCGCCCAACCAATGCACACCTATACAGTCCAAACCACAAAAGTCACAGGCGGAGTGATTAACAGTGCTATCAAACTGTTCTGACTCACCAGAAACCTGCTCCTAATGCTCAGTTTAGATATTGGCAAGGCAACTCAGTCCAGATATCAATAGTCTTTGCCCAAACATGGACAAAAGAGTTGAAGGAAGACACAAAATGGCAGAGTAACTCAGTGGGACAGGCAGCATCTCTGGAGAGAAGGAATGGGTGACGTTTTGGGTCGAGGCCCTTCTTCAGACTGCAGGGTTGAATTCCACTGACCGGATGAGAAGCAATGCCCTTGATATTGGGGCAGTATTAGACTGTGTGTAGCTTTGGAGAAACATGTAAAATCAGTGGGAAACAAGGGGAAAACATTCCGTCACTCCGTGTCATATAAAAAATGATTACAGCTGTTGATAAGTCAATCATCTAAGCTCCGTCTCCATGACAACACTGCCCATTTTCCTTAAAAAGTGCGCTTGGTTCAACGATCCTTGGTTGCTGTGGATGTTTGCTGATGATTGCACAAAGTTTCAACCCAGACCAATTTAACTTCGGGACATTTCTTCAGATCTGTCTGAAGAAGGGTGCCGACCCAAAACATACATGTCCATTTACTCCATAGATGCTGCCTGACCTGCTGAGTTTCTCTGAAGGTAGACAAAAATGCTGGAGAAACTCAGCGGGTGAGGCAGCATCTATAGAGCGATGGAATAGGTGACGTTTCGGGTCCAAACCCTTCGGGTTTCTCCAGCATTTTTGTCTACCTTCGATTTTTTTTCCAGCATCTGCAGTTCTTTCTCAAACATGCTGAGTTCCTCCAGCACTTTGTGTTTTGTTCAAGATTCCAGCATCTGCAATTCCTTATATCTCCATCTTGAAGGTCTGGACAGAAACTAACTGGCAACAAGATGAGCTACATAACACCCAAAAGTACTGAAGAAACACCGTGTGCACGCATTACCTTTCAGCAGGGGTTGAAAGGTTGGAATTTCATGCAATTTAATAACATCTGGATCGTTCCATGTGGTTCGAGCGGGCGGGTGTGTTCCTGTAGCGACCACCACAATGTCATCCATTTTAGCTCTTTGTTTTGCTGGGGAATTTGTTGCTGAATTGGGGAAAAAAATGAAACACATCCCAACATTATTATCAATCTGTTAAAAATGACATACTCTTACAAGTGTAGCTCAGAATAAGAAGGAAAGAGAATACACAATAAAATAACCAAATGTGTGCCAGTTTCAGTCTGCCATTCTCTACTGTGCGTTTTGGGAGGTGCAGCCATTGAGCATTGCAGCTGCAATCTCTGCAGGCAGCTCAGATAAGGGAAATCCCCCAGAGACACCCTTGCAGCTGGTGAGAGGTTGTTCGTGAATAAATGCTCGAGTGAGGTGGGTGGTGGGGCAGTGCGCAGAGCACATTAGAGGGCACTGCATAGGCTGGCAGAGCAGGGTCCCCCCTGCCACAGTTACTTGTGCAGGTGGGCACACAATGACTCTCCAAGGCTCCAGTCAGGCACATGTGGCAGAACATTGACAGGAAAGTCTCTGCAAGCAGAAACCAGGTTCTGAACATCTGCCCTCTAGGAGTAAGTAAGTAAGTAAGTAAATTCGCGTTGAAACCAAAAGTGATTTACATAAAAGAAATAATAAAGTTTCCGTACATCCATAGAAAAACCAAAAATCAGAAAAATGACACGACACATTATAGAATTCAACAAGTACGTCCTCCCACAACAGAATCAAAAATTTCCACTGTGGGGAAAGGCAACAAAAAGTTAAGACCTCTTCCTCTGTGAAACACCCGCGGTCGGGGCCTATTTGTGGCCTCCGCAGCCGGTCCGATGTTTTCAGGCCCTATTGCCTGGAAGATGGAACTCTCCTCAGCGGCTTGGAATGTCTGGAGCGGCTGCTTCCTCCCCGGAGACCGCGGCACCCGTAGTCCTCAGGCCGCGCTGGTTGGAGCTCCGACTCTGGCGATCTCGGATCCCAGGCTCCGCGGTGTTTTAAATCCAGTGTCGCCCGCAGCCACAGCTCCTCGATGTTGGAGTCGGCGGTCACTGCACTTCGGAGCTTACCGCACGGCGACCCGGTAAGGCATCGCCCGCTCCGTGTTGGTATCCCAGCGCTGTGCCGCCGCAGAAGCTGCAGTCCCGGCCAGTCCCGACAGGAAAGGCCGCTCCAGTTTCGATGGTAGGCCGCAAGGAAGGGGCGAAGAAGCAGCTCGGAGGGAAGCCACCTCTCCGACCAGGTAGGGGCTAAGAAATAAAGTTTCCCCATTCCCCTCCCCCTCCCCCACCCACCACATAAAAGACCTATAACTAACATTTGTTTTTTGACAGGAATAAAATAAAAAATACAAAAGGGTGAAAGGGCACTCTTCCTTCCTGGAGCATGAAGTTTAGATGATTTATCAAAAACAGCAAAGAAGCAAACTGTGGAACACGGCACAGATCCTGAACTTAAACTACCCGATCTGGGAAATGGAGGGTGGCAGCGAACCCAATCTCCAGCAGTCCTGGCTTATGTAGGAGGATGCTACACTGTTCATTAGGTGTTCTGCCACTTTTCTTCATTATTTTCCCCACCACTGTTGCCCAGGCTGCCGTATGGGTCCTACATTCCACGTTCTACATTCATGTTAGTAACGTGAATGATGGCTGCTATCCGTCAGCCCGGTGGTACACTACAGGACTGACACTTGGTGATTGTAATATTGCCAACAGGCAGCGTGGTGAAAATGAAAGTAAACCTCGGAACGAGCAGCCTCAACAGGCAAGACGATCAGATCCGAGTGTAATCACAACTGCACATTTCACCCCAAACTCAGTAACCTTTCAGCCCCACTCTAGCCATGCATCGCAGTCTGCAGAAGGGTCTCGACCCGAAACATCGCCAGTTCCTTCTCTCCAGAGATGCTGCCTCACCCGCTGAGTGTCTATTTCCAGACACATTGCCAAGAATAGTTTTACCTCTTAAATGGAAGGACTTTGATTTTTAAAAGGGTAACCCCCAGTTCTGGAACATTCCTTTAAGGGGAAACATCCTTTGCACACCCACTCCCTCAACACCACTCAAGATCTCATGGTTTTCAATCAAGTCCCCTCTCATTCTTTGACATTCCAGTGAGGACAAGCCTAGCCTATAACTTCCCAATTTGACAACCAGGTATTTGTTTTGTGAACCATGAACCTGAACTATTACCATTGTGTTTGGATTCTTTCTTAAATAAGGACCAATGCCGTACACATACCCTTGATGTGGTCTCACCAAAGTACTAATAACTGGAGCAGAATCTTACTATTATTTTCCATGCCCCAGTAATAAATATTCCACTAGTTTCCGTGATTACTCGCTGTAGCTGTACACTTACTCTTTGTGAATTCACTTGCGTTAAACTGAAATGATGTTTAAAAGTTCCCAACCTGAGGCATGACATTCTGGCTGTTTGTGCTCGTGATATGTGCTCTGCTCAGCTCCCATCGTCTTCAAGTCTGGTCCCGAAGAACCTGCAACACTGTACAAAACAAACACTGCTTTACAATGTTTCGTGAAGTTGCTGCATCAGCACAAGACGATGCACGGGATGCAGAAACACCTGTTGTTCCTTTACTGCGGGAGTATCAAAGAGAAAGGTTCCAATATGCAACTAAATGTAATTCATAAAACATGTTCAATCTTGAGTTTACATCCCGCCACTCCGATTACATCTAGATTTAATTCCCAACTTGCTTCAAACCCCAACCAACAGTGCATAATCCCAAGCATTCCCATTAATTCCAGTTGCAACGAAACCCAACGGTGCATTAAACCTCAACAATGCATCAAACCCTAAGTTCATTGAACCTCAACAATGCATTACTCCCCATCGTGCATTAAACTTCAACACTGCATTACTCAACAATGCACTTCTCCTCAATGGTGCATTAAACCTCAACAATGCATCACCCTTCAATGGTGCATTAAACATCAACAATGCACCATCCCTCAATGGTGTATTAAACCTCAACGATGCATTACTCCTCAATGTTGCATTACTCCTCAACGATGCATTACTCCCCAATGATGCATTACCCCTCAATGTTGCATTACTCCTCAACGATGCATTACTCCTCGATGTTGCATTACTCCTCAACGATGCATTACTCCTCGATGGTGCATTAAACCTCAACGATGCATTAAACCTCAATGATGCATTAAACCTCAACGATGCATTACTCCTCAATGATGCATCACTCCTCAATGTTGCATTAAACCTCAACGATGCATTACTCCCCAACGATGCATTACTCCTCAATGTTGCATTAAACCTCAACGATGCATTACTCCCCAATGATGCATCACTCCTCAATGTTGCATTACTCCTCAACGATTCATTACTCTTCAATAGTGCATTAAACCTCAATGATGCATTACTCTTCAATAGTGCATTAAACCTCAACGATGCATTACTCCCCCACCATCATTAGACCCAGCGTTGCATTAATGACCCATTTGCATCAACTGCGGGGACCCGCGGGCCCGGGCGGCGGCGACTCACCTCACTCACTCACTCACTCACTCACTCACCTCCTCGCTCCCTCCCTCAGTCAGTCAGTCCCCGGCCTCACGGCCTCTCGGCCCCGCTCCCCATACACTCCCCTCTCCCCCCCACCGCTGCCGCCGCCACTCGGCCCCGCTCCGCGCTGCTCTCCCCACCAACGGCCGCCAACCGCCACTCACTTCCGGCCGCCCCGCCACCTCCCGCCCCGGAAGCAGACGCGTCCCGGCCTGCAGGAGGAGGTGGTGCCCGCCAGGGGGCGGCGCTGCAGCGCTCACCTGTGGCCAGGTGGAGAGAGGACAAAGATAGACAACAAAGGACATTTATTATCACCTACACCAATTGGGGCAGTGAAATTTGACTTGCCATCTGCAGCACACGAATAAAGGTAAGACACAACATTAAAGATTTTAACAATAAACAATAAAACACATCCCCCCACAATGGTTCCCACTGTGGCGAAGGCAGCAAAGTCCAGTCCCATCCCCTGTTCACCCATAGCCGGGCCCATTGTGGCCTCCGCAGGTGCAGGGGTTGCCCATTCGACCCTTCGAACAAGCACCGCCATCCAAAATCAGTACCCCTGTTTTTTCCTGCTTCCCCCCCCCATATCCCCTGATTCCGTTTGCCCCAAGAGCTAAATGACGTCCTCTGAGTGAGGTATGTATGTAGTTTGTTTGTTTATACTATTCTTATAACAAATGTAAAGCACTTTGGCCAACGAGAGTTGTTTTTTAAATGTGTTATATAAATAAATGTGACTTGACTTGACTTGACTAAATCTTACTCTCTCATGAACACATCCAGTGAATTGGACTCCACTACCTTCTGTGGCAGAGAATTCCACACAGATTCACAACTCTCCGGGTGAAAACGGTTTTCCTCATCTCAGTTCTAAATGACCTACTCCTTATTCTTAAATGATAGAACAATGACATTCTCACTTGCAGCAGCACAACAGAACATGTAAACATAAGTGTTTAAGAAGGAACTACAGATGCTGGAAAATCGAAGGTAGACAAAAGTGATGGAGAAACTCAACGGGTGCAGCAGCATCTATGGAGCGAAGGAAATAGGCAACGTTTCGGGCCGAAACCCTGAAGGAAATAGGCAACGTATCGGGCTGAAACCCTGATTTCCTTCCCTCCATAGATGCTGCTGCACCCGCTGAGTTTCTCCAGCACTTTTGTCCACCATCCAGACTATTAGTTTTGAACTGAATTTTGTAAAGGGTACACGGCATTTGGAAAGCCATTTTTTTACTCGCTTAAAGATTTTCAAAAAAAGATTTAGACCCAGAAACCTTTAGTACAGTGAAATGTTTTATTTTACTCAAGTTGATCCTAGTTCTCATATTCATATGTAATACAAGTTACACTTGTAGAGAAATGTATAAAAGCTAGTTTATATAAAAGGAATTGATGTGAGCATTGTGAAGCAAATTGAGTAATATCATCAAATTTAAATGCGTCACAATCTATAATTCCCCTTCAGCTTTTAGTTTCTCATATTGACTCTTTTCTATCAAGGTGGTCCTCCTACACACACATGTGTCCTTTGGGATAGCTGCTCTTTGCATGCAATCTCTGTGGGTTTGGTGTGAACCATTTATCATATATTACCAAGCTTCATTTGGCCTTCCATTTTCCATTTTTCCTCCTCTGCTCACATGGCAATGATTCATATCGAAGTATAGTTTGACAGTTTCTCTGAGACACACTGACAAAGTGAAGACTGGTCACACGTGGGCCTGAACAATTGATCTTTGAAGGTTGTTTCATGATATCAGGGATAAGAGACTTTTGAATAAGCACATGAATAAGGAGGAATCTTGATAATATACAGGCAAATGTTCAGGACTGACTGAACGTTGTGCCTTCCACCACAGTGAAGAATGCTGTGGCGGATGTTTGTGTTGAATCTTATTGTGTATTTTGTGTTTTTTTATTGTACCGCTGCTGGCAAATTCATTTCACTGCACCTTCGTGACGAATAAAATCGACTATTGACTATTAAATAAAAGTTGGCGTTGACATCGTGTTCGACAGACATTGTGGGCCTGTTCTTGTTCTACGGTTTTATGTTCTACAAATTGTAACAAAGTGTGTGTGTGTGTTATTGGACATTAACTTTGGTTCATTAGATAAATAGACAATAGACAATAGGTGCTGGAGTAGGCCATTTGGCCCTTCGAGCCAGCACCGCCATTCAATGTGATCATGGCTGATCATCCACAATCAGTTCCCCGTTCCTGCCTTCTCACCATATCCCCTGACTCCGCTATTTTTAAGAGCCCCATCTAGCTCTCTCTTGAAAGCATCCAGAGAACCCGCCTCCACTGCCCTCTGAGGCAGAGAATTCCACAGACTCACCACTCTCTGTGAGAAAAAGTGTTTCCTCGTCTCTGTTCTAAATGGCTTACTCCTTATTCTTAAAAGTGTGGCCCCTGGTTCTGGACTCCCCCAACATCGGGAACATGTTTCCTGCCTCTAGCAAGTCCAAGCCCTTAACAATCTTATATGTTTCAATGATACCCTCTCATCCTTCTAAACTCCAGTGTACAAGCCCAGCTGCTCCATTCTCTGAAATAAATCTGAAATGGAGAGCTCAAGTCAGTATTATTGTTGGCGCTTTGGAAGACTGTATCACCACAATTCTTATCCGCAGTTGTCACCAGGAAAATCCCAGAATATCCAAAATTGCCTATTTCCTTCGCTCCATAGATGCTGCTGCACCCGCTGAGTTTCTCCAGCACTTTTGTCTACCATGTAAACATAAATTGCTGGAGTAACTCAGCGGAACAGGCAGCATCTCTGGAGAGAAGGAATGGGTGACGTTTCAGATCGAGACCCTTCTTCAGACTCCATGTCTCCATTCAGACTTCAGGCTGAAGAAAGGTCTCGACCCAGAAACGTCACCCATTCCTTCTCTCCAGAGATGCGCCTGTCCCACTGAGTTACTCCAACATTTTGTGTCTATCTTTGGTTTAAACTAGCATCTGCAGTTCCTTCCTACAGAATATGTAAACCTAGTGCACTATAAACAATATAATAAATGAGGAATAAAAAAGATCAGTGCTGTAACTTGTCCAAACATACCAGATAACAATGGACATCAATGCAGTCAATCACAACTCAAGTACAATAGGTAGAGCAAACAGGGAAGATACGGATCGGTTTAGTTTTTGTTTACTGTAGCATGGATAGAGTGGATGTGGAGAGGATGTTTCCACTAGTGGGAGGGTCTAGGACTAGAGGGCACAGCCTCAGAATAAAAGGACATTCCTTCAGGAAGGAGAGGAGGAGGAATTTCTTCAGTCAGAGTGTGGTGAATCTGTGGAATTCTTTGCTACAGAAGGCTGTGGAGGCCGTCAGTGGATATTTTTAAGGCAGAGATAGATAGATTATTGATTAGTACGGGTGTCAGGGTTTATAGGCAGGAGAATGGAGTTATGAGGGAGAGACAGATTATCCGTGATTGAATGGCGGAGTAGACTTGATGGGTGGAATGGCCTAATTCTGCTCCTATCACTTCTGACCTTATGAGGTACAGTGAAACGTTTTTGCTGCGTGCTAACCAGTCAGCGGAAAGACTATACATGATTACAATCCAACCATTTACAGTGTACAGATACAGGGTAAAGGGAATAATGTTTAGTGCAAGATAAAGCCAGTAAATCCAATCAAAGATTGTCCAATGTTCACCAGTGAGGTAGATAGTAGTTCAGGGCTGCTTGCTAGTTTTAGTCGGATAGTTCAGTTGCGTCAGTTCCAGAGACAAAGTCCGATGTCCGCAATGCAGTAGAGATGATTTGGACAGTACCCTGGCTTATGGAAGGGCCGTAAAGAAGGGAAGAAGCTGTTCCTGATTCTGGTTGTGCTTCGTCAATGCATGCTGCTGCACGTTTTGGTTTATTATTGTCATGTGTAGAGGCACAGCGAAAACTTTATTTTGCATGCTATTCAATCAAATCAGACAATACTATACATAAATGTAATTGTCAAACTCAAGTACAATGAATAGAGAAAAGGGGAAGATACAGAATCTAGTTCTCAGCATTGTAGCGCATCAGTTCCAGAGACAAAGTCCAATGTCCACAATGGAGTAGAGGTATGATTATGCTTATGTATAGTAAGATTTTTTACTGAAATATATGCTAAAAAGACTTCCACTGCACCTAGGGACATGTGGCAATAAAGTACTATTGAACCATGGAATATAATTATAATAAAATCAAACGCATGTACCATCGGTAGAGTGAAGGGAAAGGTACCGCGTGTGGCATATAGTTCTCAGCATTGCAGAGCATCAATCCACTGCCCACAATGGGGTGGAGATGAATTAGACAGTTCCCCAACACATGGAGCTCTGCAAGGCCATGTGCATCTCCCCACATTGTGGGTGCCGTGCCTGGAAACTGTGCGGCAGTCCTCACCTCCCATTACATATTGGATCATCTCTACGAGAAGCACCGAGCTCCAGTCACCCTCCGTCACCGCCCACTGTACAGTTATAAAGGACTAGTGGACAAGATAGGTTTAGAGTCAGAGTGATAGAGTGTGGAAACAGGCCCTTCGGCCCAACTTGCCCATACCGGCCAACACTCGTCATTAGGTTGAGGTGTATTCCTGTCACATGACAAACTGTATGTGGTTGCGTGCTGTCCAATCGAGTCAGAAAAGACCACACATTAAATAAAATCAAACCACACACTGAGTACAACAGGTACAACAAAGAGAAAGATACCAGAATGCAGAATCTAGTTTCTTCGCATTGCTGCACAGCAGATCAAGAGAAAACATCCAGTGCCTGCAATGAGGTGAGTAGGAAAGAACTGCAGATGCTGGTTTAAACCGAAGATAGACACAAAATGCTGGAGTAACTCAGCAGGACAGGCAGCATCTCTGGAGAGAAGGAATGGGTGACATTTCGGGTGAAACCCTTCTTCAGACCAGAGTTAATGACTCTATTAGTCTATCAGATTAGATTACAATGAGGTAGATTGGAGAATCGGGATTGCACCCACGTTTATGGAAGGACTGTTTAAAAGTCTGATTACAGAAGGGGGGGAAAAGCTTTCCCTGCGTCTGATGAAAAGTGTATGATTTTGTACGCAAAGCTTTTTTACAAAAAATATCCACGATTGTCCCTTTGCAGTGTGGGGAAGCGTACTAACCTGGCAGTGCAGGCAGAGTTTCCAGCTCCAGGCCACTACTTCATTCAAAGCCAGTTATGACAAGGCTCCCATTGTGAGCCGAGGGAAAGCGGAGTACCCTTGGCCCCGAATCACACGTCCCAGGGGGCGAACCCAATGCATTCACACCAGTCCAGGGAAGAAAGGCCAGCACCTGGCTCCTATACCTGGAGCTAAACTAACCAGAAGGACATCAGCTAAACCAGCCACGCCCAGGAACTGGACCATAAATAAAAGCTGATTTAAAAAAAATTATAAGAAACTTCTCCATCAGACTTATAAGCTTAAGGGGTGACAGATAAGAGTGGCCTCGGGGCAACTTTATCACTCAGAGAGAAGACCCAATCTGGGATGAGCTGCCAGAGGAAGCTATAGCAGTGAATACAATTGTGGCTTTTAAAAGCCATTTGGACAGATATATGGATCATAAGAACATGCGATAGGAGCAGAATTCGGCCCATCAAAGTCTATTCCACCATTCAATCATGGCTGATCCATCTCTCCCTCCTAACCCCATTCTCCTGCCTTCTCCCCATAACCTCTGACACCCGTACTAATCAAGAATCCATCTATCTCTGCTGTAAATATATCCACTGAATATGTGACCACTGGATAGAAAGGGTTGAGGAATATGGGTCAAATGCAGGTAGATTTGGACTAGCCCAGAACGAGAACCTGGTTGGCATGGACAAGGTGGGCCGAAGGGTCTCTTCCAGTGCTGTACCGTGACATTATTATGTTCCCATTCCCCTGTTGGATGTAATGCACACAGCCGTCAGCAGGTGGCTGTCTTGCCCGCCAGGCTGCAGGCAAGTAGTCCTGGGATCTGGACTCAGCTTGGGAGACAGGGCGTGACTGTTGATTCCTGAAAAGTCAGATTTTAAAAAGTTCTTCTTGGGTGGAGAACATGCCTTGGGCGTAGAACACCAAATACTAAACTGAGAAACAACCAGGCTCACCGACAAGTAAAGGCAGACTTAAAAAGCTGGAGTAACTCAGCGGGACAGGCAGCATCTCTGGAGAGAAGGAATGGGGGAGGTTTCGGGTTGAGACCCTTCTTCAGACACAACAACACAGTATCTTGTCCAACTGGCCCAGGTGTGGGGTCCAAGCCCCACATCAGTCTGAAGAAGGGTCTCGACCTGAAACGTACACTCTGGAGTTTAGAAGGATGAGAGGGCATCTCATTGAAACATATAAGATTGTTAAGGGCTTGGACACGCTAGAGGCAGGAAACATGTTCCCGATGTTGGGGGAGTCCAGAACCAGGGGCCACAGTTTAAGAATAAGGAGTAAGCCATTTAGAATGGAGACGAGGAAACACTTTTTCTCACAGAGAGTGGTGAGTCTGTGGAATTCCCTGCCTCAGAGGGCGGTGGAGGCTGGTTCTCTGGATGCTTTCAAGAGAGAGCTGGATAGGGCTCTTAAAAATAGCGGAGTCAGGGGATATGGGGAGAAGGCAGGAACGGGGTACTGATTGGGGATGATCAGCCATGATCACATTGAACGGCGGTGCTGGCTCGAAGGGCCGAATGGCCTACTCCTGCACCTATTGTCTATTGTCACCCATTCCTTCTCTCCAGAGATGCTGCCTGTCCTGCTGAGTTACTCCAGCTACCAGCATCTGCCTACACACCCATCGACAAGTAAACTCATTTACACAGCTACTTAATGAGCTGCAGCCAAACCTCGACAGCAGTCCTGGCAAGCCCGCCCGCCAGCCAAACCGGGAACCACCTGGAGACATCCAAGGCAAAGATCATAAGCTCCGCTCTATGATCTTTGGTCCAAGGCTCGTCCCCTGCTCCACCCCGTAGACCAAGTCAAGTCAAGTGAGTTTATTGTCGTGTGTCCCTGATAGGACAATGAAATTCTTGCTTTGCTTCAGCACAACAGAACATAGAAGGCATTGACTACAAGGCATTCTATAAACAGATACACACATGAATCAATATACTGATAAAGTGCAAATAACAGTTAATTGGCTAATAAAGGTCAGTGTTTTGTCCAAGCCAAGTTTAATAGCCTGATGGCTGTGGGGAAGTAGCTATTCCTGAACCTGGTCGTTGCAGTCTTCAGGCTCCTGTACCTTCTACCTGAAGGTAGCGGGGAGATGAGTGTGTGGCCAGGATGGTGTGGGTCCTTGATGATGCTGCCAGCCTTTTTGAGGCAGCGACTGTGATAGATCCCCTCGATGGAAGGGAAGTCAGAGCCGATGATGGACCAGGGACCTGGGAGGAGGGTGGAGGGAGTCGGTGGTGATGATGGACAATGGACAACGAGCCTCAAGGCCAAGATAAGACTGCACTCTCAAGAACTCAGAAACATTGTTGGCACCAGAAACGTGGAACTCCTTGTGTACTGTCTTGGTGAAGTCTACTTTTACACTGCAATCGTTTGCACTTTTGTACTTGTCTATGATTGTGCTTATCTATAGCATGAGATTCACTGTGCCTCGGTACATCTGACCATCAAGTGTTATTTTAGGAGATCCATGATTCTAACATTGATAATATATTCTACACTAGTGCAATAATATTATACTATCAGATTGTGTTAGTGTAGAGTTATGGAGACACAAAGAACTGCAGGTGCTGAAATCATGAGCAAGACACAAAGTGCTGGAGGAACTCAACAGGTAAAATGGGAGGGTTGGGTTAAGGTCCTGTCCCACTTACGCGACCTTTACAGGCGATTGCCAGCACACGTCAAAGGTTGCCAAAATTTTCAACGTTGAAGATTCAGCGGTGACCAGAAAGACGCTACGTCTACTTGGAGACTCCTATGGTCGTGAGAGGTCACCCGCGACATGTCACCAGGGGTCGCCTGTATGGTCGTGAGAGGTCTCCTATGGTCGTGAGAGGTCTCCAAAGAGTCGTAGCGTCTTTCTGGTCGTAGCGTCTTTCTGGTCGCCGCCGAATTTTCAACATGTTGAAAATGTTGGCGACCTATGACTGGTACCAACAGTCGCCTGTAAAGGTCACGTAAGTGGGACAGGCCCTATTACATGGGATAGTAATCTGGAGGAAATAAGCCCAAATTCTATCATGGTAGCCTGACAATTTGAATTCAGTCCAAAGGAAAGCTAAGAATTTAAAAACGGATTCACCGGGAAGTTTAGCAGAATGCCTGGTTCAGGGGGTATTAGCTACAAGGAGAGGTTGGACCAGACTTGGGTTATTTTCTATGGAATGCCAGAGGTTGAGGTGAGACCTGATAGAAGTATATACAATTATGAGAGCCATACAGACCACTGAATCGGGCTGTAATAGTTCAAACCGATCACCCACCAACAGCACCTGGAGTAACTCAGGCTGGGCATGAATTCTGGACTTGGAAAAAGGAAACATTTCCAGAGCAGAAACAAGGAACTGCAGATAATGACAGAGATGCCGGAGTAACTCAGTGGGTCAGGCAGCATCTGTGGAGAACATGGATAGGTGACGTTTCACAGAGTGCTGGAGTAACTCAGTGGGTCAGGCAGCATCTGAGGAGAACATGGATAGGTGACGTTTCACAGAGTGCTGGAGTAACTCAGCGGGTCAGGCAGCATCTGTGGAGAACATGGATAGGTGACGTTTCAGATCGGGACCCTTCTTCAAACATTCCAACAATCCACCAGCACCTTTATTTGTCTAGGCAGATGCTGGTTCAAACCAAATATAGACACATAAAGCTGGAGTAACTCAGCGGGTCAGGCAGCATCTCTGGAGAACATGGATAGGTGACGTTTCACAGAGTGCTGGAGTAACTCAGCCGGTCAGGCAACATCTCTGGAGAAAAGGAATAGGTGACGTTTCGGTCGAGACCTCCATTTCTTTGGACACCAATAACAGAGTAAGAAATGTCTGCTTCTCTCTTGCTCTGAAGAAGGGTCCCAACTCGAAATGTCACCTATCCATGTTCATCAGAAATGCTGCCTGACACACTGAGTTACTCTGGCACTCTGTCTCTTCTTAAATACAAGTTGGTAGCAACAATGTTTCTGACATATTCCTGGAAGACATGTATTCCCTATATCCTCTTCAGGCACCAACTTGAACAAGGTGTCGTTTTCAAAACAACCACATCCCAATTGGAAGGGTTAAAACTAACCACAGCAATAATTAGCAATGTATCAAAGACATTTCAAAAAGCAAGTACGGAAAACCTGAATGAACTCCGAACACAAGTGCTGAATATTGCCTCACCTCAGTTCAAACATTCCTGCAAATTCTTGAAATGAATCCAAAAGAAAAAGTCCCCCCCCCCCCCCACAAAGAATGGTTAAAAAAATGCACCTCCTGAATTCACTGGAAGATTTCGACCCAAGAGAAATGTACATCATAATGGCAGAACCGCCCGATTAATGTTGCTGCGAAAAATCCCACATTTTTACATTTGATCTTTATTTTAGTCAGTAAAATGTTAACCATGATAAAACATCAATGAGGCGAACAGACTTGAAATGGTTTTTCCCGGATTGTAAGTCGTCAGTTGTGAGAGGGCCCTGCTGTGGAGGACACAATGGAACAGCTGGATGGTTCCATGGATGTTTGCATGAATGTAAATAATAATCAGGATGCTGATAAATTAATACCAGAGGGGGAGGCTTAAGCGAAGGATTTAATTACCATCGTGTTATTCCCCAGAACACATGCCGATAGAATGGATATTTTGTGGGAGATATAAAATCCCTGCAATTTCCCATTTAACTGGTTGTTCTGGGGCTGGAAATATATCCAGCGTCTGAATAATACTTGGTGGTACACGCAAGATAAATTTATTGTCACGTGTACCGAGGTACAGTGAAAAGCTTTTGTTGCGTGCAAACCAGTCAGCGGAAAGACGATACTTGATTACAATCGACCCATTTGCAGTGTACAGATACATGATAAGGGAATAACTTTTAGTGCCAGTAAAGTCCGATCAAGGATAGTCGGAGGGTCACCAATGTACTAGGTCAGGACCACTCTGCAGTTGTGGTAGGATGGTTCAGTTGCCTGATAACAGCTGGGAAGAAACTGTCCCTGAATCTGGAGGTGTGAGTTTTCACATTTCTATACCTTTTACCTGATGGGAGAGGGGAGAAGAGGGAGTGGCCAGGGTGCAACTGGTCCTTGATTATGCTGCTGGCCTTGCCGAGGCAGCGTGAGGTGTAAATGGAGTCAATGGAAGGGAGGATGGTTTGTGTGGTGGTCTGGGCATCGTCCACCATTCGATAAATTCTGCGGGTGCTCCAGTTTCCTCCCACATCGCAAAGACGTGCGGGCTGGTAGGTTAATCTAATCCGCCTCTGTAAATTGCCCTCAGTGGGTAGGAAGTAGATGTAAAAAAGTGGGATAACACAGAACTAGCGCGAACGGGATTCAGTGGACTGAATGACCTGTTTCCGTGCTGTATCTCTAAACTAAACAACGGGATCACTGCAGCAGAGATACAAGGGAGTGTAGATGCTGGAATCGAGCAAAACACAAGGAGCTGGAGGAACTCAGTAGGTCAGGCACGATTTACGGAGGAAATTGACAAGCAGTGTTTGTGATCCTTCTTCATTAGTCTTCATTCTGAAGAAGGATCTCGACCCGAAACGTCACCTATTCCTTCGCTCCATAGATGCTGCCTCACCCGCTGAGTTTCTCCAGCATTTTTATCTACCTTCGATTTTTTCCAGCATCTGCAGTTCTTTCTTAAACACTTCTTCTTATACAGTTCTTTATGCTCACATATAGTAGTAGTAGTCGGCCCCCATCGGTCATGACTGACCATGGGTGGTGCATCCTAGTTTGCAGGTGATGTGTGGTCGGATGCAAGCCTGGACGATGTCATATGGAGGACAGACAGGCTGTTGCCCATGCAGCACGTCCCCCTCTCCACGTCGCTGATCGATCCAAAGGAACAGCAGGGCCGTTACAGTTTGGCACCAGCGCCGTCGCAGGAGCTGTCAGAGCGAGGTTGTAGACAACGACGAACTGCCTTAGGGGCTCCGACTCTGGAATTTCTTGAGATTTACCCCTGGAGCCTTTTGCATGACTGGATATGGCCACAAGACAGTGGAGGTTTTAAATCAGAGTTCTCCCTCTCCTAGATGGACTGCCTCCCCAGGCTGACGAGCCCCATCTGCCCGAGACTCGTGGGGGCGGGAGCGTCTACCTTCCCGTGCAGGTCTGTAGCACCTGGCCCACTGCCCACGTGCTCAAATACAGCTCTGTAACATCACTGCTCATTTTAACTATGTTACACCATTCTGAACCATTGACCAAAAACAATAGTATGCTATTGTCATGCCTTAATGTACAGAACCTCACACTCAAACCAGAGTAATATTTATACATCCTTAGCATCCATTGAGCCTTGAAATGATAATGTGATTCCCAGGTGAAAGATGAAAAATCTGTTGGTAAATAGATATAGATATGCAACATAGGAACATGCCCTTGGGCCCACGGAGTCCATGCTGGCCGTCCGTGGAATTCTCTGCCTTAGAGGGCGGTGGAGGCAGGTTCTCTGGATGCTTTCAAGAGAGAGCTAGATAGGGCTCTTAAAAATAGCAGAGTCAGGGGATATGGGGAGAAGGCAGGAACAGGGTACTGATTGTGGATGATCGAAGGGCCGAATGGCCTGCTCCTGCACCTATTGTCTATCAACTACCCATTTACACTAATTCTACACAAATCTAATCCAACTTTATTCTCTCCATAGATAGACACAAAAAGCTGGAGTAACTCCGCGGGACAGGCAGCATATCTGGAGAGAAGGAATGGGTGACGTTTCGGGTCGAGCCCCTTCTTCATTCTCTCCCTGTCGTTTGTCAATTCCCCCCAGATTCTACCACTCACCCACATACAAGGAGCAGTTCACAGTGGCCAACTAACTCAAAACCTGAAATCCATGGTATTGTCACCAGCTTCTTCAGTCTGAAGAATTAAATTGACTAGCGCACATGATGTTCCTTTCTTTGGCATTTCATTGGAAACACTGTACAGATTTCACTGGCTTTTATTATAAAAATCAACTTCTCATTTGTTACAACTTGATAAGAACAGAAAAGACTTTGTACAAGGTGTTATAAAAAAAAAAAAAATCAGCTCACACACTTATAGCACATTTTACATTTTGTGGGTAGACAAAAATGCTGGAGAAACTCAGCGGGTGAGGTCGGCATCCATGGAGCGAAGGAATAGGTGACGTTTCGGGTCCCGAAACGTCACCTATTCCTTCGCTCCATAGATGCCGACCTCACCCGCTGAGTTTCTCCAGCATTTTTGTCCACCTTCGATTTTTCCAGCATCTGCAGTTCTGTCTGAAACATTTTACATTTTGAGAATGTTATTGACCAAATATTGGCCAGTAATTTAAGCACAACCCTTGCAAACAGTTGCGTTACTGGGGGACGGGGCCGAGTGGACGCTGAGGAGATGGTCACAGGGTATCGCCGAAATACAACTGTCTCTCCAAGTGGGAACGGGAGGGGGATAAGCATTCAGAAGCACCAGACCCTTCACTTCCGATCAAGGTTACTGTTTGGAGACACGCCACCTTCAGATGCTTCATGTAGGAACATTTGGCACAGAGTTCTGCCATCACACGGAGGTAAAGCTGGGACAAGTGAACCAGGCAGTCCGACAGAGTTAAACATCGTCATCTACAAGCTGACCGACACATGCTTTGTGATCAAAGTAGAAAATGTTAACCGATTTAAATAAGAAATGAGGTCTGAAGAGCTCAACACAATTAAGCTCCGCCAAACTTGTCAGTCGATCATAAAGACTTTAAAAAAGTGTTCAGTCTTTGCTGTGAATGTAAATATTGAATGGTACGTTCTGGAATATAAAGCTGATTGCTGTATTTTTGCCCAGGACCTCATGATGGTGGAAAATTTACATTTGATACACGGAGAAATAAAAAGCTTATCTGGCCTATTAAAAAAAAATCTGAGATTGTCATTATCCCGTGTACTAATGCTTTATAGAAAAATAAAATAAGGCATAAAGTGTAACAATAAAACTATACATGAAAGTACTGTAAGGATATATGGACAGGCTTTACAGAACCTCCAATACAAGGTTATTTCATAGCTTATAAATAGGGTATCTACACAACATGTGATATAAAAATACACTCAGAACATTTGGGCACTGAAGTTAAAAGCTCATTAAGTTTTTTTTAAAAGGTATCAGGGCATGCTTTGTATCCTTGGTCAAATAATTTTGTAAAACGTCACAGGTGTTTTGCCACCACTTGTCCACATTTTTTCTTTCGAACCACGCTGTTTTTCGCGGCAATGAGCGCAGGCAAGAGGGGTTTTCACGGCACCCCATTTGCTGCCAGGGTGAGCAGCAGCTTCTGAGAGTTGGCGGCACACGCCGACTTCAACAGCCGATGGTAGGTCGAGTTGCGGGACCCGCTGTGGAATTTGCACGGCCGCGGGGACACTGGTGTGACAGGAAACCCCGTGCCCCGATTCTGCAGGTAGCTCTCCTTCAAGTGAGTACTGCGGAATCACACTAAACAAGGTCCTCCACACAGGAACACCGCACCATCATCGTGTCACCGCTGCGAACTGACACCGCTCGCCCGCTCGCTCGTTTGGCCTCTGTCGATCCTCTCGAGGCAGTGCAGCCACAAACCATTGTTCTGTGCCCTGTTCATCATGTGCCAGTTTACTTTCGTCTCTTCTTAGGTACAGTTGCTTTCCTGCATTAAGGCATTTTATGTTTTGTTTGGAAAAATTTTTTTTTCTTCATTTGTACAAATGTTTACAATTTTTTTATGGCACGTCCAGCAGGTGCTGATAGAAAATATATAAATATCCTCTGTAATGTACAACTCTCTTGCAACTAATCCCCCTCCCCTCCCTGTCTAATTTATTCTCACTGTACAAACCGCATGTCCCGTGTCCTTAGTATTTCTTCCACCTAGTCTCTTCATATTAACAATTATTTACAGTAAGGGAAGAAGCGGTTTGCGTTGGTTCAGGAAGAGTCTGTGCATGGAGACGGGGGAGGTGGGTACAGATGGTGGGAGTAACTCCGTTCTGTAAAGGGCGACGGGGGGCAGCTTTCATAGTTCTCCTCGGCCGACAGGTACTGGCTCCGCGGTGTTGGAGGAGGGGGAAACGGCTCAGAGTCATAGTTCAGATCGCTGTAACATTTTGTTGGTGCCACTCTCCTTCCTGGAGTGTAGTCGCTGTCACAGACGTCGGTGCTGCACGGGGTGGTGGGTGGAGCAAAGTTGCGGTAGGCGTACGGTCTGTAGCTGTGGACAAGGAAGGACACGAGGGCAATGTTAACAGCCGGTACATATTGCGATAGATGGACATATCATTGTCACGTATACTTGGTACAGTGGGATCCTCTGCTTGTATACAGTACAAGTATGCAAAGAGTCACCACGGAATGGGCACAACGTTACAAAAGTATTCAACATAGTCCCTCTTCCTTCTACCCCACCTCCCAACCCAACCTCCCCACAACCCAACCCCCCCACACAACCCACCCTCCCCACATAACCCACCCCCCCCACAACCCAACACCCCCCAACACAACTCCCCCCCCCACAAGCCACCCCTACCCCCCCACAACCAACCCCCCCCCCACAACAGCCCCCCCACACAACCCCCCCACCCCCACCCCCCCCCCCCGGCTCCCTCCTTGTTCTCGCAAAAAAATGGATCACACAAAAGTCCATCCACAAATTAAAGTGATTCTTTGTAAAAGAACAAAAGTTATGGTAAACATCCCTTGTCATTTTCATAAGATGAATCAAATCCGAAACAAATCTTTTTAAAGCGCCCATTTCTTAAGGTGACAGTAGTTCTGTTATGGCTGAGTAAACTAGCAGGAAAGACACAACGTGCTGGAGTAACAACACGTCAGGCAGCCTGCAGAGACGTTCTTGAGACTCGATAGAGCTGCCCGTCCAGCTGAGTTACTCCAGCATTTTGTGCCCATTCTCGGTTTTAACCAGCATCTGTAGCTCTTTGCTTCTAAACTTGTAGGATAGTTTATCTCCAAAGACACACAGAATTAAAATAATTTTAACCTAGTGTTTTAGATCGAAATAAACAAAAATAAATTGCATTGGGTATTAAGCAGTCCACGCTGTCCAATCCCCTAACCCTCTCCTCTCCAACTCAAGGTGAAGGCTTGATTTTATTTGACTGTAACCACGCTGATGTTGAAAACTGCTCCCCGGATCACACAAAAGTCCTTCTCATCGTCAGATGCAGTGACACATAAATATTGAAACTCTAACATATTTTATCAAAAGGTAATCAGGTTTCTTTCAAAAACTGCTGGAAACTTTACACCGAAAATGCAAGAGTAACCACAGGAAGACAATGACTGCCAGAGAGGGGATACAGTCCTTTTATCTGGTTTCTGACTGCACTTTGTAAAGTTAACACAGTATGATATTGTGGTTAAGTGCTCTCAGTAAAACCCTCCCCTCTCCCTGTTCTCCGTTTACCTGTATGATCTATGAATAGAAGGGCTGTTTGAAGAGTAACCAAATTCCATGGTGTACTGTGACCGTTCAGTGGCTGGGGAAGGGGGCGGATTCAGCATCTGGAAGGCACAGGAGACAAAATAATTCCAAGTAAACCCTTCACACAAGGACGTTCATTGGGGTAAACCCCTCAGGTGTGCTGTCACTTACAGCCGATTGAAAAATACAGCATGGAAACAGGCCCTTCGGCCCACCGAAGGTAGACACAAAATGCTGCAGTAACTCATCTCTGGAAGGCAGCATCTCTGGAGAGAAGGAATGGGTGACGTTTCGGGTCAAGACCCTTCCCTTCGGCCCACCGAGTCCATGCCGACCATAGATCGCCTGTTCACACTTGTTCTATGTTATCCCACTTTATACACTCCTATACATCCTGCCAGACCCCCCCCTCCCTCCTCCCGAGTTTATGCCGAGGTTGCATGAGGCTCCAGGTGAGACTCCAGGTGAGGCTCCAGGTGAGACTCCAGGTGAGACTCCAGGTGAGACTCCAGGTGAGACTCCAGGTGAGGCGCCAGGTGAGGCTCCAGGTGAGGCTCCAGGTGAGACTCCAGGTGAGGCTCCAGGTGAGACTCCAGGTGAGACTCCAGGTGAGATTCCAGGTGAGACTCCAGGTGAGACTCCAGGTGAGACTCCAGGTGAGACTCCAGGTGAGACTCCAGGTGAGGCTCCAGGTCGGGGTGTGTCGGGCGCGGTGAGACGGACGAGGTGTGCCGTTTGCCTTGGCCAACAGCAAGGCTGTCTCGCCCGCTAAGCCGCCTTCAGCCAGAGAGTGGTGAATCTGTGGAATTCATTGCTACAGACGGCTGGGGGCCGAGTAAATAATAATAATAATATAATAATATCTTTTATTGTCATTGCACATAGGTGCAACGAGATTTGGTACGCAGCTTCCATCCGATCGTCATAACTTAAACAACTAATAACATTTAGATACCCCGAGAAACATGATTTATTTTTAAAAAAGAACAGTAAAACAGTCTAAAGTGCAAATATGTCTGTGCCGGGTCGATGTGCAACGTGAATACAGTTCATGGGGGTGGGGGTGGGGGGTGGGGGGGGGCACTCAGCAGGGCCGGTTCAGAGTAGCGATAACTCTGGGGATGAAGCTGTTCCTGAGTCTGGAGGTGCGGGCGTAGAAGGCCTTGTAACGTCTGCTGGAAGGTAGGAGTTCGAACAGTCCATTACAAGGGTGTGAGGAGTCTTTGTGGATGCTGACGGCCTTCCTGAGGCACCGTGTGTAGTAGATGCCCTCCAAGGCTGGTAGCGGTGTCCCAATTATCTTCTGTGCTCTGTGGACGACCCGCTGAAGAGCTCTCCTCTCCGGATGTTTTTAAGGCAGAAATAGATAGATTCTTGATTAGTACGGGTGTCAGTGGTTATGGGGAGAAGGCAGGAGAATGGGGTTAGGAGGGAGAGATAGATCAGCCGTGATTGAATGGCGGAGTAGACTTGATGGGCCGAATGGCCTAATTCTGCTCCTATCACTTATGATCTTATGACCAAGTAGAAAACCAAGCTGTGTACTTACAGGAGGGAAGTATGTGCCTTTTGTACTTGAGGAGCTGCTGGAAGAGGCTCCTGTGACGTGAGCTCTGTCATACGGGGGTCCACTACTGCCCCCCATAATACTGAGGGAACTCATCACAGATTTGCCCCGGGACATGCCTGCAATTAGAAACACAAACAACCAAATCAAAGCACACTTGCATACCTGCATTGTTTCACTTTAAATCTATAGGCAACATACAGATTTCACAACCCTTTCATAGCGAACCAGGGCCGCATGGTGGCGCAGCGGTAGAGTTGCTGCCTCACAGCGCTAGAGACCCAGGTTCGATCCCGACTACGGGCGCTGTCTGTACGGAGTTTGTACGTTCTCCCCGTGACCTGCGTGGCTTTTCTCCGGGAACTCCGGTTTCCTCCCACACTCCAAAGACGTACAGGTTTGTATATTAACTGGCTTGGTATAATTGTAAATTGTCCCTGGTGTGTGTGTGTAGGATAGTGTTAGTGTGCGGGGATCGCTGGTCGGTGTGGACTCGGTGGGCTGAAGGGCCTGTTTCCACGTTGTAGCTCCAAAACTAAACTACTAAAAACTAAATAAATCCTCACTTAGTACAATTAACCTTATTTTACTATTTAAAATGATTCCGTATCAACCTCACTACTCTTACATTGAAATGAGATGAATCAGCCACAGTTACTGACCCATCTGCCCATTCACATAATGCCTTGAGTAGAGAAAGAAGACACACAGTGCTGGAGTAACTCAGCGGGTCAGGCAGCATCTGTGGAGAACATGGATAGGTGACGTTTCACAGAGTGCTGGAGTAACTCAGCGGGTCAGGCAGCATCTGTGGAGAACATGGATAGGTGACGTTTCACAGAGTGCTGGAGTAACTCAGCGGGTCAGGCAGCATCTGTGGGGAACATGGATAGGTGACGTTTCACAGAGTGCCAGGGTAAAGGACCTGTCCCACTTTCACGACCTAATTCACGACCTCTGCCGAGTTTTCCCTTGACTCATACTCGCAGCATGGTCGTCAAGAGGTCGTAGGTAGGTCGTAATGCTAGTCGTAGGTACTCGTGCCATCAAGTAGGTCGGGGCGTTTTTTCTAGCATGATGAAAAATGTCCATGAGTAAAAAAGGTCGTGAATTAGGTCGTGAAAGTGGAACAGGCAGCATCTGTGGAGATCATGGATAGGTGACGTTTCACAGAGTGCTGGAGTAACTCAGCGGGTCAGGCAGCATCTGTGGAGAACATGGATAGGTGACGTTTCAGATTGGGATCCTATATCAGACCGAAGATAGTTCCCACCCAAAACATCACCCATCCATGTTGTCCAGAGATGCTGCCTGACCCGCTGAGTTACTCCAGTGCTCTGTGTCTTTTATTCTTAACCAGCATCTGCAGTTCCTTGTATCCATGTCTTGAGTAGGACCATTTCCAGGAATTTCTGTCCTAAACATTTTCTGACCAGATTTTTAAAATGCATCTTTTGCACCATTAGGCAGCAATGCCTTTGCTTTAGATGGGAATTATAATGTCCTTCTCAGGGAGGAACCTAACAAAGACTTGTCCCATCCCGGTCATTCCTTCTTCTCCCAGCTCCTGTCAGGCAGAAGATACAGAAGCTTGAAAGCGCGCACCACCAGACTCAGGAACAGCTTCTTCCCCTCAGTTATCAGGCTTCTGAACGGTCCTTGCATAAGCTAGGGTACTGTCTGATTCACCCCTACCCCATTATGGACATTGGACTTTGTCTGTGGAACTGATGCGCTACAATGCGAGAATTATATTCTGCACTCTGTATCTTCCCCTTTCCTCCACCTTCTGCCAGACAGGAGAGGGGTGGGGGAGGAATGACTGGAGTGGGAATGATCCTTGATTATGTGAAAATAATGCTCTAATCAATAAAAATAATGCAAGCGGCTATATATATATAAAGCTTGGTTAAAAACCACAATAAGTCCCAGATGTATGCCGTGCTGAGTTGGAGAGTCCAGGACTAGAGGTCATCGTCTCAGAATTAAAGGATGTTCCTTTAGGAAGGAGATGAGAAGGAATTTCTTTAGTCAGAGGGTGGTGAATCTGTGGAAATCTTTGCCACAGAAGGCTGTGGAGGCCAAGTCCGTGGATACATTTAAGGCAGAGATAGATAGATTCTTGATTAGTACGGGTGACAGGGGTTATGGGGAGTAGGCATGAGAATGGGGTTAGGAGGGAGAGATAGACCAGCCATGATTGAATGGCAAGGTAGACTTGATGGGCCAAATGGCCTAATTCTGCTCCTATGACCTATGACATCATGACCAAGCTCAATAGACAATAGGTGCAGGAGTAGGCCATTCGGCCCTTCGAGCCAGCACCGCCATTCAATGTGATCATGGCTGATCATCCCCAATCAGTACCTCGTTCCTGCCTCCTCCCCATATCCCCTGACTCCGCTATCTTTAAGAGCCCTATCTAGCTCTCTCTTGAAAGCATCCAGAGAACCGGCGTCCACCGCCCTCTGAGGCAGAGAATTCCACAGACTCACCACTCTCTGTGAGAAAAAGTGTTTCCTCGTCTCAGTTCTAAATGGCTTACCCCTTATTCTTAAACTGTGTGGCCCCTGGTTCTGGACTCCCCCAATATGGGGAACATGTTTCCTGCCTCTAGCGTGTCCAAGCCCTTAACAATCTCATATGTTTCAATTAATAATCTCATATCTCAAGTCCAGAGTGTGGATAACAAGGAAGCATCTGTACCTTGCAGCGATCCCGGGAGGGAGCTGGTGTTGGGCACGTAGCCCAGAGGCACCGATGCCGACCCACGTACAACAAAATCATTTGTCATGGTCTCTGCATCGCCCTTCATCCGCGGGCACAGAACACGCTGGCAGATGAAGTACATGGCTCCGATCACAAAGACCGAGAGGATGACCCCGATAATTGAACCGATGGTGTTGGTGGGCTGAGGCGTGGGCTCCTCAGTGGGATCTGTGAGGAATTAACAAGAGTGATTAATTGCCCCGTGTACCAACCACAGAACGATGAAACTCTGATCTGATCCATAACGCATGTCAGCTTTCCCACACCACCGCCACCTCGTGCAGCCATGCTAGTTAGTTCAATATATGATTCGGAGCCTGCTCTACGCATTGCGATTGTTTCTGTAATGTATCCAAATTAAAGTACTAGTTATTGATATATAATGACTCGGTGTCATCAGTACTTTGCACAAAGCGGGCCTGTAAACACAACACACGTGGATAACAAATAAATCCCAAAAAATAAACAAACTGTGGCGCAGCGGTAGAGTTGCTACCTCACAGCGCCACAGACCCGGGTTCCATCCCGACTACGGGCGCTGTCTGTACGGAGTTTGTACGTTCTCCCCGTGACCCGCGTGGCTTTTCTCTGAGATCTTCAGTTTCCTCCCACACTCCAAGGACGTACAGGTTTGTAGGTTAATTGGCTTGGTGTAAATGTAAAATTGTCCCCAGTGTGTGTAGGATAGGGTTATTGTGCAGGAATTGCTGGTTGGCGCAGACTCGTGGGCCGAAGGGCCTGTTTCCGTGCTGTGTCTTCTAACTAAACTAATAATCCCAATACTAGTGAGAAATAACACTCAATGCCCTTAGTGCAACCAAAGGCAGTACACAGTTCCTAGTTGACTTATTTGTCCATCTCAGTCACGTCATCTTTGTTTTCATATTTTATTTCTTACAGCATTACTTTTAATTCCTTAAATCTTCTTAATCAAGTGCTTAAACAAGGAATGACCACTGTCAAGTGAAGTCATGTTCACTGTAAAAAATAACCTGCATCAGGTGTGCAGTTCTGCTGTAACCTGATAGTTGGTTCCTTAAGGGGCTGTCCCACTTGGGCAACCTAATCCGCGAGTTCTGGCGAGTTTGCCCTCGACTCATACTCGCAGCATGGTCGACACGAGGTTGTAGGAGGTCTTTGTAACTCTCCTTCATGCTTGAGAGTAGTCCCCGCGTACTCGAGGCCTCAGCTAGGTCGCGGCGTATTTTTCAACATGCTGAAAAATGCCCACGAGTAAAAAAGGTCGCCATGGAGGAAAAATCTATACTTTTTTACCTCGTAGGTTTAGTCGTAGTAGGTCGTAGTAGGTCGGTATGTTAGTCTACGTAATCGAGGGTAGTCGAAGGTAGTCGTAGATAGTCTTCATCATAGTCGAAGGGAGGTCGTCTTCACTCTCCACTATTCGGTGTCTAATTTTCCCGAAGTTAGTCGGAGCTAGTCAAAGCTGGTTTTCAACATAGTTGAAGGAGGTCTTCTACATGTCATTTTTTCAAACTATCCTAAACTCGCCAATTAGGTCACCCAAGTGGGACAGCTCCTTTAGAAGCCTTGCATTGTGGAAATCATGTTATAAAAACAACTGTGTCAAACGAAGAGGAGGTTGCAGCTGAACAGGTTGAGAATCACAAGAGCTTTTACTCCCATAGATTTTTAAAAAAAATACAGTATTATAATACACAGTATTTCAAAAATACTCTATATTATAATGTTTCATAGAGTATCACTGCGCAAGTGTCAATAGAAGTGATTCCTGACCATTTCAATGTAAACTGTGTTCTTAAGAGACAATGGTACCTGATTGCTGTGGGGAGGTTACATGGAAACAGCTTTTTACCCCCCCCCCTGATTCCAGGACAGATTTTTTTTCTCAAGAAAACAGTATATGGCCCCCAGATCAGAAATTATTCTGAAATCAGGTTTTATTTTTTGCCAAACTGTGCAATTTCATCTAAAATGGGAGAGGACATAATCCTTGACTATCATTATCTGCTTATTGAAGTAAACTATGCTGCCGTTTTACTACGAAACATAAAACATTTCTATCCATTCAGAATTCAACCACGAAACAAGTGAAACAAATATATTATTTGGCGAATGCTTACAGCAGGTAACTTCATCTGAATTGTCAGTACAGTCGCTGTTCTGGTCACATCTTTTATGCTTGGCGATGCATTGGCCATTGGCACATCGGAATTGGTCCATGGGGCACAGAACTGTAGGGGAAAGAGGAAAATAAAGATTCAACTGTGTCGAGCAGGAAGAATGGAGAATTTCACAAAGGGTACATCACAAGCACAAGGCAGTTTAAAGAGAGGAGTCAGTTTTGTAATGTTTTATTGTCCCCCACCCCCCCCCCCCCCATATGGTGGGATTTATATTCAGGTAAACAGGTGATTTGGCCAGAAAATGGACTCCAGTGTTATCAACATATCTGAGGATTAATGTGCTGGCTCTGGAGAGGGTCCAGAGGAGGTTTACAAGAATGATTCCAGGAATGAGTGGGTTAGCATATAATGAGCGTTTGACAGCACTGGGCCTGCACTCACTGGAGTTTAGAAGGTTGAGGGGGGACCTCATTGAAACTTACAGAATAATGAAAGGCTTGGATAGAGTGGATGTGGTGAGGATGTTTCCGCTGGTGGGAGAGTCTAGGACCAGAGGTCACAGCCTCAGAATTAAAGGGTGCTCTTTTAGAAAGGAGGCGAGGAGGAACTTCTTTAGTCAGAGGGTAGTTAATCTGTGGAACTATTTGCCACAGAGGGCTGTGGAGGCCAAGTCAGTGGATATTTTTAAGGCAGAGATGGACAAATTCTTGATTAGATCGGGTGTCGAGGGTTACGGGGAGAAGGCCGGAAAATGGGGCCTAGGAGGCAGAGATCAGCCATGGTTGAATGGTGGAATAGTTGCCAAACTGACCCTCCCACACCTGAACCACAGCCACACAAAATGCCGCAGCTACTGTTTCAATTCCGAATTGCAACTCATGATCCCACCACACGGTGGCGCAACCCATCCACCTGCCTTCGTTCATTTCCCGTCTCAATCTTTCACGCTGGGTCCCGAACCGAACCGTCGCCCTGTCCATCCCCTCCACAGATGCTGCCTGACCCACTGAGTTCCTCCACCACTTTGTGCTTTGCTCAAGAATCCAGCAGCAGCAGCGCTTTTCTTTATTCAGGTTTTTTCTAGACTTGCTACTTTCAACCAGACTCAGGAAGGAACTGCAGATGCTGGAAAATCGAAGGTCGACAAAAGTGCTGGAGAAACTCAGCGGGTGCAGCAGCATCTATGAAGCGAAGGAAATAGGCATCTTTCCTGCATCTAGCCTGTCCAATCTTTTAAGAATTGTATATGTTACGAAAAGATGCCCTCTCATCCTTCTAAACTCCAGTGATTATAAGCCCAGTCAACCCATTCTTTCATCATATGTCACCATAAGAATCTCATTATTCCGTTATAGGTACATATGTCATCATATGTACCAATAACAGAATAATGAGATTCTTACTTGCAGCAGCATAATGGGTCTGCAAACACTTATAGATAACAAACAGAAAAAGTTCAGTAAGTTAAAACCCCCAATATTAGCGTGTAAACGTCAGATTGTGATTCACGGTTCAGTTGGTGTCGGTAGGGTTAAAGAGAAGGTTGGTTGTTGGGAAGAAGCTGTTCTTGAACCTGGAAGTTGATAATAAACAATAATAAACCTTTGGTAGACAAAAATGCTGGAGAAACTCAGCGGGTGCAGCAGCATCTATGGAGCGAAGGAAATAGGCAACGTTTCGGGCCGAAACCCGGAAGGGTTTCGGCCCGAAACGTTGCCTATTTCCTTCAGGGTTTCGGCCCAAAACGTTGCCTATTTCCTTCGCTCCATAGATGCTGCTGCACCCGCTGAGTTTCTCCAGCACTTTTGTCTACCTTCAGGGACAGCTTCTTCCCCTCTGTTATCGGGCTTCTAGATGGTCCTTCTGTTGGTTAGGGCACTGTCCGATTCACCTCCACCCCATTGCGGACGGACTTTGTCTATGGAACTAATGCACTGCAACGCTGAAAACTGGGGTGGCCTCACAGAGCTAGAGGTCCAGATCCAATCATGGCCACGCGTGCTGTCGGTACAGAGTTTGCATGCTCTCCCGGTGACCTGCGTGGGTTTTCTCCGGGAGCCCCGGTTTCCTCCCACACTACAAAGACGTACAGGTTTGCAGGTTAATTGGCCGGTGGAATTGTAACATTGTCCCGAGTGCGTGTTAGTGTGCGGGGATCGCTGGTCGGCGCGGATTTTGTTGACCGACGGACCCGTTACCTCGCTGTGTCTCCTAACTATATATCCAGCACTCTGTAGCTTCTTCTTTGCTCCGCCTATTCAGTGTTTCCACTTTGAAGGGAATTACCCTGAATTCGGGAAATTCTGGTTGTCTTCGGGTAATTTTAGGGAAATTAAATAATTTCGGGAAATCCAGCCCGCAGGATGATTTGGGGGAAAATAAACTATTTGCGACCGTCCGCGCCAGCGCAGTTGGGGAGGCCGGTGACGCGGTAGGGATGCAGAATGACGCCGTCTCCCCGCGCGGGCGGGATCAGATCACCACCATTTTCACCACATACGTCGCCTCGACGCCTCGTCTGGGTGAGTGGGAGTCTGTTTGGTTTTTTTATCAGGGAGTGTCAAGCTTCTCCGGGCCCACAGCTGCTGTGTCTGCCCGCTCGGCCCGGTCCATCACCTCCGGAGCCTCGCCGCCGGTCAGACTGGCGTCCAGGGAGCGGGTCCTGTCCGCTGCCGGTCCGGGGAAACCGTTCTCCCGTCGCTGGGCGGGAGCGGGAACGACTGACTCTGAACACAGTCCTGGTAGCAGCCGTGATCCTACACCAGGCGCTGCTCCGTCCCCGCCCCCACCCCGTCGCGGGCCCTCCAACGCTGCGAGGGAGGGAGGGACGTGAGAGGGGGGGACGGAGTGGGGGGGACGGAGTGGGAGAGGGGTGGGATAGAGAGGGGGAAGGAGATAGGGGGAAGGGAGATAGAGGGAGGAGAGAAGGAGGGGAGGGGAAGGGAGGAGAGAGGGAGGGGGGAAGAAACAGGGGGAAAGAGAGATGCTGGAGGGAGAGGGAGGGAGCGGTCACAAAATAGTTTAGTTTGAGTCTAATTGGAGGCTGTATGGTAACTCTCATTTCACTGTACCTTAATTGTTGCACGTGACAAATAAGTAATTTGATTGATTGATTGTTGTATTGAGTTAAGGCCCTGTCCCACTTTCCCTCCCGAGTTTTCCCCTTGATTCGAACTCGGGGAATGTCGGTAGCGAGCTCGCAGGAGCCTGATGGAGTCCGTGTGTTTCGTAGCGGCTCGTAATGCCAGCCGTGGGAACTCGGGGCATCAGGTAAGTCGGGACGTTTTTTCAACATGTTGAAAAATGTCCACGAGTTTTTTAAAAATAGCCCCGAGTACCTACGAATGGCTATTACCATAATTATCCGTTCAAATCAAGGGGAAAACTCGGGTGAGTTCGTGAGTAACTCGGGAAAGTGGGACAGGGCCTTTATTTGTGACACTGTGATCCAGGCACACACACACACTGCACTGAACACACAATATGCATTCCATGCAGGCTAGGCTACATCATATATGTGCACAGTGCATAATTCCTTGCATAACACTGTACAAGTGAGTAACAGAAGCAGGCAGGTACGGAGCCGTTATATCGATCTGTTTTGCCTTGTTCTTCTTTGTGTTGTTAACGTGTGCCCGCGAAAGAAAAACAACTAATACCACGCAGGAAGCATTTTTGAAAATTTCAGGAAATACCATCAAATCGCAGGAAATTTGTGATTCTATTTCAGGAAACTTTTTTTTGAGGTGTGGAAGCGCTGCGCCTATTGTACTTTGAGTTTGTCTTGACCCGAGTATAATGATTAGTATTAGTGTATAAGTGTGGTATTGTACGATGAATCCAACAGCATGCAAACACTGTACCTCAGTACACGTCACACCCATAAACCTAAGACAGGCACAAAAAGCTGGAGTAACTCAGCTGGAGAGATGGACTGGGTGAAGTTTCGGGTCGTGACTAAATTCCATCCTGAACAATGAAACTAAATGTAACAAAGTGAATTGTAATCCTGCCAGTGTCGTTCCTTGAGGTGGTGAGATATTCTCTTGGTGATTGTGAAAGGTGATAGACAATAGACAATAAGTGCAGGAGTAGGCCATTCGGCCCTTCGAGCCAGCACCGCCATTCATTGTGATCATGGCTGATCATCCCCAATCAGTACCCTGTTCCTGCCTTCTCCCCATATCCCCTGACTCCGCTATCTTTAAGAGCCCTATCTAGCTCTCTCTTGAAAGTATCCAGAGAACCGGCCTCCACCGCCCTCTGAGGCAGAGAATTCCACAGACTCACCACTCTCTGTGAGAACAAGTGTTTCCTCGTCTCCGTTCTAAATGGCTTACTCCTCATTCTTAAACTGTGTGGCCCCTGGTTCTGGACTCCCCCAACATCGGGAACATGTTTCCTGCCTCTAGCGTGTCCAAGCCCTTAACAATCTTATATGTTTCAATGAGATCACCTATCATCCTTCTAAACTCCAGTGAATACAAACCCAGTGGCTCCATTCTTTCATCATATGACAGTCCCGCCATCCCGGGAATTAACCTTGTAAACCTACGCTGCACTCCCTCAATAGCAAGAATGTCCTTCCTCAAATTAGGGGACCAAAACTGCACACAATACTCCAGGTGTGGTCTCACTAGGGCTCTGTACAACTGCAGAAAGACCTCTTTGCTCCTATTGATGGGATACCTTCACATTTCTCCTCATCAGACTTGTCCTGGCAGTTGGAGTCTCCATTGCACCTGAGGACCATGTCGATGCACTGACCACTGGTGCATTGGAACTGGCTGTCCGAGCACACCGGGCAGTGCTGCTCATCGCTCTGGTCATCACACTCTGGGTAGCCATCGCAGCGCCATGCCAGCGGGATGCAGTCAACATCACCTGTGGCACAGGTGAAGTGGTCAGGTGCACAGGTCGGTGGGTCTGCAGCACAAACACAAAGACAGAGTTAACGTTGGACCTTCCAGATTAACGGTAAAGGAAAAACAGACGGCATGCACACGTCACTCCTCACACCCTGACACGGAGACACGATTCATGTGTTGCTCAGGATGGGAAGTTTGTGGCTTTGAATGAAAGCATACAATTCTGATTAAAATCGACCACGTCGTAGAACGTAGAAAAGTACAGCAGTTCCCAGGGATGAGTAGGTGAACCTATGATGAGCGTTTGTCGGCACTGGGCCTGTACTCGCTGGAGTTTAGAAGGATGAGGGGACACCTCATTGATACTTATCGAATAGTGAAAGGCCTGGATAGAGTGGATGTGGAGAGGATGTTTCCACTGGTGGGAGAGTCTAGGACTAAAGGTCATAGCCTCAGAATTAAAGGACGTTCCTTTAATTCTGGAGGAATTTCTTTAGTCAGAGGATGGTGAATCTATGGAATTCATTGCCACAGAAGGCTGTGGAGGCCAAGGCAGTAGATATTTTTTAAGGCAGAGATAGATAGATTCTTGATTAATGATTAGTATGAGTGTCGGGGGTTTAGGAGGGGAAGGCAGGAGATTGGGATTAGGAGGGAGAGCCATGATTGAATGGTGGAGTCGACTTGATGGGCAGAATGGCCTAATTCTGCTCCTATCACTTATCAAGTCAAGTCACTTTTATTTCTATAGCACATTTACAAAGCAACTCTCGTTGGCCAAAGTGGTATAAGAATAGTATAACAAACAGTGGTTCATAGATTAAATACAAACATCACTACTTATGAACTTGAGTCTGAAGAGGGGTCCCAATCCAAATCGTCATGTGTCCATGCCCTAGATGACAGGTCAGCCAGCACGTACCTCCACAGGAGAGCTCGTCCTGATGCAGTACAAGGTGGACTGGGCAGGAGCAGCGGGCTGTCCCGTCGCCCTTCACGATACAGATGTGGGAGCAGCCTCCGTTATCCTGAGCGCACGGGTGTTCAGCTGTAGATCCGCAAAAACAGCTACAGGTTAAGGTGCATCAGAGCCTGTGACCCATGGCAGAGTCACACAGCACGCAAACAGGCCCTTCAGCCCAACCTGCCCATGCCATCCAACATGCCCCCCCCCCCATCTACACTAGTCCCACCTGCCCGCGTTCACCCCAGATCTCTCTAAACCTTTGCTATTAACAAAGTTATCAAGAGCTGCATCGTTTTCTGCAATGTTGATTGACGAATATCTACAGTATTATCCTCATAATAGTCCCAATGCACCTCCATGGCTAGCTGCAAACTAGAGACTGCCCTGGACAGAGACACGCAGGAGTTGGCCATTCCGCCCTTCGAGCCAGCACCGCCATTCAATATGATCATGGCTGATCATCCCAAAGCAGTACCCCATTCCTGCTTTCTCCCCCATATCCTTTAATTCCGTTAGCCCTGAGAACTAAATCTAACTCTTTCTTGAAAACTGGCAGAGAATTCCACACATTCACAACTCTCTGGGTGAAAAGGTTTTTCCTCATCTCAGTCCTAAATGGCCAACCCCTTATTGTTAATGGCCTATGTTCACCCTTCACTGAACTGTAACGCTGGAGTTATGTGCTCGTGTCCCTAGGGGAGCAAGAACTAACCACAACACTAAAGGGCCTGTCCCACTTGCATGCGATTGCATGCGTCTGGCGCGACCAAACGTGGTCGCTTGAGGCGTACGGGCACAGTATGTCTGCGCGGGGCCGGTCCCACTTCGAAGCGCGGAGACGTATGGAGTTGTGCGGGGCTGGTCCCGACATCGCGCGGGGCTCCGAAAATCCCGCACTGTCTGAAAATTTTGCGCGCCAACGGTCTGTCCGCACGCAGGCGCATTGCGGTCGTACGCAGCGTCTTGAGACGGTGTAAGCCTAGCGAGTGGCGTTGCGTGATGATGTCACCGCCCGAAGCCGTGCGACGCCCAAATTCAGTCGGCCCGCCTCCTGCCCAGCTGATTGGTAAGTATGACGCAAATGACGTCACGCGCGAACTTCGCGTGAACTCCGCTTCCATTTGGTCGCGCCAAACGCACGCAAGTGGGACAGGCCCTTTATGTGCTCGTGTCCCTAGGGGAGCAAGAACTAAACACAACACTAAGCGCAAGGAGGCTTCCAGCTGCACTGATAACCACGGCTGGAAAATGGAGTTTAATTTATTTTAGAGATACAGCATGGGAGCAGGTCTTGTGTCCCACCGACTCCACACTGACCATTCATCACCCCTTCACACAAGTCTAAAGTCAGACACCAGTGAAATGGTGCCTAGCTTTCCGCTGGTGTGCTTCACACAACCAAAACAAGCCCCAAGGAGTCCTCCAGCACTTTTTTTGTCTTTTCATCAAGTTCCCAGCACCTGCGATTCCCTCTGATTCACAAAGTTGTTGCAAAGTGATAATTTCCTTCTTGGAGACACAAGGAACTGTAGAGAAAGTGCTGGAGGAACTCAGAGGGTCAGGCAGCACCTCTGGGGGACGAGTTACTCCAGCACTTGTCTCTTTTTTGTATACCGGCATCTGCAGTTCCTCGTCTTCTGGAGTTCCTCCAGCACCTTGTGTTCCGCACAGGATTCTGCTGGGATTCTGCAAGGAACAGAGTCTGCTGTTCCTTGTCTCTACAACGTCTGACATTGTGGGCTGTCTTAGAATGTCTTCCATTCGGAAGCCTGCTCGCGGCAAGGATGGATACAGCGTTTGAGAAGGAACTGCAGATGCTGGAAAATCGAAGGTAGACAAAAATGCTGGAGAAACTCAGCGGGTGCAGCAGCATCTATGGAGCGAAGGAAATAGGCAAAGTTTCGGGCCGAAACCCTGAAGGAAATAGGCAACGTTTCGGGCCGAAACCCTGAAGGAAATAGGCAAAGTTTCGGGCCGAAACCCTGAAGGAAATAGGCAATGTTTCGGGCCGAAACCCTGAAGGAAATAGGCAACGTTTCGGGCCGAAACCCTGAAGGAAATAGGCAACGTTTCGGGCCGAAACCCTGAAGGAAATAGGCAACGTTTCGGGCCGAAACCCTGAAGGAAATAGGCAAAGTTACGGGCCGAAACCCTGAAGGAAATAGGCAATGTTTCGGGCCGAAACCCTGAAGGAAATAGGCAACGTTTCGGGCCGAAACCCTGAAGGAAATAGGCAACGTTTCGGGCCGAAACCCTGAAGGAAATAGGCAAAGTTACGGGCCGAAACCCTGAAGGAAATAGGCAATGTTTCGGGCCGAAACCCTGAAGGAAATAGGCAACGTTTCGGGCCGAAACCCTGAAGGAAATAGGCAACGTTTCGGGCCGAAACCCTGAAGGAAATAGGCAACGTTTCGGGCCGAAACCCTTTCGGGTTTCGGCCCAAAACGTTGCCTATTTCCTTCGCTCCATAGATGCTGCTGCACCCGCTGAGTTTCTCCAGCACTTTTGTCAACCAAGTATGGATACAGATTTGGGAGAGGGGAGAGGGGAGGGGGGCAGAGCTGATGTCATAATTACCAAATTCCTGCGGGTCGAGCTCTTTCACAGCGTGGATATCGCTGAGCTGGGCGATGCGGGCTTGGATCTTTGTCCGACTGTGACCGTTTGTCTTCTCAATCCTCTCGATCATCTGCTGCTGTCGGTCGATCCAGTACAAATGGTTGCCGAAGATGGTGAGACCCACGGGCTGAAGGATGTTTGCATCTTCCAAAACAATGCGGTTTGCGCCTACAAGTCAAGGACAAAGGGATCTCAGAAATCACCACATCGTTTTTTTTCCATCCCAGGTTCATTCCGAAAACATTGGTGTTTAGCAAATCTCAAAAAAGTGCAGGAGGAACTCGATGGGGTCCAGTCAGCATCTGTAGGAAGGAACTGCAGATGCTGGATTGCACACAAGATAGACACTAAAAAACGCTGGAGTAACTAGGCAGCATCTCAGGAGAGAAAGAGTGGGTGACATCTCGGGTCGAGACCCTTCTTCAGACTATTCCCTCCACAAATGCTGCCTGACCCTGCACTGTGCGTGGTGGCCACGTTACCAACAGCCGCAGCTCTTGGAGTCAACATCGGTGTCAGTGATGTGGCACGTGTAGTAGACAATAGACAATAGGTGCAGGAGTAGGCCATTCGGCCCCTCGAGCCAGCACCGCCATTCAATGTGATCATGGCTGATCATCCACAATTAGTACCCCGTTCCTGCCTTCTCCCCATATCCCTTGACTCCGCTATCTTTAAGAGCCCTATCTAGCTCACTCTTGAAAGCATCCAGAGAACCTGCCTCCACTGCCCTCTGAGGCAGAGAATTCCACAGACTCACCACTCTCTGTGAGAAAAAGTGTTTCCTCATCTCCGTTCTAAATGGCTTACTCCTTATTCCTAAACTGTGGCCCCTGGTTCTGGACTCCCCCAACATCGGGAACATGTTTCCTGCCTCTAGCGTGTCCAAGCCCTTAACAATCTTATATGTTTCAATAAGATCCCCTCTCATCCTTCTAAACTCCAGAGTGTACAAGCCCAGCTGCTCCATTCTTTCAGCATATGACGGTCCCGCCATCCCGGGAATTAACCTAAACGGGAAGTACCCAGATACAGGGAAATTGTTTTATTTTGCATACAACTCAGTAAGAGCTGACCATACAAGATCATAAAACAAGTACAAAAGTGCAACAATATAGGGCGTACACAAACAGTCGCCATGTTTACTGCGCCATCTTGGATCCTTCAAGTTTCAAGTTCTTAAAAGGCCGCACGGTGGTGCAGCGGTAGAGTCACTGCATTACAGCGCCAGAGGCCTGAGTTCCATCCCGACTACGGACGCTGTCTGTACGGAGTTTGTACGTTCTCCCCGAGATCTGTGCGGGTTTTCTCCCACACTGGGGAAGATGCTGGAGTCGATTATTGAAGACGTTATAGCAGCACATTTAGAAAGCAGTGACGGGATCGGTCAAAGTCAGCATGGATTTATGAAGGGGAAAAAGGAATTTTTTGAGGATGTAACAAGTAGAATGGATAAGGGAGAGCCAGTGGATGTGGTGTATCTGGACTTTCAAAAAGCCTTTGACAAGGTCCCACACAAGAGATCAGTGTGCAGAATTAGAGCACATGGTATTAGGGGTTGGGTATAGACATGGATAGAGAACTGGTTGGCAGACAGGAAGCAAAGTAAGAATTAACGGGTCCTTTTCAGAATGGGAGGCAGTGACTAGTGGGGTTCTGCAAGGCTCGGTGCTGGGACCCCAGTAGAAGAGGGAATTAAATGTTTGCGGATGACATAAAGCTGGGTGACAAATGTGAGCTGCGAGGATGATGCTATGAGATTGCAGGGTGACTTGGATAGGTTGGGTGAGTGGGCAGAAGCATGGCAGATGCAGTATAATGTGGATAAATGTGAGGTTATCCACTTTGGTGACAAGATCAAGAGAGTAGATTAATATCTGAATGGTGTCAGATTAGGAAAAAGGGAGGTGCAATGAGACTCAAGTGTCCTTGTACATCAGTCACTGAAAGTAAACATGCAGGTACAGCAGGCAGTGAAGAAAGCTAATGGCATGTTGGCCTTCATAATGAGAGGATTTGAGTTTAGGAGCAAGGAGGTCCAACTGCAGTTGTACAGGGTCCTGGTGAGACCACACCTGGAGTATTGTGTGCAATTTTGGTCTCCTAATTTGAGTAACTCAGAGGGAGAAACCCCTGTGCCCATGTTCTCCAGTCATGCTGCCTGACCCGCTGAGTTACTCCAGCACTGTTAATCATCACCCTCTTTGCTTTCACCGCATGCAACAGGCTTATTCCCGGACTTGCAGTCGTGTGACTGTTGCAATAGTTATTTTAGTTTTGAGATACAGCGCGGAATCTGGCCTTTTGGCCCACCGGGTCCGCGCCGACCAGAGATCCCCGCACACTAACACTATTTTACACACACAGGGAACAATTTACATTTATACCAGGCCAATTAACCGACAAACCTGTACATCTTTGGAGTGTGGGAGGAAACTGAACGTCTCGGAGAAAACCCACGCAGGTTTTGTTTGGAGATACAGCGCGGAAACAGGCCCTTTGGCCCACCAGGTCCGCGCCGACCAGCGATCCCCTTCACACACTCGGGACAATTTTTACATTTATCAAGCCAATTAACCTGCACGTCATCGGAGTCACGGGGAGAACGTACAAAATCTGTACGGACAGCTCCCGTAGTCAGGGTCGAGCCCAGGTCTTTGGCGCTGTAAGGTGGTAGCTCTACCACTGTGCTGTCCAGTGACTGTGTTTATCACAGTGACAAACTCAAGCATCAGACCACAACATGCAACCCAACATTTCACTTTGGTATTAGTCTCAGTTTAGGGGCGGCACGGTGGCGCAGCGGTAGAGTTGCCAACTCACAGCGCCAAAGACCCGGTTCGATCCTGACTACGGGTGCTGTCTGTATGGAGTTTGTACGTTCTCCCTGTGACCAGGTGGGTTTTCTCTGGGAGCTCTGGTTTCCTCCCACACTCCAAAGACGTATCGGCTTGTAGGCTAATGGCCTTGGTAAAATTGTCCCTGGTGTGTGTAGGATAGTGTTAGTGTGCAGGGATCCCTTTTTGGTACGGACTTGATGGGCTGTTTCTGTGCTGTATCTCCAAACTAAACTGAACAGTTGTTTGTGGATTGGAGCTAAGTTTTCGATTCTGTTTTGAAGTGTAAATATGTCCAGCTGTTTGACTCTGACTCCATCTGATAATAGAAGTGTGTGGCTGCACTCTAGTCAGCGTAGACTGAAGTGACAATCCATGTGCAGCATTAATAATGCTTGCAACGTTTTTGTTTTCTCCCTTGAGGACTCGTGGAATACATTTTTACAAATATTGCGGGTAACCTCTGACTTGCTGGTTTGATCTTTCCCTCAGTTTGAAGCGTTGATGCGATCTCTTCCGCTAGATTGAGGATTTACTATTATTTTGGTCTGTCAGTGACGTGAAAATACTTTGGGGAATGGAAATAGCTGACAGGCCGCATGTGGTCACAGTGATTCTAGTTCTGCGTCCATGTCAGAAACACACTAATCTCACCACACAGTGACTAGTTCAACAAACATCCTTCAACATTCAGTAACCAAAGAGCAAAGTTCTTCCCACAAGAGCTGCTTGAATTACTTTCATGCAGTTAATGCCCTGGTTCACTGTCACCTGTGCCAAGGTACGTTGAAAAGATTTTCTCTGTGTGTTATTCAATTAAATCAGCTCGTACTGTACCAGCTGCTGACAGGACAATGGGCTTTTATGGACAGAACAGTTATGGGCCTGTCCCATTTAGGCGACTCTTTAGGCAACTAGTTTTAATGGAATTCACCTACGACACCTGGCGTCAATCTACGTCAACCTACGACAGCAAAAATTGTTGCCACTGGCGCGGAAAATCTTTCAACATGTTGACAATTTTGCGGCCGTCGCCTGTAGTCGCCCAAAAAATCGCCTAAGTGGGGCAGGCCCATTAGGACTTTATAGTTTAGTTTAGAGATACAGCATGGAAACAGGCCCCTCGGCCCACTGAGTCCACGCCCTCTGGTAGGCCGAAAAGCCTGTTTCCACACTACAACCCACCACACTAAAATTGTCCGACACACTAGGAACAGTTTACAATTTTACCGAAACCAATTAATCTACAAACCTGTATGTCTTTGGAAACATAGACATAGAAAATAGATGCAGGAGGAGGCCATTTGGCCCTTCGAGCCAGCACCGCTCGAAGGGCCAAATGGCCTCCTCCTGCATCGGGCCGAAACACTGAAGGAAATAGGAAACGTTGCCTATTTCCTTCGCTCCATAGATGCTGCTGCACCCGCTGAGTTTCTCCAGCACTTTTGTCTACCTTCGATTTTCCAGCATCTGCAGTTCCTTCTTAAAACACATCTGCAGTTAGTTACTCCCTCCCCCTCCTTTCTGAAAAAAGGTGTCCCCTGTAAACACTTCCTCTCTACCTGACAGGTCACTGCTCTCGATGCGACGCAGGTCGGAGTCGGCCCAGAAGAGTTTGCCGAACTTGTTGTCGATGGCCAGTGTGACGGGTTTGCTGAGGCCGCTGAAGAACAGCACCTCGCGTTCCGTCCCGTCCAGAGCTGCCCGCTCGATCTGTGGAGACCGGTCCTGAAGGTTGGTGAAGTACATGTACCTACGGGATGCGCGGGGGGGAGGGGGAGAGAAAAAAACAATAATTTAACATCAACAGACAATAGGTGCAGGAGCAGGTTAATTGGTTTAGTAAATGTAAAAATTGTCCCTAGTGGGTGTAGGATAGTGTTAGTGTGCGGGGTTCGCTGGTCGGCATGGACTCTGTGGGCCGAAGGGCCTGTTTCCGTGCTGTATCTCTAATCTCTAAACTAAACTAAAATTGATTATAAACTACAACTTCAAGTTCCTGTGACAATAGGCACATGAGTAGGTCATTCGGCCCTTCGAGCCAGCACCGCCATTCAATGTGATCATGGCTGATCATCCCCAATCAGTACCCCGTTCCAGCCTTCTCCCCATATCCCCTGACCCTGCTATCTTTAAGAGCCCTATCTAGCTCTCTCTTGAAAGTATCCAGAGAACCGGCCTCCACCGCCCTCTGAGGCAGAGAATTCCACACTTACAACTCTCTGTTTGAAAGTGTTTCCTCATCTCTGTTCTAAATGGCTTACCCCTTATTCTTAAACTGTGGCCCCTGGTTCTAGACTCCGCCAACATCTGGAACATGTTTCCTGCCTCTAGCGTGTCCAAACCCTTAATAATCTTATATTCATAATAATAATCATACATTCCAAAAACAAATTCCATGATTAAACAATACATTGATGCGAAGAGAAGAAGCTTGGATAAGAGTGGATGTGGGGAGGATGTTTCCACTAGTGCGAGAGTCTAGGTCTGGAAGGTCATAGACACAGAATTAAAGGACGTTCCTTTAGGAAGGAGATAAGGAGGAATTTTTTAGTCAGTGGGTGGTGAATCTGTGGAATTCATTGCCACAGATGGCTGTGGAGGCCAAGTCATTGGACATTTTTAAGGCAGAGATAGATAGATTCTTGATTAGGGGTTATGGGGAGAAGGCAGGAGAATGGGGTTAGGAGGGAGAGATAGTTCAGCCATGATTGAATGGCGGAGTAGACTTGATGGGCCGAATGGCCTAGCTCTGCTCCTATCACATGAAGTAATGAAGTGGCAAATGTTGGCTTTACCCCCTCTCTGGGTTGACGACGATGGCTCGGGGTCGATCTTGCTCTCCGTCTAGAACCACACCGATTGGTTTCCCATCCAGTCTCATGACATTTATCACATTGGTGGCCTCGCATGTCCAATAGATGTAGCGGCTGTAGATGTCGATGCTGAGGTCGTAAGCCTGCATGTCTATGTTC
>CM075979.1:89676035-89706672 GCA_038087875.1 Malacoraja senta | reverse complement strand
GGCCGAAACCCTGAAGGAAATAGGCAACGTTTTGGGCCGAAACCCGGAAGGGTTTCGGGCCGAAACGTTGCCTATTTCCTTCGCTCCATAGATGCCTGCCGGAACATGGATAGGTGACGTTTCACAGAGTGCTGGAGTAACTCAGCGGGTCAGGCAACATCTGTGGAGAACATGGATAGGTGACGTTTCAGAGTGCTGGAGTAACTCAGCGGGTCAGGCAGCATCTGTGGAGAACATGGATAGGTGACGTTTCACAGAGTGCTGGAGTAGCTCAGCGGGTCAGGCAGCATCTGTGGAGAACATGGATAGGTGACGTTTCACAGAGTGCTGGAGTAACTCAGCGGGTCAGGCAATATCTCTGGAGAACAAGGAGAAGTGACATTTTGAGTTGGGACCCTTATTTATACTTCAATAACGGATTTATCATCACCATAATCTTTCACTGTTTCTCTTTAAAAAAACATTAATTAATTTACGAAAAAGTAATTGGTGGGTAAAATAACAATGCTGAATTTACAATCTGGTGGTACAGTGTCACAGCTGGTGGAGTTGCTGCCTCACAGCGCCAGAGACCCAGGTTCAATCCTGACCTCAGGAGCCGTCTGTGTGGAGTTTGCACGTGCCCTCCAGTGACCACGTGGGTTTCCTCCAGGTGTTCCGGTTTCATCCCAAAGACGTGCGGGTTTATAGGTTAATTGGCCCCGTGTGTGGGAGTGGATGAGAAAGTGGGCTAACATAGGACTAGTGTGAATGAGTGATCGCTGGTCGGCATGGACTCAATGGGCCGAAGGGCTCATTTGCATGCTGCATCCTTCAATCAATCGAGCCTCCGCTCCGCGTAATCAATAGTTAGTCCATTTGCTCGTCCAACATTTGGAACCAGAGTGATCCTGCCTGTTCCATCCATGGCAGCCCTGTCGATCTTTGGCTTACCGCCCCACTCAGTCCAGTACATAAACGTACGGCAAACAAACCCGTCAACGTTCCCACACCAAGTGAAATCTGACAAACGTTTCTCCAGAAATGCTGCACACATTATAGAATGTTGTGGGACGGAAGATTTGAGGAGGAGGATATAATGGCCAGTTGGAAATGCTATCCGCGGCAAATTGAAAACTACCCAGGTGTTTTTGTTCAGGGGAGGTGGAAAACCACAGGTGAAGATAATGCAGCAATTGAGTCACGCTCTCCCACTTGCCTATCCTTCACACAAAAATAATCACACTGGTTGTTGCCTTTTGCCCGCTAACTCGATGTGTAAACTGCCCTCACCATTGGTTGTGCAAAAACCGCACCCTTCCACGTCTGTTACTTTGGCAATCGATCGCCTTTTGGAAAGCTGACACAATTCAAGCGATCCATTTATTGGAAGTATTAGTTCCAAAAATACAAGCTGAATTCTGGCGTACATTTTGTTCAGATTTCTCTTTTATAAAAGACCTGTGGCTGACTTCAAACTTCCTCTTGCTTTATTGTAGATTTTACAGGGGGGGGATGATCAATATACTTCTGTAAGTGTGTCTGCGATCATAAGATCATAAGTGATAGGAGCAGAATTAGGCCATTTGGCCCATCAAGTCTACTTCACCATTCAATCATGGCTGGTCTATCTAACCCCATTCTCCTGCCTTCTCCCCATAACCTCTGACACCCGTACTAATCAAGAATCTATCTCTGCCTTAAATATATCCACTGACTTGGCCTCCACAGCCTTCTGTGGCAAAGAATTCCACAGATTCACCACCCTCTGATTCGTGAAATTCCTCCTCATCTCCTTCCTAGAAGAACGTCCTTTAATTCTGAGCCTGTGACCTCAAGTCCTAGACTCTCCCACTGGTGGAAACATCCTCTCCACATCCACTCTATCCAAGACTTTCACTGTTCTGTATGTTCCAATGAGATCCCCCCTCATTCTTCTAAACTCCAGCGAGTACAGGCCCAGTGCCGACAAACGCTCATCATAGGTTAACCGACTTATTCCTGGGATCATTCTTGTATTGATTGGTGTGCTGCCAATCGAGGTGTGGTCCAATACTGACCTGGCTCCCATCTTCCTGCGCCCGCCTTATAACATTTTGTCGAGAATCGATCCAATAGAGATGTTTGTTGACGGGATCATAATCGATGGCCCGGACATTCTTCAGGCTGTGGATGGGAAGGATGATATCTGGACTCTGCTGTTCATCAATAACCATTCGATTAATCGCATTCTTTTGACTGAACAACAAAAACGAAGTTGGAGCTGCAAAATAATAACAATTATCGTGCATTAGTCTGGCTGGGACAGAGTCCAATGGGTCATAAGGTCATCAGTAATCGGAGCAGAATAAGGCCATTCGGCCCATCAAGTCTTATCCTCCTTTCAATCATGGCTGATCTATCTCTCCCTCGTAACCCCATTCTCCAGCCGTCTCCTCATAACCCCTGACACCCGTAATAATCTAGAATCTGTCAATCTCCGCCTTAAATATATCCACTGACTTTGCCTCCACAGCCTTTGTGGCAAAGAATTCCACAGATTCACCACCCTCTGACTAAAGAAATTCCTCCTCATCTCCTTCCACTAGAGAGGCAAGTGAAAACAAAACAAAAATGCTTCCACGATAAATAGAAATAGGTTTCCTACGTTTAATTTTTTTAAAAGATGATAAAATTATACATCTTATAAACAAATATTCCCGGGCATTTAGTATTGAAAAATACCGCGATTTATAACTCAGTTAAGTTAATTATATTTAAGCAATGCTTGCATAATTTCTTCGAATAAGAGGAAAGGGCTGAATGATATCCTAGTTAACTTTTCTTAAGAGGAGACACAAGGAACTGCAGATGCTGATTTACAATTAAAAAAGGGACAAGGTGCTGGAGTAACTCAGCGGGTGGGTCAGGCAGCATCTGTGGAGAACATGGATAGGTGACGTTTCACAGAGTGCTGGAGTAACTCAGCGGGTCAGGCAGCATCTGTGGAGAACATGGATAGGTGACGTTTCACAGAGTGCTGGAGTAACTCAGCGGGTCAGGCAGCATCTGTGGAGAACATGGATAGGTGACGTTTCACAGAGTGCTGGAGTAACTCAACGGGTCAGGCAGCATTTGTGGAGAACATGGATATGTAATGTTTCATGTCTTCAAACTCAATAACTGCAAGTTATTATTCAGATTCAGTAACCCAGTTACTCCAGCGCTTTGTCTTTTTTTGTAAACCAGCATCTGCAGTTCCTTGGTTGACATAAAATGCTGAGGTAACGCAGCGGGCCAGGCAGCATCAGGAGAATAAGGATGGGTGATGTTTTGGGTCAGGACTCTTGTTCAGAGATGCTGCCTGACCCGCTGAGTTACTCCCTACACATTGTGTCTATCTTTGGTATAAACCAACATCTGAAGTCCCTTGTTTCTCCAATCAATTATAACTCTACTCTGTTATCCAGACCCATTGTTGCTCTGTTGTTAATGTTTCTTTTTTTATTTAATTTTTTTTTGTTGAAATAAAGGAAAAGAAAAGAGAAAGAACAAGAGAGAGAAAAAGTGAGAGGTGCAAAGATAGGACCTCTAGACTACCAAAGTAGTGTGGCCAAAGTGGGTACAAGAAAGAAAGAAAAGGAAAAAAGAACAAAAAGAAAAAGAGAGATAAAAGTGGAGATATACCTGCCTCTCGTCCCTCCCCACCTCACCCAACCCATAGTTGGATTTAAATCCATGTTCATGTTCTAAGAGCAGAATGAGGCCCTCAAGTCCACTCCGCCATGCCATCATGGCTGGTCTATGTTGCTATACTCATTCACATCTCCATAACCCAGCCCCCACTTTGAACAGCACGGTATTAGACCTATGATGCTCACGGCTACAGGTCTTGTTGTCCACGTTGAGGAAGTAGTGAGCTGGGCATCCGCAGACGTAGCCAACAGCAGGCATGGCCAAACACAGGTGGGTGCAGTGGCCATTGCTGGAGGAGCACTCGTTCCACCCGCCCTGCCTTGAGGAATGAAACACCAGGATATCCATCACATAGTCCAAGTGGCCTTGGATGATGGTGCGGTTTTGCCCGCTGGTTTTGTTCGCTCGTTCAATGCTGCGTCGGCTCCAGTCCGTCCAGTAGATGTAGTCTTGGTACTGCGTTAAGCCGAATGGATGAGGCAGGTCATCGGCAATCACCTCCCGATCCAGACCTGCAACATAATCACCTGTCAATTAGCATCGGTGGCTCAGCGGTAGAGTTGCTGCCTTACAGCGCTTACAGCGCCAGAGACCAGGGTTCCATCACGACTACGGGCGCTGTCTGCACGGAGTTTGCACGTTCTCCCCGTGACCTGTGTGGGTTTTCTCCAAGATCTTTGGTTTCTTCCCACACTCCAAAGACGTACAGGTTTATAGGTTAATTGGTTTGGTAAATGTAAAAATTGTCCCTAGTGGGTGTAGGATGGTGTTAATGTGCGGGGATCGCTGGTCAGCACGGACTCTGTGGGCCGAAGGGCCTGTTTCCGCACTGTGTCTCTATACTAAACTAAAATTGATTAGAAACTACAACTTCCTGTGACAATAGGCACATGAGTAGGCCATTCGGCCCTTCGAGCCAGCACCGCCATTCAATGTGATCAATGTTGATCATCCCCAATCAGTACCCCGTTCCTGCCTTCGCCCCACATCCCTGACTCCGCTATCTTTAAGAGCCCTATCTAGCTCTCTCTTGAAAGTATCCAGAGAACCGACCTCCACTGCTCTCTGAGGCAGAGAATTCCACAGACTCACCACTCTCTGGGTGGAAAAGTGTTTCCTCGTCTCCGTTCTAAATGGTTTACCCCTTATTCTTAAACTGTGGCCCCTGGTTCTGGACTCCCCCAACATCGGGAACATGTTTCCTGCCTCTAGCGTGTCCAAACCCTTAATAATCTTATATGTTTCAATAAGATTCCCTCTCATCCTTCTGTGCACGCATATGTCTGAAGATCTGTCCTGCACCCAGCACACAGGGTTGAAAACTGTTTCTTCAAATGTAAAACTCACCCAGCATATTGGAGGATTCGATCAGACTTGTATCCAGATCCGTCCAGTATAGCCTCCGCTCCGCGTAATCAATAGTTAGTCCATTTGCTCGTCCAACATTTGGAACCAGAGTGATCCTGCCTGTTCCATCCATGGCAGCCCTGTCGATCTTTGGCTTACCGCCCCACTCAGTCCAGTACATAAACCTACGGCAAACAAACCCGTCAACATTCCCACAGCAAGTGAAATCTGACAAAACGTTTCTCCAGAAATGCTGCACACATTATAGAATGTTGTGGGACGGAAGATTTGAGGGGGAGGAGGAGGAAATAATGGCCAGTTGGAAATGCTATCCACGGCTCCTCGGCAAATTGAAAACTACCCAGGTGTTTTTATTCAGGGGAGGTGGAAAACCACGGATGAAGATGACGCAGCAATTGAGACACGCTCTCCCATTTGTCTATCCTTCACACGAGCAGTTTACCAGCAGCAATTCACCATTGCAATCTATAACAATACAAACTCATCAGCAAACTCATCTCAGAAGATATTTACAACAAAAATAATCACACTAGTTGTTGCATTTTGCCCGCTAACTCGGTGTGTAAACTGCCCTCATCTTTGGCTGTGCAAAAACAGCACCCTTCCACATCTGTTACTTGAAAACCACAAATATAAAAATGTGGTGGTTGTGAAAGGTTTAATGTATTGACCTGACTTCCAAAAAGAATGAATTCATGTACAGGTTAATGCTTCAAAAACACTTCTGAAAAATGCTGCGACAAAAGTCCATTGGATGTTTTGGAGTTTTTTCCCCCATTGGGCTGGAAAGAGTGCAGAGAAGATTTACGAGGGTGTTGCCCGGACTTGAGGGATTTAGCTGTAGGGAGAGTTGGGGCAGGCCGGGACTTTATTCCTTGGAGCGCAGGAGGCTGAGGGGTGATCGTATAGAGGTGTACAAAATAGACCGGGATTGATGGGATGAATGCACTCTTTGAGGAAGGGAATCAAGAACCAGAGGTCAAAGGCGAGAGGGGAAAGATTTAATAGGAACCCAAGGGGCAACTTTTCCAAACAGAGGACGGTGGGTGTATGGAATGAACTGCTAGAGGAGGGAGTTGAGGCTGGGACAAAACAACATTTAAAAGACACTTTTAAAAGATTTAAAAGACACTTAAAAGATACATGGCTAGGGAAAGGTAGAGAGGGATCTGGGCCAAATGGGGGCAGGTGGGACTAGCTTGGTTGGAGCATGTGGGCTAGCATGGACGAGTTGGGCCGAAGGGCCTGTTTCCGTGCTGCACGACTCTGCAACTCGAAGCATTTATTATGAGGTCACTATTGTGTCAGGTTCACAGGTTCCACAAGTAGAATTAGGCCATTCGAGTCTACTCCACCATTCAATCATGGCTGATCTAACCCCATTTTCCTGTCTTCTCCTCATGCCCCTTTACACCCGTACTCATCAAGGAGGTCTCTTACCCTTGAGCGGGGTCGAGTGCCAGGGCCCTGGGGCTGTCCAAATCCTTCCACACCAACACCTGCCGGTGCTGCCCGTCCAGCCGGGCCACCTCGATGCGGTTGGTGCCAGTATCTGCCCAGTACAGGTTCTTGCCCAGCCAGTCCACCGCCATGCCTTCTGGGTAGTCCAGGCCAAACTCAACCACGTGCTCCAGCGCGCTGCCATTCATGAACGCTCGGCTGATGGTCTGCAAAACAAGGGCCGTTGGGCTGAGTGGAGCCACAAGCAACTGCAGGTGCTGGTTTACAAGAAAAGACACAGAGTGCTGGAGTAACTCAGCGGGTCAGGCAGCATCTGTGGAGCGAAGGAAATGGGCAACCTTTCGGGCCGAAACCCTGAAGGAAATAGGCAACGTTTCAGGCCGAAACCCTGAAGGAAATGGGCAACCTTTCGGGCCGAAACCCTGAAGGAAATGGGCAACCTTTCGGGCCGAAACCCTGAAGGAAATGGGCAACCTTTCGGGCCGAAACCCTGAAGGAAATGGGCAACCTTTCGGGCCGAAACCCTGAAGGAAATGGGCAACCTTTCGGGCCGAAACCCTGAAGGAAATGGGCAACCTTTCGGGCCGAAACCCTGAAGTAAATGGGCAACCTTTCGGGCCGAAACCCTGAAGGAAATGGGCAACCTTTCGGGCCGAAACCCTGAAGGAAATAGGCAACGTTTTGGGCCGAAACCCGGAAGGGTTTCGGGCCGAAACGTTGCCTATTTCCTTCGCTCCATAGATGCTGCCGGAACATGGATAGGTGACGTTTCACAGAGTGCTGGAGTAACTCAGCGGGTCAGGCAGCATCTGTGGAGAACATGGATAGGTGACGTTTCACAGAGTGCTGGAGTAACTCAGCGGGTCAGGCAGCATCTGTGGAGAACATGGATAGGTGACGGGTCCCATCCTCAGACAGTTTGATTCATTGATTAAAAGATACAGCATAGAAACAGGCCCTCCTGCCCACCGGGTCCACATCCATCACCCGTCCACACTAGTTCTATGCTATCCCACTTTCTCATCCACTCCCTACACACTAGGGGTAATTTACAGAGGGACAATTAACCTGCTAACCCGCACGTCTTTGGGATGAGCGAGGAGCACCCATGCGATCACAGTGAGAACATGCAGACTCCACACAGACAGCACCCAAGGTCAGGGTCAAACCCGCTTCCCAGCATCTTGGAAGAACATGGCTTGGTGATGTTTCAGGACCCTTCTTCAGAGTGGTTGTGGTGGGGAGGGGAAGGCTGGAAGAGAGGAGAGGGCCAGGGCAAAGCCGTACCTGTATCCACCTATCACTCGCCTGGGTTTGTCCTGCAAAGCTTCTCTTCGGGCTTTCTCTCCGTCACCCCCCCCACCATCCCATCCCACCCCTCCTCCACCCCACCCCACCCCTCCTCCACCCCCACCCCACCCCAACCACCCCACCACAAACACAATCATTCTGAATAAGTGTCACCACCCTTAACTTCGCCAATCCATGTTCTCCACAGATGCTGCCTGACCCGCTGAGTTACTCCAGCACTCTGTGAAACGTCACCTATCCATGTTCTCCACAGATGCTGCCTGACCCGCTGAGTTACTCCAGCACTCTGTGTCTTTCTCTTTGTAAACCTGCATCTGCATTTCCTTGTCTGTGCATCAACCAGGCTGTATCTAATTCCACATTCTCTGTCCAAACTGATAAGGGAGCTGATCAGCTTTAAACCCAAGCTGTTATTGGCAGTGTGTATTTTAGCAAATTAGATCATTCTACAAAAAAAAGTGGTGCTCCCCCTCACCCCCCTCCTCCCTCCCTCTCTCCCTCTCTCTCTCTCTCCCTCTCTCCCTTCCCTCCGCTCCTCTCCCCTCCCATCCACCCCTCCCTCCCACTGTCCCTTACTCCTTCTCCCCCTCACTCCCTTCCTCTCTCTCTCTCCCTCTCTCCCTTCCCTCCTCTCCTCTCCCTCCCATCCACCCCTCCCTCCCACTGCCCCTTCCTCCCCACCCTCTCCCTCCCTCCCTCTCTCTCTCCCCCAATTGAGGAGCAGTTCTGAGCATGCAGAATCTTAGTGCATTGTCCACGCTGGGTTCTCACAGAGAAGGAGTTATTTTCATATTCCGGTTGCTATTACTGCTGCCGACAGACCAGCCTCCTGTAAGAGTACATTATCCTGGCAGCTGAGAGACTGCAGCAGTAACAAGGCTGTGTGTGTGTGTGTGTGTGTGTGTACCTTCAGGCTAATATCTGTCCAGTAAATGCGATTGTCGGTCACATCGAAGTCCAGGGCGGAAGCCTCCTTCACACCGGTCAGCGGGATGGCCACATTGTTGTTGTTGGTCTCCAGCGAGATCCGCCTGATGTCGGCTCGGCGAGAGAAGAGAAGGAAGGCTTCGGGAATGATGCAGGTCCTCATGTCCCTGATCAGCTCCAGGCCGATGGGACAGGCACAGCGCACACCTTGAGGCTTGTACAAGCACAGGTGGCTGCAGCCACCATTGTTCACCCCACAGGGGTTGGTACCTGAAAACACACTCAACTCAGTGTCCCTGTGACAATAACATAGAACAGATGCGTTGTTGGAAGAAGGCTGAACATCCCGCGGTCCAGGCATAAGCTCAAGGGCCACCGCCCCTTTACATAGAAAATAGGTGCAGGAGTAGGCCATTCGGCCCTTTGAGCCTGCACCGCCATTCAATATGATCATGGCTGATCATCCAACTCAGTATCCTGTACCTGCCTTCTCTCCATACCCCCTGATCCCTTTAGCCACAAGGGCCACATCTAACTCCCTCTTAAATATAGCCAATGAACTGGCCTCAACTACCTTCTGTGGCAGAGAATTCCACAGATTCACCAATCTGTGTAAAAAATGATTTTCTCATCTCGGTCCTAAAAGACTTCCCCCTTATCCTTAAACTGTGACCCCTTGTTTGCGGTTGCAGCTCCTAGACTGTGGAACAGCATCCCTCTTCCCGTCAGAACTGCCCCTCCATCGACTCCTTTAAGTCGAGACTTAAAACTCATCTCTACGCCCAAGCCTTTCTTGACGCCCTCTGAGTGAGGGCTATATGTATGTAGTGATGTTTGTATTTAATCTATGAACCACTGTTGTATAACGTTAGTAACTCCACCAATGTAAAGCACTTTGGTCAACGAGAGTTGTTTTTAAAATGTGCTATAGAAATAAAAGTGACTTGACTTGAAGTGACTAGATAAAAATGCTGGAGAAACTCAGCGGGTGAGGCAGCATCTATGGAGAGAAGGAATGCTATCAGTCTGAAGAATGGTCTCGACCTGAAACGTCACCCGTTCCTTCCCTCCAGAGATGCTGCCTGTCCCGCTGAGTTACTCCAGCTTTTTGTGTCTATCATCAGGATTCATCACTGTTTCATTTTATTTTGCGAACCGCTCCATCCAGGACCGCAAGATATTGCAGCGAATTGCAGACGCAGCCCAGCCAATCCCACAAACCAACCTCCTTTTTATTGACTCCATCTACACCTCATGCTGCCTCGGCAAGGCCAGCAGCATCATCAAGGACCAGTCTCACCCCCTGGCCACACCCTCTTCTTCCCTCTCCCATCAGGCAAAGGGTACAGAAGTGTGAAAACGCACACCTCCAGATTCGGGGACAGTTTCTTCCCAGCTGTTATCAGGCAACCGAATCATCCTCTCACCAACCAGAGAGCAGAGCTGAACTACTATCTACCTCATTGGTGACCCTCGGACTATCCTTGATCGGACTTTGCTGGCTTTACCTTGCATTAAACGTTATTCCCTTATCATGTATCTGTACACTGTAAATGGCTTGATTGTAATCATGTATTGTCTTTCCGCTGACTGGATAGCATGCAACAAAAACTTTTCACTGTACCTCGGTACACGTGACAATAAACTAAACTGAAACAATACAGCACAGGAGAAAGAAACAAAAAGCTGGAGTAACTCAGCGGGTCAGGCAGCATCTCAGGAGAAAGGGAACAGGTGACGTTTCGAGTCAAGACCCTTTTTCAACCGAAGACCCGAAACGTCACCTATTCCTTTTCTCCAGAGATGCTGCCTGGCCCACTGAGTTACTCCAGCTTTTCGTGGCTATCTTTGGTGTAAACCAGCATCTGCAGTTCCTTCCGACACAGTACAGCACGGGAACAGGCCATTCGGCCCACAAGGTCCGTGCTGAACATGACGCCGTATTATCTGATTGCAGATCATGCAGAGCAAACACTTTTCACTGTACGTTTAAGAAGGAACTGCAGATGCTGGAAAATCAAAGGTAGACAAAAGTGCTGGAGAAACTCAGCAGGTGCAGCAGCATCTATGGAGCAAAGGAAATAGCTAACGTTTCAGGCCAAAACCCTGAAGGAAATAGGCAACTTTTCGGACCGAAACCCGGAAGGGTTTCGGCCCGAAACGTTGCCTATTTCCTTCGCTCCATAGATGCTGCTGCACCCGCTGAGTTTCTCCAGCACTTTTGTCTACCTTTGCTTTTCACTGTAGCTCGGTTCACGTGACCATATTAGACGTCACTATCTGTGGACATGTCTACCTTGACCGCATGTTGAGGAGAAGCAACAGCAAATAAGCCAAACTATGATTTTTGTTCTTACTTGGAATTTCGCTGACCTGCCTGCACAGAATCCATTGCATTTTGATTCTTGGTTCTTGAGTTCACCGACGCTGGGTAAAAGACTGTGCGTTGGTTTTATCCAAAGCTTTAGTTGAGTTAATTGTTGTCATGTAGAAACATAGAAAATAGGTGCAGGAGGAGGCCATTCGGCCCTTCCAGCCAGCACCGCCATTCATTGTGATCATGGCTGATCGTCCCCTATCAATAACCCGTGCCTGCCTTCTCCCCATATCCCTTGACTCCACTAGCCCCTAGAGCTCTATCTAACTCTCTCTTAAATCCATCCAGTGACTTGGTCTCCACTGCCCTCTGTGGCAGGGAATTCCATGAATTCACAACTCTCTGGGTGAAAAGGTTTTTTCTCACCTCAGTCCTAAACGACCTCCCCTTTATTCTAAGACTGTGGCCCCTGGTTCTGGACTCGCCCAAGATTGGGAACATTTTTCCTGCATCTAGCTTGTCCAGTCCTTTTATAATTTTATATGTTTCTATAAGATCCCCCCTCATCCTTCTAAACTCCAGTGAATACAAGCCTAGTCTTTTCAATCTTTCAATGTGTACCGAGGTGCAATGAAAAGCTTGTTGTTGTGTGCTATCTAGTCAGCGGAAAGACTGTCCACAGTGTACAGGATAAGGCCGGCACGGTGACCCAGCGCTGGAGTTGCTGCCTTACAGCGACGAGGGACTCTGGTTCCATCCTGACTACGGGTGCTGGCTACACAGTCCACGCTGACCAGCGATCACCCGCACACTAACACTATCACCTGTACACTATCACCTGTACACTATCACCATCACCTGTACACTAACACTATCACCTGTACACTATCACCATCACCTGTACACTATCACCATCACCTGTACACTATCACCATCACCTGTACACTATCACCATCACCTGTACACTATCACCATCACCTGTACACTATCACCATCACCTGTACACTAACACTATCACCTGTACACTATCACCATCACCTGTACACTATCACCAGGGTCTTGTACAGGGTCTTGGTGAGACCACACCTGGAGTATCGCGTACAGTTTTGGTCTCCAAATCTGAGGAAGGACATTATAGCCATAGAGGGAGTGCAGAGAAGGTTCACCAGACTGATTCCTGGGATGTCAGGACTTTCATATGAAGAAAGACTGGATAGACTTGGCTTATACTCGCTAGAATTTAGGAGATTGAGAGGGGATCTTATAGAAACGTACAAAATTCTTATGGGGTTGGACAGGCTAGATGCAGGAAGATTGTTCCCGATGTTGGGGAAGTCCAGGACAAGGGGTCACAGCTTAAGGATAAGGGGGAAATCCTTTAAGACCGAGATGAGGAAAAACATTTTCACACAGAGAGTGGTGAATCTCTGGAACTCTCTGCCACATAGGGTAGTTGAGGCCAGTTCATTGGCTATATTTAAGAGGGAGTTAGATGTGGCCCTTGTGGCTAAAGGGATCAGGGGGTATGGAGAGAAGGCAGGTACGGGATACATAGATACATAGATACATAGAAAATAGGTGCAGGAGTAGGCCATTCGGCCCTTCGAGCCTGCACCGCCATTCAATATGATCATGGCTGATCATCCAACTCAGTATCCCGTACCTGCCTTCTCTCCATACCCCCTGATCCCTTTAGCCACAAGGGCCACATCTAACTCCCTCTTAAATATAGCCAATGAACTGGCCTCAACTACCCTCTGTGGCAGAGAGTTCCAGAGATTCACCACTCTCTGTGTGAAAACGTTTTTCCTCATCTCGGTCTTAAAGGATTTCCCCCTTATCCTTAAGCTGTGACCCCTTGTCCTGGACTTCCCCAACATCGGGAACAATCTTCCTGCATCTAGCCTGTCCAACCCCACAAGAATTTTGTACGTTTCTATAAGATCCCCTCTCAATCTCCTAAATTCTAGCGAGTATAAGCCAAGTCTATCCAGTCTTTCTTCATATGAAAGTCCTGACATCCCAGGAATCAGTCTGGTGAACCTTCTCTGCACTCCCTCTATGGCTATAATGTCCTTCCTCAGATTTGGAGACCAAAACTGTATGCAATACTCCAGGTGTGGTCTCACCAAGACCCTGTACAACTGCAGTAGAACCTCCCTGCTCCTATACTCGAATCCTCTTGCTATGAAGGCCAACATACCATTCGCTTTCTTCACTGCCTGCTGCACCTGCATGCCTACTTTCAATGACTGGTGTACCATGACACCCAGGTCTCGCTGCACCTCCCCATTTCCTAATCGGCCACCATTTAGATAATAGTCTGCCTTCCCGTTTTTGCCACCAAAGTGGAAAACCTCACATTTATCCACATTATACTGCATCTGCCAAACATTTGCCCACTCACCCAGCCTATCCAAGTCACCTTGCAGTCTCCTAGCATCCTCCTCACAGCTAACACTGCCCCCCAGCTTAGTGTCATCCGCAAACTTGGAGATGTTGCTTTCAATTCCCTCGTCCAGATCATTAATATAAATTGTAAATAGCTGGGGTCCCAGCACTGAGCCTTGCGGTACCCCACTAGTCACTGCCTGCCATTGTGAAAAGGACCCGTTTACTCCTACTCTTTGCTTCCTGTTTGCCAGCCAGTTCTCTATCCACATCAATACTGAACCCCCAATACCGTGTGATTTAAGTTTGTATCCTAATCTCTTATGTGGTACCTTGTCGAAAGCCTTCTGAAAGTCCAGATACAACACATCCACTGGTTCTCCCCTATCCACTCTACTAGTTACATCCTCGAAAAATTCTATAAGATTCGTCAGACACGATTTACCTTTCGTAAATCCATGCTGACTTTGTCCAATGATTTCACCACTTTCCAAATGTGCTGCTATCCCATCTTTAATAACTGACTCTAGCAGTTTCCCCACTACCGATGTTAGACTAACTGGTCTGTAATTCCCCGTTTTCTCTCTCCCTCCCTTCTTAAAAAGTGGGGTTACGTTTGCTACCCTCCAATCCTCAGGAACTACTCCAGAATCTAAAGAATTTTGAAAAATTATCACTAATGCATCCACTATTTCTGGAGCTACTTCCTTAAGTACTCTGGGATGCAGCCTATCTGGCCCTGGTGATTTATCGGCCTTTAATCCATTCAATTTACCCAACACCACTTCCCGACTAACCTGGATTTCACTCAGTTCCTCCATCTCCTTTGACCCGCGGCCCCCTGCTATTTCCGGCAGATTATTTATGTCTTCCTTAGTGAAGACGGAACCAAAGTAGTTATTCAATTGGTCCGCCATATCCTTGTTCCCCATGATCAATTCACCTGTTTCTGACTGCAAGGGACCTACATTTGTTTTAACTAATCTCTTTCTCTTCACATATCTATAAAAACTTTTGCAGTCAGTTTTTATGTTCCCTGCCAGTTTCCTTTCATAATCTATTTTCCCTTTCCTAATTAAGCCCTTTGTCCTCCTCTGCTGGTCTCTGAATTTCTCCCAGTCCTCTGGTATGCTGCTTTTTCTGGCTAATTTGTACGCAACATCTTTTGCTTTGATACTATCCCTGATTTCCCTTGTTATCCACGGATGCACTACCTTCCCTGATTTATTCTTTTGCCAAACTGGGATGAACATTTTTTGTAGTTCATCCATGCAGTCTTTAAATGCCTTCCATTGCATATCCACCGTCAACCCTTTTAGAACTAATTGCCAGTCAATCTTGGCCAATTCACGTCTCATACCCTCAAAGTTACCTTTCTTTAAGTTCAGAACCGTTGTTTCTGAATTAACAATGTCACTCTCCATCCTAATGAAGAACTCAACCATATTATGGTCACTCTTGCCCAAGGGGGCACGCACAACAAGTCCGTTAACTAACCCTTCCTCATTACTCAATACCCAGTCTAGAATAGCCTGCTCTCTCGTTAGTTCCTCTACATGTTGGTTTAGATAACTATCCCTCATACATTCCAAGAAATCCTCTTCCTCAGCACCCCTGCCAATTTGATTCACCCAATCTATATGTAGATTGAAGTCACCCATTATAACTGTTTTGCCTTTGTTGCACGCATTTCTAATTTCCTGTTTGATGCCATCCCCAACTTCACTACTACTGCTAGGTGGCCTGTACACAACACCCACCAGCGTTTTCTGCCCCTTAGTGTTTCGTAGATCTACCCATACCGATTCCACATCCTCCAAGCTAATGTCCTTCCTTTCCACTGCGTTAATCTCCTCTCTAACCAGCAACGCTACCCCACCTCCTTTTCCTTTCTCTCTATCCCTCCTGAATATTGAATATCCCTGGATGTTCAGCTCCCAGCCTTGGTCACCCTGGAGCCATGTCTCCGTGATCCCAACTATATCATAATCATTAATTGCTATCTGCACGTTCAACTCATCGACCTTATTACGAATGCTCCTTGCATTGAGACACAAAGCCTTCAGGCTTGTTTTTACAACGCTCTTACCCCTTATACAATCATGTTGGAAAGTGGCTCTTTTTGATTTTTGCCCTGGATTTGTCTGCCTGCCACTTTTACTTTTCACCTTGCTACCTATTGCTTCCGCCCGCATTTTGCACCCCTCTGTTTCTCTGCTCACCCATTTAAGAACCCCACCACCACTTCCGCCCGCATTTTGCACCCCTCTGTTTCTCTGCTCACCCATTTAAGAACCCCACCACCACTTCCGCCCGCATTTTGCACCCCTCTGTTTCTCTGCTCACCCATTTAAGAACCCCACCACCTCTTATTCTCTGTTTATTATTGTTTTCTTCTTTCCCCCCTACATGTTGGGTCTGAGTGCTTTCCTTCTCTGCCTCCTGCCTCACACACTGTCTAATAGCATTCTCTATTTGAGTCCCTCCCCCCAACCATTCTAGTTTAAAGTCTCCCCAGTAGCCTTTGCAGATCTCCCCGCCAGGATATCGGTCCCCCTCAGGTTCAAGTGCAACCCATCCTTTTTGTACAGGTCGAACCTTCCACGAAAGAGGTGCCAATGATCCAGAAATTTGAATCCCTGCCTTCTGCACCAGTCCTTCAGCCACGCATTTATCCTCCACCTCGCTCCATTCCTACTCTCACTGTCGCGTGGCACAGGCAGTAATCCCGAGATTGTTACCTTCGCTGTCCTTCTCTTTAACTCCCCTCCTAACTCCCTAAATTCTCCTTTCAGGACCTCTTCTCTTTTTTTACCTATGTCATTGGTACCTATATGTATCACGACTTCGGGCTCCTCTCCCTGCCCTTTCAGGATATCTTGGACACGTTGAGACACATCACAGACCCTGGCACCAGGGAGGCAAACTACCATCCGGGTTTCCCGACTGCGTCCACAGAATCGCCTGTCTGACCCCCTAACTATAGAGTCCCCTATTAATATTGCCCTCCTCTTCTTTTCCTTACCCTTCTGAGCAACAGGACCGGTCTCTATACCGGAGGCCCGGCCGCTGTCGCTACCCCCAGGTAGGCTGTCCACCCCAACAGTGCTCAAACAGGAGTGGATGATCAGCCATGATCATATTGAATGGCGGTGCAGGCTCGAAGGGCCGAATGGCCTACTCCTGCACCTATTTTCTATGTTTCTATACCATCACCTGTACACTAACACTATCACCTGCACACTAACACTATCACCTGTACACTATCACCTGTACACTAACACCTGTACACTAACACTATCACCTGTACACTAACACTATCACCTGCACACTAACACTATCACCTATACACTATCACCATCACCTGTACACTATCACCATCACCTGTACACCATCACCTGTACACTATCACCTGCACACTATCACCATCACCTGTACACTATCACCATCACCTGTACACCATCACCTGTACACTATCACCTGTACACTATCACCTGTACACTATCACCTGTACACTATCACCTGTACACTATCACCTGTACACTATCACCTGTACACTATCACCTGTACACTAACACCTGTACACTAACACCTGTACACTAACACTATCACCTGTACACTAACACTATCACCTGTACACCATCACCTGTACACTATCACCCGTACACTATCACCTGTACACTATCACCTGTACACTATCACCTGTACACTATCACCTGTACACTATCACCTGTACACTATCACCTGTACACTAACACCTGTACACTAACACTATCACCTGTACACTAACACTATCCTACACAATGGGGACAATTTACAATTTTACCGAAGCCAATTAGCCGACAAACCTGCACGTCTTTGGAGTGCGGGAGGAAACCGGAGCACCCGGGGAAAACCCACGTGATCAGGGGGAGTACGTACAAACTCCGTACAGACAGCACCCGTCGTTAGGATCGAGCCCGGGTCTCTGGCGCTGTCAGGCAGCAACTCTACCGCTGCGCCACCGTTCCGCCCTTGATGGGAACTGACAGGGTGAACGCAGAGTCTTTTACCCGCACCAGAGGAATCAATACTCAATAGTAAAAGACGGCATTGGATTAAAAACTAAGACTATGAAAAAGTATGATTGGAAAAGGTTGAGTTGGCTACGTACCCAAGATGCGGTGGACGCTGGTGGCCTTCAGACCCATCAGGTCGGGCAGCTGGTCGATGATGGTCTCCCTTTCAGCAGACGTTTTGTGAACACGCTCTATGCTGCGTCGCTGCCAGTCGGTCCAGTAGATGTAGTCGCCCAGGATGGTGAAACCAAAGATGTGCGGCAGCTTGTCCTCCACAAGCACCCGCCTGTCAGTGCCGTCGCAGTTCATCACCTGGGTTGGACACAAATGGCTCACCTCACTTAGTGTACCGTCACGTGCAGCAAGAAGCTTTTTGTTGTGTGTCAGTTGTGAATCTCTGCGGAATTCTCCGCCACAGAAGGCAGTGGAGGCCGATTCACTGGATATATTCAAGAGAGAGTTACATATAGTTCTGGGGGCTAACGGAATCAAGGGATATGAGGAGAAATCAGGAACGGGGTACTGATTTTTGATGATCAGCCATGATCATATTGAATGGCGGTGCTGGCTTGAAGGGCCAAATGGCCTACTCCTGCACCTATTTCCTTCGCTCCATAGATGCTGCCGCACCCGCTGAGTTTCTCCAGCATTTTTGTCTACCTTTAAAGAGTAGGGAGTGATTGTAATATGTGACTGTAGATCTGTTTCCGTGGCTGCCGCGTAAACATTCACTGTGTTGGGCGGCCTTGAATGCCGGGTACAGCTTCCACAGTATCCAACACCACAGTATGATGAATTATCAGCAGAGGTCTCTAGAATTCCACTGTGTGTTGGAATTTAGTTCCCCGTCCCACCCACCGGTCAGCAGGCAAAAATACTGACAGACAAGTCCAGATATTTCTAGCGAGAGAGCGAGAGATTCCACAGGAATCAACGCCACAAGAATACTTCAGAAACCAGTTGCCTTTGGGTGAGATGACCTTTCAGGGGATATTTAATGTATTTGGAAGGCAACCAGTTTATAAAATATTCCGGTGCCATCCTTTAAACACATTAAGAACCTCCCGAGAGATGATCTCATCTAAAGGCGGCTGGTTTCTCAATTACTTAAGGAAAATGCCGTCTAAATTATTACAGATTAAAGTTCTTACAGAAACATACTTAGATAGCTTACAGTCCAAACTCCACTTTTAAGGCCCTGTCCCACTTTCCCGAGTTACTTACGAACTCTTCCGAGTTTTCCCCTTGATTCGAACTCGGAGAATGTCGGGGAATTTCGGTAGCGAGCTCGTAGGAGTCCGTAGATGTTCCGTAGCGGCTCGTAACGCCAGCCGTAGGCACTCGGGGCATCAGGTAAGTCGGGACGTTTTTTCAACAGGTTGAAAAATGTCCACGAGTAAACAAAATAGCCCCGGGTACCTACGAACGGCGATTACTGTAATTCTCCGAGTTCGAATCAAGGGGAAAACTCGGGAGAGTTCGTGAGTAACTCGGGAAAGTGGGACAGTCACTAATCTACAAAAATCCCCCTCATTTCTCCCCCCCCTCTTCCCTGTGCCCACCAGGATGTGCACCCGTCTCTCTCTCTCTCTCTCTCTCGCTCTCTCTCTCTCTCTCTCTCCATCCCCCCCCTCCCCATAACCACATATTTTATATTCCTTCCTCCGGCTTCACATTTCATGCCTCTTCTCTCCTTATCTCACACTTTGTTTTTTTCCTCTGTGACCCTTGTCCAACCGCCTGCCAATAAACCCTCCCCACCCTGTATCCACCTATCACTCGCCAGGCTTTGTCCCCCTCACCACCTCTACTCCAGCTCTCTCCCCCCTTACTACAATCAGACTGAAGAAGCCTCCCGACCCGAAACGTCACCTATCCACGTTCTCCACAGATGCTGCCTGACCCGCTGAGTTACTCCAGCACTCTGTGAAACGTCACCTATCCATGTTCTCCACAGATGCTGCCTGACCCGCTGAGTAACTCCAGCACTCTGTGAAACGTCACCTATCCATGTTCCGGCAGCATCTATGGAGCGAAGGAAATAGGCAACGTTTCGGCCCGAAACCCTTCCGGGTTTCGGCCCGAAACGTTGCCTATTTCCTTCAGGGTTTCGGCCCGAAAGGTTGCCCATTTCCTTCGCTCCACAGATGCTGCTGCACCCGCTGAGTTACTCCAGCACTCTGTGAAACGTCACCTATCCATGTTCTCCACAGATGCTGCTGCACCCGCTGAGTTACTCCAGCACTCTGTGAAACGTCACCTATCCACGTTCTCCACAGATGCTGCCTGACCCGCTGAGTTACTCCAGCACTCTGTGAAACGTCACCTATCCATGTTCTCCACAGATGCTGCCTGACCCGCTGAGTTACTCCAGCACTCTGTGAAACGTCACCTATCCATGTTCTCCACAGATGCTGCTTGACCAGCTGAGTTCGGGGCCTGTCCCACTTACGTGATTTTTTTCGGCGACTGTCATTAGTCGCAGCGGGTGGCCGAAAATGTTCAACATGTTGAAAATCCAGCAGCGACCAGAAAAAGGTACGACTCTTCGGGCGACTACTCACGGCCGTACAGGCGTCACCCCTGCGACATGTCGACACGTGACACCGGCAGTCGCCGAAGATCATGGCGTAAGTGGGACAGGCCCCTTAACTCCAGCACTTTGTTCCTTTTAAATAAACTTCTATTTACTTTTGTTTCTCAGCCATTATTTTGAAGTCAAGAATGTTTAATTGTCAGATGTACCGACCATGGAACAATGACATTCTTACTTGTAGCAGCTTAACAGGCCAGTAAACGCAACACACACACACACACACAGGTAAAATATAATAAATAATTAAATGGCCGTCGTAGCGACAGTCTTCACCACGGCTCAAGGTTTTACTCCCCGATAGTCACTAATTTGCTGACCATGGTTCAGAAGGTAAGCTCGCGCATTCCACGAGACATACATAGCCGTCAAAAGACGAATATTCCAGAAACAGTCTCTTGATTAATAGTTTCTTTAATGTAGTCGTACCAAACAGTAAAGTCACTCTTCTCCACACAGAGAGTTGTGAGTCTGTGGAATTCTCTGCCTCAGAGGGCGGTGGAGGCAGGTTCTCTGGATACTTTAAAGAGAGAGCTTGATAGGGCTCTTAAAAATAGCGGAGTCAGGGGGATATGGGGAGAAGGCAGGAACGGGGTACTGATTGGGGATGATCAGCCATGATCATATTGAATGGCGGTGCTGGCTCGAAGGGCCGAATGGCCTACTCCTGCACCTATTGTCTATTAAACTTCTTATAGACAATAGGTGCAGGAGTAGGCCATTCGGCCCAGCACCGCCATTCAATGTGATCATGGCTGATCATCCCCAATCAGTATCCCCTTCTCCCCATATCCCCTGACACCGCTATCTTTAAGAGCTCTATCTAGCTCTTGTGTAAGTGCATCATCTTCCAGCATATCTGCGTTTCAATCATAGTGATCATGGTCGAAAACTCGATCCTCCCCCTAGTCTCCAACTAACTAAACTATCTGGAGAGTCTGTGCCAGAATCCTAGCCACGAACACGCACCAGACTACGTACAAATCCCAGCCACATAATTACAGGCAGATCAAATTAAAGGTGACTGGATATAATTACAATATACTGAGTTAAGCTAAATGGCCACTACAACTGTAATACTAGTGTAAAAAGAAGTCCATAGTGCAACCAAAGACTCGATCCATAGATGTTCATTGTTTAAGAAGGAACTGCAGATACTGGAAAAATCGAAGGTAGACAAAAAATGCTGGAGAAACTCAGCAGGTGAGGCAGCATCTATGGAGAGAAGGAATAGGTGACGTTTCGGGTCGAGACCCTTCTTCAGACTGATGTGGAGGTGGTTGGGGGGAGGGGGGGGGGGGGATGCTGGAAGAAACTACCCCCCCTCCCACCTCCACATCAGTTTGAAGAAGTTATTTTTGTCCCGTCTCCAGAATCTCATCCTTGCCTGAGCAAATATTTATTTGGTGTTCGGAGCGAGTCAATCTACACTCCTCACGGCAAGACGCTGAACTAACGGCATCAAGTAAACAAAAAGATTTACAAAAGTGCTGGAGTCACTCAGCGGGTCATTTTAAGAGGCTCAGTGGTATTTAAGAGGCTTTTGGATAGGCAGGGCATGGAGGGATATGGATTACATGCAGACAGATGAGAGATAGTCGGCATTAGGTTCGGCACAGATATTGTGGGCCGAAGGGCCTGTTCTTGTGCCCGACTGTTCTATGGGTCAGGCAGCATCCCTGGAGGTCATGGGCGGGCGGGTGGCGTTTTGGGTCAGAAGCCTTCTTCTTGTGGTACGGGGGAGAATGCTGGAACATCCCGGCCAGTTTGAAGAAGCGTCTCGATCTGAAACGTCACCCATCCATGTCCTCCAGGGATGCTGCCTGCCCCATAGTACAGTGGGGCACAAGGGCTGGCCCTTCGGCCCACAATCTCTGTGCCGAACGTGACCTGTATAACATAGAACGGTACGGAACAAGGACCGTTACTCCAGCATTGGTGTCTTTATCTGTAAACCAGCATCTGCAGTTCCATGTAAGTCCACGTCCAGGCAATAAAATGAGTCGAGCATAACACAAGCCCTGAATATTGCAGCACGCCACGCTCCCAACATTAAGACCACAAACAGGCTTCAATCCAAGTTAGAATCTTCTGAACACATCTGCTACCCATTTAATATTCTTTAATTTCATGTGACTGGAGTGTTTGGATTGCAGCCGGATGATAGATTCCAGTAATTAGAAACTTTAAACTTTGTCAGATCATTTTCTGCTGACATATTTTATCTAAAAGAATGCAAGATCCATGCGAGCCCAGCGCTGAATATATTATTCAAAGCGGGCCTCTACTCACATGGGAGGGGGGACGGGGGGGGGAAACTTGCAAGGCAGAGTATGCATTGGGTTAGTGACTACACAAAACAACACCACCATTTAATGACCGGCCCTTGCCACACAGTGCTCCAGGCAGCTTCATAAAGACCTGGCTTTGGCCCCTGGACAGAATTATCCCACCTCTTTCCTAATTACACCTTCTTCCGAAAACCAATCAAACAAACCCCCCCCACAAACCCACCCACTACAAACGGCATCGGTTTAAAAGGAACAAAGTCCAGGAATGTGAGTTTGGTTGTAATTCAGTCTATCCTTTTTGTGTAACAAGCGAAAGAAAGGCGGTTCTATTTAAAGAAAACAAAAAGACTGCAGCAGATCAACGTTTTGCCTCCTGGCCTCTCCAGAACAAATCTGAATTCATGTTATTTCTTGTCATTTTCACTATCCAACATTTCCTTCCCGTGCAAACCACAGTGCGGTGTGGATTTCACATTCTGAGGCCTGGCAACATCTTCAACCACAGCAAGAATATTGTCTCTAACTCCAAACACCTGTGACCACACGGCAAGCACCACCTTTGTGAGACATACTTTAACGGCACTGCAAACTTCAAACAGACACAACAAAAAACCAACGGCTCCAAACTGCACCTTCAACAGATAAGACCATACGACGAAGGAGCAGAATTAGGCCATTCGGCCCATCGAGTCTACTCCGCCATTCAATCATGGCTGATCTACTTCTCCCTCCTAACCCCGTTCTCCTGCCTTCTCCCCACAACCCCTGACACCCGCACTGATCAAAATCCTGTCAATCTGCGCCTAGATTAAAATATCCATTGACGTCTGTGGCAATGAATCCCACAGATTCACCGCCTTCTGACCAAAGTCTATCTACAGTCTACATTTCATTTGATAATTTCCACTTGCTTTAAATAAGCATACAATTAAAATAGGAATAGCCCAAAACGGGAAAGTAAACCTATCTATTTTTAACTGGTAACTATTTATTTAATATCTAATCTTTGGAAATAATATTTTACAGTAAGTCCGGTTTAATGCCCCGGTGAAAATAATGACCTACCAGTGACCAAGTGCAATGGAAGGGAGGCACAGTGGTGCAGCGGGTGAACCGCCAGAGGCACGGGTTCGATCCTGACCTCAGGTGCTGCGTGTGTGGAGTTTGCACGTTCTCCGTGACAGCGCGGGTTTCCTCCCAGGTGAAACGGCCTCAGCAAAAAGCCCCCCAGTGTGTCGGGAGTGGGATAACGTGGGACTAGTGTGAGTGCGTGACTGCTGGTGAGTGGGTACGGTGGGCCGAAGTGCCCGTTTCCACCCTGCACCGTCTAAAACTAAAACAGCTTGGCGACCAGCAGGATGTGGAACAAAGAAACGTTAAAACTCCGTGGGAATTGGGAAAAGTTATCCAGCTGCTGAGGCCGAGTGTTGGGAACATTACGGCCGTGTCTCCGTATTTTTCCAGGTACTCGTATAAACTTTCGGAAAACCTTTTAACTCGTTAGGTTAGGAATCGGCTCAATCACCTTACACTGTAAATCGAGTTGAGATCACCAGGGATTCACTGCAAAACTAGTGTCACCTTTTACTCAAACCCAACCACGGCATTGATGATTACTGAAGGGCCAAGTTTAGAGTTTAGAAGGATGAGGGGGCACCTCATTGAAACAGAGAGAACAGTGAAAGGCTTGGATAGAGTGGATGTGGAGAGGATGTTTCCACTAGTGGGAGAGTCTAGGACTGGAGGTCACAGCCTCAGAATTAAAGGGCGCTCTTTTGGGAACGAGAGGTGGAGAAATGTCTTTAGTCAGAAGGTGGTGAATCTGTGGGATTCTCTGCCACAGAAGGTTGTGGAGGACAAGTCAGTGGATATTTTAATCTAGGTGCAGATTGACAGGATTTTGATCAGTACGGGTCAGGGTTATGGGGAGAAGGCAGGAGACTGGGGTTAGGAGGGAGAGATAGATCAGCCATGATTGAATGGCGGAGTAGACGATGGGCCGAATGGCCTAATTCTACTCCTATCACTTATGACCACTCCATTTAACAAATAACCTACCGACACGATTAGACCTTCATCGGAACAGAACAGTCATTTATCACGAACACAAGAAACAAAGGAATTCAGACTGAAAACGCACAATGGTGACTTTATGCAAGTTCATAAATACTGGAATTGTGAAATCTAACAAACCATATTCCTGCAAACTCGGTGCAGTTCATCGAACTCAACAAGTAACTGTTTTCTGCCTTAAACAAGGACAAATATTCAGAGGGAAATGGCGAATATAAAGGTTCTGCTCAAAAAGTCTTGTGTCACCGCTCAAGGTTACTGCATGCAACACAGGCGGTGAGGTTAGATATCAGCAAACTGGGACAGCAACCCTGTCTGGAGGCTTCACATTTACTTGGGGGGTCGAGGGGGGATGGGGAGAAGAGGGGGGGTCAATGGGGGGGGAGAAAGAGGGGAGAGCCGACAGGGTGGGTGGGGGGCAAGGGGCGGGGAAGTGGGGGGAGGGGGAAAAGGCAGAGGGAGGGGGGGGAGACATGGGGGGAGGGGAAGAGGAAATAAGTCTGAGTGTGAGGGGGGAGAGAGGGCAGGGTGAGTGGGAGCAAAAGAGACAGAAAGATGCAGTTGAGAGGGGGGGAAGAAAGCAAAAGAAGGGAGCAGGAGAGGAGAAACACACACAGGTGGGAAAAAAATCACATCTCATGACGTCAATGTTGGCATAATGTACCTCGTCAGTGTGTAGATGTGAATTGAACACCGTATCCCCCCCGCACCACAGCACAGGTAGCCCCGCGCTGGTAACCGACTCACACACCACACTGACAACCGACAATGGGACAAGTCTCTCTCTCTCTCCCTCCCTCTCCCTCTCCCTCTCCCTCTCTCTCTCTCTCTCTCTCCCTCCCTCTCCCCCTCTCCCTCTCCCCCTCTCCCTCTCCCTCTCCCTCCCTCTCTCTCCCTCTCTCTCCCTCTCTCTCCCTCTCTCTCCCTCTCTCTCCCTCTCTCTCCCTCTCTCTCCCTCTCTCTCCCTCTCTCTCCCTCTCGCCTGTTTCCTTTATCATAGTTAAATTTTTGTATATCTTTTGTTCATTGTTCTTTATCTCTCCACATCACCGTCTATATCTCTCGTTACCCTTGTCCCTAACTGGTCTGAAGAAGGGTCTCGACCCGAAACGTCACCCATTCCCTCTCTCCAGAGATGCTGCCCGTCCCGCTGAGTTTTTTGTGTCTGCCTTCGGTTTGAAGCAGCATCTGCGGTTCCTTCTCACACATCCTGTTGTGTCAGCAGGTTGCTGCTTGTTCTGAAGAATGCCGTGTGTAAAGACCATACATCCATTAACACTTGTGACATCACAAAACCAGCAACCTGACATTGATTTCCTGCAAAAAGAATGCAAACAAAGGGAGACTGATGTGGGGCGCAGGAAGGAACTGCAGATGCTGCTTTAAACGTCTGTGGAATTCTCTGCCTCAGAGGGCGGTGGAGGGCCGGTTCTCTGGATACTTTCAAGAGAGAGCTGGATAGGGCTCTTAAAAATAGCGGAGTCAGGGGATATGGGGAGAAGGCAGGAACGGGGTACTGATTGGGGATGATCAGCCATGATCACATTGAATGGCGGTGCTGGCCGGAAGGGCCGAATGGCCTCCTCCTGCACCTATTGTCTATTGTCTAAACCCAAGAGAGACACAAAGTGATGGAGTAACTCAGCGGGTCAAGTCAAGTCACTTGTATTTCTATAGCACATTTAAAAAACAACTCTCGTTGACCAAAGTGCTTTACATTGGTGGAGTTACTAACGTTATACAACAGTGGTTCATAGATTAAATACAAACATCACTACATACATGTAGCCCTCACTCAGAGGACGTCAAGAAAGGTTTGAGAGTAAAGATGAGTTTTAAGTCTCGACTTAAAGGAGTCGATGGAGGGGGCAGTTCTGATGGGAAGAGGGATGCTGTTCCACAGTCTAGGAGCTGCAACCGCAAAGGTGCGGTCGCCCCTGAGCTTATGCCTAGACCGCAGGATGTTCAGTAACCCCAAGTCGGCCGATCTGAGGGGCCTGGAGGTGGAGTGGTGGGTGAGCAGACTTTTTATGTAGGTGGGGGCAAGCCCATTGAGGGCTTTGTAAACATAAAGGAGGATCTTGAAAGTTATTCGGAACCGCACAGGGAGCCAGTGAAGAGAGGCCAGGATCGGGGTGATGTGGTCCCTTTTTCGGGTGCCCGTCAGGAGTCTCGCTGCGGTGTTTTGGACCAGTTGCAGGCGGGACAGGGAAGATTGGCTGATGCCAGTGTAAAGGGAGTTGCAGTAATCTAGGCGGGAGGAGATAAATGTGTGGATGATTAGGCAGGTCAGGCAGCATCTCAGACTGAACAAGGGATGTACAGAAACGTTACCCATCTTTTTTGTTCCCCCACAGACGCTGCCTGCCCCGCTGAGTTACTCCAGCACTTTGTGCTTTGCTCAAGATTCCAGCATCTGCAGTTCCTGGTGTTTCCATAGTTATGCGAGGGATTTCTCACGAAAGACAATGAATGGAAGGTTAATTAAAAGCTGCATGCTCTGCTGAGACACTAAAAATAGTCACGTTTCATTTTAAAGTGAAAATTAACTATGAAACGTGATGCTTGTGTTAAACACCTCGTTTACACACACGTTTAACATGAAACGTACACTTAATATCTGAAGCTATGAATAAAGGAGAATTTGAATCTGGGCGCAAATCAATTTATAAATAAATTGAAAAGAATAATATAACTCGGAGTTAACTCAGCGGGACAGGCAGCATCTCTGGGGAAAAGGAATAGGTGATGTTTCGGGTCGAGACCCTTCTTCATTGTATTGCGTACAGTTTTGGTCTCCTAATTTGAGGAAGGACATCCTTGTGATTGAGGCAGTGCAGCGTAGGTTCACGAGATTGATCCCTGGGATGGCGGGACTGTCATATGAGGAAAGATTGAAAAGACTAGGCTTGTATTCACTGGAGTTTAGAAGGATGAGGGGTTATCTTATAGAATTATAAAAGGACTGGACAAGCTAGATGCAGGAAAAATGTTCCCAATGTTGGGCGAGTCCAGAACCAGGGGCCACAGTCTTAGAATAAAGGGGAGGTTATTTAACACTGAGGTGAGAAAAAATGTTTTCACCCAGAGAGTTGTGAATTTGTTGAATTCCCTGCCACAGAGGGCAGTGGAGGCCAAGTCACTGGATGGATTTAAGAGAGAGTTAGATAGAGCTCTAGGGGCTAGTGGAGTCAAGGGATATGGGGAGAAGGCAGGCACGGGATATTGATAGGGGACGATCAGCCATGATCACAATGAATGGCGGTGCTGGCTCGAAGGGCCGAATGGCCTCACCCTGCACCTATTTTCTATGTATCTGTTTCAGAAACGTCACTCGTTCCCTTTCCCCAGAGATGATGCCTCACCCGCTGAGTTTCTCCGGCAGTTTTGTCTACCTTCAGGTTTATAGGTTAATTGGTTTGCGTAAAAATGATCCCTGGTGTGTAGCATGCAGAAGTGGGGAGAATGTAAAACTAGTGCGAAAGGGTGATCGATGGCTGGCATGGACTCTGTGGGCCGAGCGGCCAGTTTCCATGCTGTATCTCTAAACTGTAATTTTCAACCAACCGATTGAAAATCAAAGTTAAAAAGTGAAGATTTACATTGCATTTCCCAAACCTTGATACAGATACATAGATACATAGAAAATAGGTGCAGGAGTAGGCCATTCGGCCCTTCGAGCCTGCACCGCCATTCAATATGATCATGGCTGATCATCCAACTCAGTATCCAGTACCTGCCTTCTCTCCATACCCCCTGATCCCTTTAGCCACAAGGGCCACATCTAACTCCCTCTTAAATATAGCCAATGAACTGGCCTCAACTACCCTCTGTGGCAGAGAGTTCCAGAGATTCACCACTCTCTGTGTGAAAAAGTTTTTCCTCATCTCGGTCTTAAAGGACTTCCCCCTTATCCTTAAGCTGTGACCCCTTGTCCTGGACTTCCCCAACATCGGGAACAATCTTCCTGCATCTAGCCTGTCCAACCCCATAAGAATTTTGTACGTTTCTATAAGATCCCCCCTCAATCTCCTAAATTCTAGCGAGTATAAGCCAAGTCTATCCAGTCTTTCTTCATATGAAAGTCCTGACATCCCAGGAATCAGTCTGGTGAACCTTCTCTGCACTCCCTCACCGAACTAATAGACAATAGACAATAGGTGCAGGAGTAGGCCATTCGGCCCTTCCCCCATATCCCCTGACTCCGCTATCTTTAAGAGCCCTATCTAGCTCTATCTTGAAATCATCCAGAGAACCTGCCTCCACCGCCCTCTGAGGCAGAGAATTCCACAGACTCACCACTCTCTGTGAGAAAAAGTGTTTCCTCGTCTCCGTTCTAAATGTAACAACGCTGCTTTTTTAAACCACAGCAGCAAAGTCTTGGCCCTGTTACCGCACCTCCCCCACCCCTCTGCGGAGGATGCGTGGAGCCACACATTCCTCAGGCACTATATCGAACGGTTCTTTGACTGCCTGAGCTGTAAATCGTCTCCCCGAGTCAATTTGTATTCCACTCAGTGCTGGGTAAGTCAAGGTTACAACCTTTGAATCTTCCCTGCTTGCCTAAATGCGGGCCTTGTGTTCCATTATCCCCCAATGTCGGCAGAGCGAGCTGCCACTCACAGATACAAACTTTGCCCTGTCTAGACAGCAGCTAAAAAAAAACACCTATTTAGCCAAACATTGGGGGCTCCAGTTGGTCGCTCGGGGTAAAGTGCGGGAGGCCTCACAATGTCGGGATTAGGATGTAAAACGAGGCATTCTCCGCACATCGGTTCTCAGTTCCCATCAAAAGTCTCCTCTCTGACTTTGAGCACGGCCCTTTATCAGGCAAATTACTGTGTGAACCTCGCCAATACTTTACTGAATATAAAAAGATTCGAATGTCAGTCGACACAAATGGCTCTGGCTCCCCCACAAACTAACCCGGCCGGCCGGCCGACCGCAGCTCAGGCAAATGTTCACAACACTTCAAAGCAAGATGGGTGACAATGTAAACGCTGCAAGGAGAAACACAAAAGAACCTTCCAATCCTTCCCCTCCTGAGTAAACTTAACATCGACTGGGCAGCAGGGCTCAGCAGAGAGACCATGAACAGCAATACACAGATTAAAACTCCAGTCGCAAATTCACCCCAAGGTGCAAGTTAATTAAACTGGTGCGGCTTAGTTTAGTTTGGTTTAGAGAAACAGCGTTGAAACAGGCCCTTCGGCCCACAGCGACCAGCGATCCCAGCACAATTAACCTACAAACCTGCACGTCTTTGGAGTGTGGGAGGAAACCGAAGATCTCAGAGAAAACCACGCGGGTCACGGGGAGAACGTACAAACTCCGTACAGACGGCACCCGTAGTCAGGATGGAACCCGGGTCACTGGCGCTGCGAGGCAGCAACTCTACCGCTGCACCATCTTGCCGCCCTGTTATAAGGAAAGACACAAGGTGCTGGAGTAACTCAGCGGGTCAGGCAGCATCTGTGGAGCGAAGGAAATGGGCAACCTTTCGGGCCGAAACCCTGAAGGAAATAGGCAACGTTTTGGGCCGAAACCCGGAAGGGTTTCGGGCCGAAACGTTGCCTATTTCCTTCGCTCCATAGATGCTGCTGGAACATGGATAGGTGACGTTTCACAGAGTGCCGGAGTAACTCAGCGGGTCAGGCAGCATCTGTGGAGAACATGGATAGGTGACGTTTCACAGAGTGCTGGAGTAACTCAGCGGGTCAGGCAGCATCTGTGGAGAACATGGATAGGTGACGTTTCACAGAGTGCTGGAGTAACTCAGCGGGTCAGGCAGCCTCTGTGGAGAACATGGATAGGTGACGTTTTGGACCCTTCTTCAGACTGAATGACAGATTAAGTCTGAAGAAGAGTCCCGATACGAAACATCACCTATCCATGTTTTCCAGAGATGTTCCTGACTCACTGAGTTACTCCAGCACTTTGTCTTTTTTTTTTTAAATGGGAAAATAAGACTAGTTTGGACGGGGCACGTTGGTCGGTCTGGACAAGTTGGGCCAAAGGGCCCGTTTCTGCGCTCTGACTCTGACTCTAATGGTAATTCCCTCAGTATCTCCATCATTCCCTTCTTCCACTCCATGCAAGGTTCACCACAAAGCTCTCTCTTCGTTGGGGCTCCTGCAAGCTCCTCAACAACTCGTTCCTCCACCTTCACCAGCCGGACAAGATTGCGAAAACC
>CM075979.1:89586775-89675835 GCA_038087875.1 Malacoraja senta | reverse complement strand
GTGCTCCAGTTTCCTCACAAATTCCAAAGAAGTACGGTACAAGTTTGTAGGTTAATCAGCTTGTGAAAATTGTCCCTAGTGTGCAGGATAGAACTAGTGTACGGGTGACCACTGGTCAGCCCGGACTCAGCGCACCCTAGTGTGCAGGATAGAACTAGTGTACGGGTGACCACTGGTCGGTGCAGACTCAGCGCACCCTAGTGTGCAGGATAGAACTAGTGTACGGGTGACCACTGGTCGGTGCGGACTCAACGCACCAAAGGACCGGTTTCAACGCTGTGTATCCAAAACTAAAAAATCAACTGATATTCAAAATCCATGCTTCAGAGAGATTTGCAAAGAGCCATGTGGAAGCATTAACTTGCAGGTGAGACTGTGGATTCGTTTTCATTGATTCCAGTAGATATTGACACCCATCCTTTTCTCCAGAGATGCTGCCTGACCCGCAGTTACTCCTGCATTTTGTGCCTATCTCTGGTATAAACCAGCACCTACAGTTCTTTGTTGTTACATTTTGTACTTATTTTACTTTAGTGATGCAGCATGCAAACACACCCTTCAGTCCATCAAGTCCACACCAACCATCGATCACTAGTTCAATGTTATCCTCTATTCTCATCCACTCCCTATACACTAGACGCCAATTAACCTACAAACCCGCACGTCTTTGGGATGTGAGGGGAAACCCAGGCGGTCACGGGAAGAATGTGCAAACTCCACACAGACAGCAAGATCAAACCCAGATCTCTGGCAACGTGAGGCAGCAGCTCCACCTGCTGCACCACCGTGCTGCCTTCTAACAGAAAACTGTATTCCACATCGGGCTGCTCAAGAGTGGGACGTAATACAGTTGAGTAAAGTGCATTGTTCTATTTTAAATCAGAACAAGACCCAATTAATCTAGAAAGAAAAATACAATCAAATGTTCAAAAATACAAATTTCACAATTGGCACCATCTGGTCGATTCTTACAGGAATGTTTGCCCGATGGTAAAAGATCCCAGGATTGCAGATTATTTTTCAATATTGGCTCATTCTGCCTGTGATCATCAAGATGCGCACACGCACATACAGGCACACATACATACGCACGCACACACACACAGGCACACATACACACACACATACACACACATGCACACAGGCAGAGACTCACAGAGGCACACAGAAGAAATTACGACTTCTTCTGTCAATGTATTCATTTTAGAAAAGAGCAGAATGCACCTTTGGGGATGGGGGTGTGGGGGGCAAGGGGGGGGGGGTGGGGCTGGGGGGCAGGGGGGGTGTGGGGGTAACTCATCCAACAAGATAACCTTAGTAGACGTGTGTTCCCACAGCACATTGCCCTTGTGAAGTTACATTGGATTAAAAAGGCAGCTTTTAGTGATTCCAGTTGGTGCACCAGAGGTGAAGCCGTCACAAGACTAAATGTCCACAGTAACAATCTCTACATCCTGATCTCCTGCCTCACATCACCAGTCACTGTTGCACGAAACATGTCTGTGGAAGTGCAGGCAGCAGTGTCCGCTCGTTCCAAAAGCTTTCACGTTGGGGCATCAGGTTGTTAGTCAACATGTTGCTCTTCCATTATCTTGTCCTGTAAAGGGGGGGGGGGGAGACATACAATTGAGTTAACAACTGCACAACAGACGTTAAGTATGCTTTCAATAAATTTACCCCAACTAAAATGTGATCAAAGGAGTTTAATAATAAAAGATAAAGAAATGGAAGGTAGGGCAGACTAGGATTGTTTTCCCTGGAACATCAGAGGTTGAGGGGAGACCCAATGGAGTATATTAATTCATGGTCAGAGTCATAGAGTGATACAGTGTGGAAACAGGCCCTTTGGCCCAACTTGCCCACACGGCCAATATGTCCCCGCTACACAAGTCATAGAGTGATACAGCGGGGAAACATGCCCTTCGGCCCAACTTGCCCACACCCGCTAATATGTCCCAGCTACACTAGTCCCACCTGCCAGCATTTGGCCCATATCCCTCCAAACCTGTCCTATCCATATACCTGTCTAACTGTTTCTTAAATATTGGGATAGTCCCAGCCTCATCTACCTCCTCTGGCAGCTCGTTCCATACACCCGCCACCCTTTGTGTGAAAAAAATACCCCTCAGATCTTTTCCCCTTCACCTTAAACCTATGTCCTCTGGTCCTCGATTCACCTACTCTGGGCAAGAGACTCTGTGCATCTACCCGATCTACTGTTCCTTGTTCTAAAGCTGTGGTTTGCAGAGCAAGGGAAAACTTGGATAAACAGTTTGTGGAGTAGAGGAAGTACATTATAAACAGAAGTAAATCATTCAGAGAGTGGGAAGATGCAGGTCATACGCTGTTTACAGGAGGAAAAAGTTGTTATTAATAGTTGACAGTGTGAGAAGTGGTACTAAATAGTTCACCGAGTGAGAAGAAGAACATTATAAACAGCTTTCCGAGTTTAGTTTTGTTTTAGTTTAGAGATACAGTGCGGAAACAGGCTCTTCAGCCCACCGAGTCCGCACCGACCAGCGATCCCCGCACACTAACACTATCCTACTCACACTAGGAACCATTTGCAATTAACCTACAAACGTGTATGTCTTTGGAGTGTGGGAGGAAACCGAAGATCTCGGAGAAAACCCACGCAGGTCACGGGGAGAACGTACAAACTGCGTACAGACAGCACCCGTGGTCAGGATTGAACCCGGGTCTCCTGTGCTGTGAGGCAGCAACTCTACCGCTGCCGGAGGGGGAGAAAGCTTGTTAACAAAATAGAATGTTGCCTGGGTTTCAGCACCTAAGTTACAGAGAAAGGTTGAAACGCAGAATGTTAAGGGGGGACTTGATAGAGGTCTTTAAAATGATGAGAGGGATAGACAGAGTTGACGTGGATAAGCTTTTTCCATTGAGAGTAGGGAAGATTCAAACAAGAGGACATGATTTGAGAATTAAGGGACAAAAGTTTAGGGGTAACATGAGGGGGAACTTCTTTACTCAGAGAGTGGTAGCTGTGTGGAATGAGTTTCCAGTGGAAGTGGTGGAGGCAGGTTCGATTTTATCATTTAAATATAAATTGGATAGGTATATGGACGGGAAAGGAATGGAGGGTTATGGTCTGAGTGCAGGTAGATGGGACTAGGTGATGGTAAGTGTTCGGCACGGACTAGAAGGGCTGAGATGGCCCGTTTCCGTGCTGTAATTGGTATATGGTTATATGGTTAAAAGCACTGCGTTGTCTTGTGATGGCACCAAGCAGTATGTCGTTGAGGGGGACAGCCTTCCTGCGGGTAGCAACAGCGGCCGGGCCTCCGGCACAGAGACCAGCCCTATTGCTCAGAAGGGTAGGGAAAAGAAGAGGAGGGCAATAGTAATAGGGGACTCTATGGTTAGGGGGTCGGATAGGCGATTCTGTGGACGCAGTCAGGAGACCCGGATGGTAGTTTGCCTCCCTGGTGCCAGGGTCAGGGATGTGTCTGAACGCGTCCAAGATATCCTGAAATCGGAGGGAGAGGAGCCTGAGGTTGTGGTACATATAGGTACCAATGACATAGGTAGAAAAAGAGAAGAGGTCTTGAAAGGAGAATTTAGGGAGTTGGGAGGAGAGTTAAGGAGAAGGACTACAAAGGTAACAATCTCAGGATTACTACCTGTGCCACGCGACGGTGAGAGTAGGAATGGAGTGAGGTGGAGGATAAATGCGTGGCTGAGGAACTGGTGCAGCGGGCAGGGATTCAAATTTCTGGATCATTGGGACCTCTTTTGGGGAAGGTGTGACCTGTACAGAAAGGATGGGTTGCACTTGAACCCGAGGGGGACCAATATCCTGGCGGGGAGATTTGCAAAGGCTACTGGGGAGACTTTAAACCAGAACGGTTGGGGGGAGGGACTCAAACAGAGAAAGCTAGTGGAAAATGTGGGAGGCAGGAGGCAGAGAAGGGAAGCACTCGGACCCAAAATGTAGGGGAGAAAGAAGAAAAAGATAATAAACAGAGAATAAGTGGTGGTGGGTTTCTTAAATGTGTATATTTTAATGCTAGGAGCATTGTAAGAAAGGTGGATGAGCTTAGAGCCTGGATTGACACCTGGAAGTATGATGTTGTGGCGATCAGTGAAACATGGTTGCAGGAGGGCTGTGATTGGCAAATAAATATTCCAGGATTTCGTTGCTTCAGGGGTGATAGAATTGGAGGGGCAAGAGGTGGGGGTGTTGCATTGCTTGTCAAGGAAGATATTACAGCAGTGCTTTGGCAGGATAGATTAGAGGGCTCGTCTAGGGAGGCTATTTGGGTGGAACTGAGAAATGGGAAAGGTGTAGCAACACTTATAGGGGTGTATTATAGACCGCCAAATGGGGAGCGAGAATTGGAAGAGCAAATATGTAAGGAGATAGCAGATATTAGTAGTAAGCACAAGGTAGTGATTGTGGGAGATTTCAATTTTCCACACATAGACTGGGAAACACATTCTGTAAAAGGGCTGGATGGTTTGGAGTTTGTAAAATGTGTGCAAGATAGTTTTTTGCAGCAATACATAGAGGTACCTACTAGAGAAGGGGCAGTGCTGGACCTCCTGTTAGGAAATGAGACAGGGCAGGTGGCGGAGGTATGCGTCGGGGAGCACTTCGGGTCCAGTGATCACAATACCATTAGTTTCAATATAATTATGGAGAGGGTCAGAACTGGACCTAGGGTTGAGATTTATGTTTGGAGAAAGGCTAACTTTGAGGAGATGCAAAAGGATTTAAAAGGAGTGAATTGGGACATGTTGTTTTATGGGAAGGATGTAGAAGAAAAATGGAGGACATTTAAGGGTGAAATTTTAAGAGTACAGAATCTTTATGTCCCTGTTCGGTTGAAAGGAAATAGTAAAAAATGGAAAGAGCCATGGTTTTCAAGGGAAATTGGACACTTGGTTCGGAAAAAGAGAGAGATCAACAATAATTATAGGCAGCATGGAGTAAATGAGGTGCTTGAGGAGTATAAAGAATGTAAAAAGAATATTAAGAAAGAAATTAGAAAAGCTAAAGAAGATATGAGGTTGCTTTGGCAAGTAAGGTGAAAGTAAATCCAAAGGGTTTCTACAGCTATATTAATAGCAAAAGGATAACAAGGAATAAAATTGGTCCATTAGAGAGTCAGAGTGGACAGCTATCTGCAGAGCCAATAGAGATGGGGGAGATATTGAACAATTTCTTTTCTTCGGTATTCACGAAGGAGAAGGATATGGAATTATGTGAGGTAAGGGAAACAAGCAGAGTAGCAATGGAAACTGTGAGATTCAAAGAAGAGGAGGTGCGGACACTTTTGAAAAATATGAAAACGGATAAGTCTCCAGGTCCTGACAGGATATTCCCTAGGACATTGAGGGAAGTTAGTGTAGAAATAGCAGGGGCTATGACAGAAATATTTCAAATGTCATTAGAAACGGGAATAGTGCCGGAGGATTGGCGTACTGCGCATGTTGTTCCGTTGTTTAAAAAGGGTTCGAAGAGTAAACCTAGCAATTATAGACCTGTTAGTTTGACGTCAGTGGTGGGCAAATTAATGGAAAGGATACTTAAAGATAATATATATAAGCATCTGGATAAGCAGGGTCTGATTAGGAACAGTCAACATGGATTTGTGCCTGGAAGGTCATGCTTGACTAATCTTCTTAAATTTTTCGAAGAGGTTACTAGGGAAATTGATGAGGGTAAAGCAGTGGATGTTGTCTATATGGACTTCAGTAAGGCCTTTGACAAGGTTCCTCATGGAAGGTTGGTTAAGAAGATTCAATTGTTGGGTATTAATGGTGGAGTAGCAAGATGGATTCAACAGTGGCTGAATGGGAGATGCCAGAGAGTAATGGTGGATGGCTGTTTGTCAGGTTGGAGGCCGGTGACTAGTGGGGTGCCTCAGGGGTCTGTGTTGGGTCCACTGTTGTTTGTCATGTACATCAATGATCTGGATGATGGTGTGGAAAATTGGATTAGTAAGTATGCAGATGATACTAAGATAGGTGGTGTTGTGGATAATGAAGTAGATTTTCAAAGTCTACAGAGAGATTTAGGCCATTTGGAAGAGTGGGCTGAAAGATGGCAGATGGAGTTTAATGCTGACAAATGTGAGGTGCTACATCTCGGCAGGACAAATCAAAATAGGACGTACACGGTAAATGGTAGCGAATTGAGGAATGCAGTTGAACAGAGGGATCTAGGAATAACTGTGCATAGTTCCCTGAAGGTGGAATCTCATGTAGATAGGGTGGTAAAGAAAGCTTTTGGTGTGCTGGCCTTTATAAATCAGAGCATTGAATATAGAAGTTGGGATGTAATGTTAAAATTGTACAAGGCATTGGTGAGGCCAATTCTGGAGTATGGAGTACAATTTTGGTCGCCTAATTATAGGAAGGATGTCAACAAAATAGAGAGAGTACAGAGGAGATTTACCAGAATGTTGCCTGGGTTTCAGCAACTAAGTTACAGAGAAAGGTTGAACAAGCTAGGTCTTTATTCTTTGGAGCGCAGAAGGTTAAGAGGGGACTTGATAGAGGTCTTTAAAATTATGAGCGGGTTAGACAGAGTGGACGTGGATAAGCTTTTCCCATTGAGAGTAGGGAAGATTCAAACAAGGGGACATGACTTGAGAATTAAGGGACAGAAGTTTAGGGGGAACATTAGGGGGAACTTCTTTACTCAGAGAGTGGTAGCTGTGTGGAATGAGCTTCCAGTGGAAGTGGTGGAGGCAGGTTCGATGTTATCCTTTAAAAATAGATTGGATGGGTATATGGACTGGAAAGGAATGGAGGGTTATGGTCTGAGTGCAGGTAGATGGGACTAGGGGGAAGTATTTATTTTTAATTTAAAAAAAAATTTAAAAAAATGTTCGGCACGGACTTGAAGGGCCGAGATGGCCTGTTTCCGTGCTGTTATGGTTATATGGTTATATGGTGATATGGTCGTACCATGTGCTGGGTGACCAAGGGAAGGCCCACAGCAACCTGGATCAGGCACCACTCACAACAACCGAAGCATGGACTGGACTTGGATAATGGTGCCAAACATGGAGCCTCTTGCATGTGGGCTCAATGGACTCTTTCTGTTCAACTGCTATTTGGAGGTGGCATCGTGATACTCTGTTGGACTCTTTGTAAAATAATTTCACTGTGCATTTGTGACAATGAAGCACATTGAACCACTGAGGACCCACACCGTTCAGGTGTATATTAGTTTAATAATATCCATCTATTAAATTGGATGTTGATTGGTCACCGCATCAAATCTGAAGAGGTGGGAGGGAGGGGGAGGAATATTTTGTGGGAAACATTGTTAATAAGTGTAGCCTCATTTTTTATTGATAATGTGAATTTGCAGCTTCCTGCTGCAACAATGATTCTTTGGGCTTAAGCCCACTAATCAGACGGCCAGTGGGGTTAGACACCAGGAACTGCAGAAGAGTCCCGACCAGAAACGTCACCTATCCATGTTCTCCACAGATGCTGCCTGACCCGCTGAGTTACTCCAGCCCTCTGTGAAACGTCACCTATCCATGTTCTCCACAGATGCTGCCTGACCTGCTGAGTTACTCCAGCACTCTGTGAAATGTCACCTATCCATGTTCTCCACAGATGCTGCCTGACCCACTGAGTTACTCCAGCACTCTGTGTGTTTTTTTCTGTCAGTAGGTTTAAACAGATGAGGGACTCAAATAGAGAATGCTATTAGACAGTGTGTGAGGCAGGAGGCAGAGAAGGAAAGCACTCAGACCCAACATGTAGGGGGAAAGAAGAAAACAATAATAAACAGAGAATAAGAGGTGGTGGGGTTCTTAAATGGGGTGAGCAGAGAAACAGAGGGGTGTAAATTACGGGCGGAAGCAATAGGTAGCAAGGTGAAAAGTAAAAGTGGCAGGCAGACAAATCCAGGGCAAAAATCAAAAAGAGCCACTTTTCAACATAATTGTATAAGGGGTAAGAGCGTTGTAAAAACAAGCCTGAAGGCTTTGTGTCTCAATGCAAGGAGCATTCGCAATAAGGTGGATGAGTTGAACGTGCAGATAGCAATTAATGATTATGATATAGTTGGGATCACGGAGACATGGCTCCAGGGTGACCAAGCCTGGGAGCTGAACATCCAGGGATATTCAATATTCAGGAGGGATACAGAGAAAGGAAAAGGTGGGGTAGCGTTGCTGGTTAGAGAGGAGATTAACGCAGTGGAAAGGAAGGACATTAGCTTGGAGGATGTGGAATCGGTATGGGTAGAGCTGCGAAACACTAAGGGGCAGAAAACGCTGGTGGGTGTTGTGTACAGGCCACCTAGCAGTAGTAGTGAAGTTGGGGTTGGCATCAAACAGGAAATTAGAAATGCGTGCAACAAAGGCAAAACAGTTATAATGGGTGACTTCAATCTACATATAGATTGGGTGAATCAAATTGGCAGGGGTGCTGAGGAAGAGGATTTCTTGGAATGTATGCGGGATAGTTATCTAAACCAACATGTAGAGGAACCAACGAGAGAGCAGGCTATTCTAGACTGGGTATTGAATAATGAGGAAGGGTTAGTTAGCAGTCTTGTTGTGCGTGCCCCCTTGGGCAAGAGTGACCATAATATGGTTGAGTTCTTCATTAGGATGGAGAGTGACATTGTTAATTCAGAAACAACGGTTCTGAACTTAAAGAAAGGTAACTTTGAGGGTACGAGACGTGAATTGGCCAAGATTGACTGGCAATTAGTTCTAAAAGGGTTGACGGTGGATATGCAATGGAAGGCATTTAAAGACTGCATGGATGAACTACAAAAATTGTTCATCCCAGTTTGGCAAAAGAATAAATCAGGGAAGGTAGTGCATCCGTGGATAACAAGGGAAATCAGGGATAGTATCAAAGCAAAAGATGATGCGTACAAATTAGCCAGAAAAAGCAGCATACCAGAGGACTGGGAGATATTCAGAGACCAGCAGAGGAGTACAAAGGGCTTAATTAGGAAAGGGAAAATAGATTATGAAAGGAAGCTGGCAGGGAACATAAAAACTGACTGCAAAAGTTTTTATAGATATGTGAAGAGAAAGAGATTAGTTAAAACAAATGTAGGTCCCTTGCAGTCAGAAACAGGTGAACTGATCATGGGGAACAAGGATATGGCGGACCAATTGAATAACTACTTTGGTTCCGTCTTCACTAAGGAAGACATAAATAATCTGCCGGAAATAGCAGGGGCCGCGGGGTCAAAGGAGATGGAGGAACTGAGTGAAATCCAGGTTAGTCGGGAAGTGGTGTTGGGTAAATTGAATGGATTAAAGGCCGATAAATCACCAGGGCCAGATAGGCTGCATCCCAGAGTACTTAAGGAAGTAGCTCCAGAAATAGTGGATGCATTAGTGATACTTTTTCAAAACTCTTTAGATTCTGGAGTAGTTCCTGAGGATTGGAGGGTAGCAAACGTAACCCCACTTTTTAAGAAGGGAGGGAGAGAGAAAACAGGGAATTACAGACCAGTTAGTCTAACATCGGTAGTGGGGAAACTGCTAGTCAGTTATTAAAGATGGGATAGCAGCACATTTGGAAAGTGGTGAAATCATTAGACAAAGTCAGCATGGATTTACGAAAGGTAAATCGTGTCTGACGAATCTTATAGAATTTTTCGAGGATGTAACTAGTAGAGTGGATAGGGGAGAACTTTCAGAAGGCTTTCGACAAGGTAACACATAAGAGATTAGGATACAAACTTAAATCACACGGGTATTGGGGGTTCAGTATTGATGTGGATAGAGAACTGGCTGGCAAACAGGAAGCAAAGAGTAGGAGTAAACGGGTCCTTTTCACAATGGCAGGCAGTGACTAGTGGGGTACCACAAGGCTCAGTGCTGGGATCCCAGCTATTTACAATTTATATTAATGATCTGGACGAGGGAATTGAAGGCAACATCTCCAAGTTTGCGGATGACACTAAGCTGGGGGGCAGTGTTAGCTGTGAGGAGGATTCTAGGAGACTGCAAGGTGACTTGGATAGGCTGGGTGAGTGGGCAAATGTTTGGCAGATGCAGTATAATGTGGATAAATGTGAGGTTATCCACTTTGGTGGCAAAAACGGGAAGGCAGACTATTATCTAAATGGTGGCCGATTAGGAAATGGGGAGATGCAGCGAGACCTGGGTGTCATGGTACACCAGTCATTGAAAGTAGGCATGCAGGTGCAGGAGGCAGTGAAGAAAGCGAATGGTATGTTAGCCTTCATAGCAAGAGGATTCGAGTATAGGAGCAGGGAGGTTCTACTGCAGTTGTACAGGGTCTTGGTGAGACCACACCTGGAGTATTGCGTACAGTTTTGTCTCCAAATCTGAGGACGGACATTATAGCCATAGAGGGAGTGCAGAGAAGGTTCACCAGACTGATTCCTGGGATGTCAGGACTTTCATATGAAGAAAGACTGGATAGACTTGGCTTATACTCGCGAGAATTTAGGAGATTGAGAGGGGATCTTGTAGAAACGTACAAAATTCTTATGGGGTTGGACAGGCTAGATGCAGGAAGATTGTTCCCGATGTTGGGGAAGTCCAGGACAAGGGGTCACAGCTTAAGGATAAGGGGAAATCCTTTAAGACCGAGATGAGGAAAAACTTTTTCACACGGAGAGTGGTGAATCTCTGGAACTCTCTGCCACAGAGGGTAGTTGAGGCCAGTTCATTGGCTATATTTAAGAGGGAGTTAGATGTGGCCCTTGTGGCTAAGGGGATCAGGGGGTATGGAGAGAAGGCAGGTACTGGATACTGAGTTGGATGATCAGCCATGATCATATTGAATGGCGGTGCAGGCTCGAAGGGCCGAATGGCCTACTCCTGCACCTATTTTCTATGTATCTATGTATCTATTAGCAAGCAGAAAACAAAAACAGGGCAGCTCGGTGGTAGAGTTACAGTGCCAGAGACCCGGGTTCCATCCTGACCACAAGCACTGTCTGCGTGATTTGTACGTTCTCCCTGTGACCACGTGGGTACGGATAATGTTAGTGAGCGGGGATTACTCGTCGGCATGGACTCGGTGGGCTGAAGCGCCTGTTTCCACGCTGTATCTCTTAAGTCTAGAGTAAAGGATCAGAATTTCAGAATCTCGGGTGATAGAGGTTACAGGAACAAGGCAAGAGAATGGGGTTAGGAGGGAGAGATAGATCTAACATGACTGAATGGCGGAGTAGACTTGATGGGGCGAATGGCCTAATTCTACTATTCCTTATGAACTCATGACCTTAATTTGCGGCAATCACTCACCCATCCTCCCTCTTCCTTGACCCAGTTGGAGAAGTTTTCCCGTAAATAGACTTCTCCAAAGCCCATGACTCGAGCCATTGGGAAGTTGGCAGAGACAGCAAACTTGGTCGTTGCATGTACAATACAGGCAAACTGCTTCAACGCGGCCTTTCCCTCGCTCTCAGTATCTGCAGGCAGGGTCGTCTGGCAGACATAATCCATTATCTTCTTGAAAAACGAGAATGAAGGCTTTTCACCAAATAGTTTGCCAAACTGAGGGTCCTTCTTTATCTAGCAAGAGAACAATTAAACAATTGTTTGTGAAAAATAAAAACAAGCTCAGCTAAAATAATGATGTGCAGAATACAATGCAAGAAAACTGCCAGAGAATTACTTCTTCATCAATTGAATCTCCTTTGGTAGTCAAGAACTCAACGATACGGTCTATGGTTTTTTGATCATCTGTAAAACAAATATATTTGTAGTTAGAAAAGAACAACATTCATAGAACATAGAACAGTACAGCACAGGAACAGGCTCCTCAGCCCACAATGTCTTTGCCAAACATGATGCCGTTAAACTAATCTCATCTGTCAATATGTGATCTATATCCCTCCATTCCCTGCATATCTAAGTCCCAATCTAAAAGCCTCTTACACACTATTATCGTATCTGCCTCCACCAGCACTCCTGAAAGCACGTTCCAGGCACCCATCACCCTCTGTGTAAAAAAACTTGCCCCGCATATCTCCTTTAAACTTTGCCCATTTCATCTGAAAAGCTATTGCCCCTAGTCTTTGACCACAAACACCCTTCGAAAAGGACCTACCCTGCCTACAGGTCTCATTATTTTACATTCTCGTATCAGGGAGACCTCAGCCTCTGACGTTCCAGAGAAAAAAATCCAAGTCTGTCCAACCTCTCGGTGTAGCTACGACCCCTCTAAAGACAGACACAAAAAGCTGGAGGAACTCAGAGGGTCAGGCAGTATTTGTGGAGAAATGGAATAGGTGACGTTTTGGGTCAAATTTGAAGAACATCCTCCCGAATACCACTCAAATCCTTCGAGAGTCTTAGAAACATAGAAAAATAGGTGCAGCAGTAGGCCATTCGGCCCTTTGAGCTAGTACCGCCATTCAATATGATCATGGGTGATCATCTAGAATCAGTACCCCCTTCCTGCTTTTTTCCCCATATCCCTTGATTCCTTTAGCCCTAAGAGCTAAATCTAAGTTTTATTCTTGCCGATTGCTTACCTGGCCCATCTACTTCTACACTGGTAGAATTCAACATCCTAAAAGAAACCGTTGTGCTCATGACATCCTGCAACATTTCGGCAACCTCCTGTGGGTCGGTTTCTGAAACTAGAAGCATGGAAGTGTTAGAGAATAATAATAATAATAATGGATGGGATTTATATAGCGCCTTTCTAATACTCAAGGCGCTTTACATCGCATTATTCATTCACTCCTCAGTCACACTCGGTGGTGGTGAGCTACTTCTGTAGCCACAGCTGCCCTGGGGCAGACTGATGGAAGCGTGGCTGCTAATCTGCGCCTACGGCCCCACCGACCACCACCAATCACTCACACACATTCACACGCAGGCAAAGGTGGGTGAAGTGTCTTGCCCAAGGACACAACGACAGTATGCACTCCAAGCGGGATTCGAACCGGCTACCTTCCGGTTGCCAGCCGAACACTTAGCCCATTGCGCCATCTGTCGTCCTAAGCTGACAGCTCGGCTGCCTGGCACAGATTTACATTTACAAAGCACGAGCTTCTATAGGATCAAGTCAGAGAAGTTTCCCAAAAAACCTTGCATAAAAGGAAGCACAGAGGTTAGAGCTGCTGCCTCACAGCTCCAGAGACCAGGGTTCAATCCTGACCTCCGGTGCTGCCCGTGTGGAGTTTACACGTTCTCCCTGTGACCATGTGGGTTTCCTTCAGATACTCCGGTTTCCTTCCACATCTCAAAGACATGTGGGTTTGTAGGCTAATTGTCCCTCTGTAAATTGCCACTAGTGTGTAGGGAGTGGAGGAGAAAGTGGAATAACATAGAACTAGTGTGAACGGGTGACGGATGGTCAGCATGGACTCGGTGGGCCGAAGGACCTATATCCATGCTGTGTCTCTAAACTAGACTAAATGTTGTTATCGTACCTGCTTTAACTACCTCTTCTGGCAGCTCATTCCATATATCCAGCACCCTCTGTGTGAAAAATTAAATTAAATCTTTCCCCCGTCACCTTAAACCCATGTCGCCTGGTTCTTGATACCCCTTCCTCGGGTAAAGGCATTAATTCTCCTGATGGTCGATGGATACTGCAGACTCCCGTTCACCTTTGGTCTGCAGCTTTATGTTGAATCATGTCTCAGCACGGTGGCGCAGCGGTAGAGTTGCTGCCTCACAGCGCCAGAGTCCTGGGTTCGATCCTGACTATGGATCCTGTCTGTACAGGGTTTGCACTTTCTTCCTGTGAGTACGTGGGTTTTCTCCGGGTGCTCCAGTTTCCTCCCACACTCCAAAGACGTGCAGATTTGTAGGTGAATTGGCCTTCTGTAAATTCCCCCCCTAGTGTGTTGGAATAGTTAGGGTTATGGGGAGAAGGCAGGAGAATGGGGTTGAGAGGGAACGATAGATCAGCCATGATTGAATGGCGGAGTAGACTAGATGGGCCGAATGGCCCAATCCTGCTCCTATGACTTATGAACTAGGATAGAACTAGTGTATGGGTGATCATTGGTCGGTGCGGACTCGGATGGCCGAAGGGCCTATTCCACACAACGTGACGAAACCTCCCCTCTCCCCTCTCTCCATTCACTACTCTCGGCCATGCAACAAAACACTTACCACATCCACCTACTGCTTCAGGGACAACGACTTCATTCGAGCAGCTCTGTGCCATGTCAACGCCATCGCCCATTCCAGCCTCCGCTTCCTGGTCACTCGATGCCGGCGCGCGCAAACACCTCGGAATCACCCGCTTCCACTTGAACCTCCGCCGGTGAGCACGGTGCTTGGTGCTGCCCTTAGATTGGTGTGTAGCGGACTCCAGGTGAAGCGTTGGTCCCTCACTCCTCCTTCCATCTGACGGCGGCTCTGTCCGCCCGTCGCCAGTCTTGGGCGGCGTTAATTTATCCACCAACAAGGTCCTTTCTGCATAGGCCATCAGTACCCTGTACTCAAAGCTGTCATCCTCTGGAGAGCTGTGCTCTGACGCAGAGTTACTCTCTGCTGCGTCAGCTGAACCCATGTTTGACCTGAAAAAATAAAACATTGAACTATGGTTATCATATCCGCAATACATCTTGCACCTTCTTTGATGCAGGGGTGGGAGAGACAGACATGCACAGATGGAGATACTTAGGCTTGGAATGACAACTTTTCAAACTGCCTTATATACTAGAGGGCACAGCTTTAAGATGAGAGGGGCAAAGTTTAAAAGTGATCTGCAGGGCAAGGTTTTTTTTTTCACTCATAGAAACATTGAAAATAGGTGCAGGAGTAGGCCATTCGGCCCTTCGAGCCTGCACCTCCATTCAATATGATCATGGCTGATCATCTAACTCAGTATCCTGTACCTGCCTTCTCTCCATACCCCTTGATCCCTTTAGCCACAAGGGTCACATCTAACTCCCTCTTAAATATAGCCAATGAACTGGCCTCAACTACACTCTGTGGCAGAGAATTCCACAGATTCACCACTCTCTGTGTGAAAAAAAATTAATTAATCTCGGTCCTAAAAGACTTCCCCCTTATCCTTAAATTGTCCTGCACTTTCCCAACATCGGGAACAATCTTCCTGCATCTAGCCTGTCCAACCCCTTAAGAATTTTGTAAGTTTCTATAAGATCCCCCCTCAATCTTCTAAATTCTACCGAGTACAAGCCGAGTCTATCCAGTCTTTCTTCATATGAAAGTCCTGCCATCCCAGGAATCAGTCTGGTGTATCACTCAGAGGGTGGTGGGTTCCTGGAACACAATGACATGGGGGGTGGTGGAGGCAGATTCGATAGTGCTGTATAAAAGGCTTTCAGATAAGTTTAGGGTTATAATTATCATGTGCGCCAAGCTACAGTTCGTTTTGCACGCTATCCAAACAGATCAGGTTACATAAAAGATTGAAAGATACAGCACGGAAACAGGCACGCCGACCATCCATCACCCGTTCACATTAGTTCTATGTTATTCCACTTTTCTCATCCGCTCCCTACACACTAAGGGCAATTTACAGAGGGTCAATTAAGCTACAAACCTACACCAGAGGAGAATGTACAAAACTGCACACACAGACAGCACCCAAGGTCAGGATCGAACCTGGGTCTCTGGCAGTGTAAGGCTGCGGCTCTACCCACTGCGCCAGCCTTGAAGTCATTCGATCATCAGTATCTATACAAGACCCAAAGAGTTCTGTTCACTTGTAACTCCAGTTATGCTCAGACGGGTCCCAACCCAAAAGGTTCCTGGGGGGACCTGATTGAAACATAGCGAATAGTAAAAGGCCTGGATAGAGTGGACGTGGAGAGGATGTTTCCACTGGTGGGAGAGTCTAGGACTAGAGGGCACAGCCTCAGAATAAAAGGATGTACCTTTAGAAAGGAGACAAGGAGGAATTTCTTTAGTCAGAGGGTGGTGAATCTGTGGAACTCATTGCCACAGATGGCTGTGGAGGCTGTGGAACTGCAGATGCTGGTTTAAACCGAAGACAGACATAAAATGCTGGAGTAGCTCAGTGGAACAGGCAGCATCACTGGAGAGAAGGAATGGGTGACGTTTTGGGTCATCTTCAGATCTTTAAGGCAGAGATTGACATATTCTTGATTAGTACGCGTGTCAGGGGTTATGGGGAGAAGGCAGGAGAATGATGGATGGGATTTATATAGCGCCTTTCTAATACTCAAGGCGCTTTACATCGCATTATTCATTCACTCCTCAGTCACACTCGGTGGTGGTGAGCTACTTCTGTAGCCACAGCTGCCCTGGGGCAGACTGACGGAAGCGTGGCTGCTAATTTGCGCCTACGGCCCCTCCGACCACCACCAATCACTCACACATATTCACACACATTCACACGCAGGCAAAGGTGGGTGAAGTGTCTTGCCCAAGGACACAACGACAATATGCACTCCAAGCGGGATTCGAACCGGCTACCTTCCGGTTGCCAGCCGAACACTTAGCCCATTGCGCCATCTGTCATCCTGGAGAATGGGGTTAGGAGGGTGAGATGGACCAGCCACGACTGATTGGCCGAAGAGATGATGGGCCAAATGGCCTAAGTCTGCTCCAATATCATATGAACATGAAAATGTTGCCTGTCCATTCCCTCTACAGATGCTGCCTGATCCACTGTGTTCTTCCAGCATTTTGCTCAAGATTCCAGCATCTCAAAGAGTCATAGAATGATACAGCGTGGAAACAGGCCCTTCAGCCCAACTTGCCCACTACCGGCCAACAATGTCCCAGCTACACTAGTCACAGAATGATACAGCGTGGAAACAGGCCCTTCAGCCCAACTTGCCCACTACCGGCCAACAATGTCCCAGCTACACTAGTCAGAGAGTGATACAGCATGGAAACAGGCCCTTCAGCCCAACTTGCCCACTACCGGCCAACAATGTCCCAGCTACACTAGTCCCACCTGCCTGCGTTTGGTTCATATCCCTCAAAACCTGTCCTATCCATGTACTTGTCTAAATGTTTCTTAAATGTTGGGATAGTCCCTGCCTCAACTACCTCCTATATACCAGCATCTGCAGTTCCTTGTGCCTCCGTGTCAGGTGAGAGGGGGGGTGGAAGATTGCAACCTTCACCTGGTCCGCCCTGTTTCGATGAATGCAATCAACCTGGCGTGCACAATTAAGTAAGATCAAATAGAACAAGTTGTCCTACAACTTTAGGCTGTGCCCGCCATACGCAAGAAGAAGTTGAGAGGGCAGAGCTTGATCCTCTGGGTGTGTTCCAGCTAACATTTCATAGTTTCATTTTCACCGGCAGCCTCTGGTCTTTACTTCCCCCGCTGTTCCTCGCCCCACCTTGGGTTCACTGACCCCCCCCCCCCCCGGGCCAGACTGTACCTCCTGGCTTCAAACTACACTGACCTGTTTAAACAGCCACAGAACCAGTTCCACACAGACTCACAGCAGAACTTCATAACTTCGCTTTTATGCTCAGTTATATAAGCAAACTTGTTTTTCAAAGCTAATAATTCCTTAAAAAAGGAATCTGCTTCGCACCTTTTTTTATTAAATCCATTCACACGTTTTTTTTCATTAAACACAGTAACATGGACAATGCCAAAATACACCATGTGTAGAAAGGAACTGCAGATGTTGGTTCTATAGTCTAGTGCTTTATTGTCCCATATCCCAGACAGAACAATGACATTCTTACTGAAGATAGACACAAAATGCTGGAGTAACTCAGCGGGACAGGCAGCATCTGTGGAGAGAAGGAATGGGTGAGGTTTCATAGATACATAGAAAATAGGTGCAGGAGTAGGCCATTCGGCCCTTCGAGCCTGCACCGCCATTCAATATGATCATGGCTGATCATCCAACTCAGTATCCCGTACCTGCCTTCTCTCCATACCCCCTGATCCCCTTAGCCACAAGGGCCACATCTAACTCCCTCTTAAATATAGCCAATGAACTGGCCTCAACTACCCTCTGTGGCAGAGAGTTCCAGAGATTCACCACTCTCTGTGTGAAAAAGTTTTTCCTCATCTCAGTCTTAAAGGATTTCCCCCTTATCCTTAAGCTGTGACCCCTTGTCCTGGACTTCCACAACATCAGGAACAATCTTCCTGCATCTAGCCTGTCCAACCCCATAAGAATTTTGTACGTTTCTATAAGATCCCCTCTCAACCTCCTAAATTCTAGCGAGTATAAGCCAAGTCTATCCAGTCTTTCTTCATATGAAAGTCCTGACATCCCAGGAATCAGTCTGGTGAACCTTCTCTGCACTCCCTCTATGGCTATAATGTCCTTCCTCAGATTTGGAGACCAAAACTGTACGCAATACTCCAGGTGTGGTCTCACCAAGACCCTGTACAACTGCAGTAGAACCTCCCTGCTCCTATACTCAAATCCTTTTGCTATGAAAGCTAACATACCATTCGCTTTCTTCACTGCCTGCTGCACCTGCATGCCTACTTTCAATGACTGGTGTACCATGACACCCAGATCTCGCTGCATCTCCCCATTTCCTAATCGGCCACCATTTAGATAATAGTCTGCTTTCCTGTTTTTGCCACCAAAGTGGATAACCTCACATTTATCCACATTATACTGCATCTGCCAAACATTTGCCCACTCACCCAGCCTATCCAAGTCACCTTGCAGTCTCCTAGCATCCTCCTCACAGTTAACACTGCCCCCCAGCTTAGTGTCATCCGCAAACTTGGAGATGTTGCCTTCAATTCCCTCATCCAGTTCATTAATATAAATTGTAAATAGCTGGGGTCCCAGCACTGAGCCTTGCGGTACCCCACTAGTCACTGCCTGTCATTGTGAAAAGGACCCGTTTACTCCTACTCTTTGCTTCCTGTTTGCCAGCCAGTTCTCTATCCACATTAATACTGAACCCCCAATACCGTGTGCTTTAAGTTTGTATACTAATCTCTTATGTGGTACCTTGTCGAAAGCCTTCTGAAAGTCCAGATACAACACATCCACTGGTTCTCCCCTATCCACTCTACTAGTTACATCCTCGAAAAATTCTATAAGATTCGTCAGACATGATTTACCTTTCGTAAATCCATGCTGACTTTGTCCAATGATTTCACCACTTTCCAAATGTGCTGCTATCCCATCTTTAATAAGTGACTCTAGTAGTTTCCCCACTACCGATGTTAGACTAACTGGTCTGTAATTCCCCGTTTTCTCTCTCCCTCCCTTCTTAAAAAGTGGGGTTACGTTTGCTACCCTCCAATCCTCAGGAACTACTCCAGAATCTAAAGAGTTTTGAAAAATAATCACTAATGCATCCACTATTTCTGGAGCTACTTCCTTAAGTACTCTGGGATGCAGCCTATCTGGCCCTGGTGATTTATCGGCCTTTAATTCATTCAATTTACCCAACACCACTTCCCGACTAACCTGATATGGTTTCGGGTCGAGCCCCTTGTTCAGCAGCACAGAATGTACACTGGAGTACTCCAGTACTTTGTCACTATCTTCGGCAAAAATACACAAGCTGTTTTCCTGACAAGGCGTGAATGAATAAGCAATCTGATACCCGGTCAACAAGGCTGTATGTACTTACCCTTCAAGTGTTGAGAAGAAGGGAGACGAGGCGTTAACTTTTCACTCGGAGTTTTAAAAAAGTTATCGTCGATTGCCAGAAGTTACTCCGTGAAAGGTCACGTCCGAACCTGTCGCCGGTTCCTTATTAATAATTAACAAATTGATATGTTTTTCTAATTTCCCTTCGGTTAAATGCTTCAACTTCCGCGCGGTCTCCAGCCGTGTTTAAAGGCACACGGCCGGGAAACCCAATGCAAGTCTAGGAGCTGCCGGCTAAAGAGCAGTGGAGCCCAACAAGGCTGTCTACTCGCAGGCAGCTCTCTCTCTCTCTCTCTCCCTACCCTCCCCCCCTCTCTCTCTCCCTACCCTCCCCCCCTCTCTCTCCCTACCCCCCCCCCCCCCCTCTCTGTCCCTGTCCCCCCCCCCCCCCCCCCTCTCTCTGTCCCTCCCCCGCCTGGCTCCACCTCGCTGCCCGTCCAAGATTGGTTGCCCCGCTTCCAAGACACCAATTGCAAACGGGCTAAACCCGGAACAAAATGCTGGAGAAGCTCAGCAGAAGCGGCAGCATCTGTGGAAGGTGAAACAGAAACACAGCCTATGTGTTTTATCGTCCAGAAGTTGGAGAAATAAAACTCCTCCTCCACCCCCACCAGTCTGTGGAAGGGTCCCAACCTAAAATGTCACCTATCCTTTTTCTCCAGAGATGTTGCCTGACAGGCTGAATTACTCCAGCACTTTGTGCCTATCTTTGGTATAAATCAGCGCCTGCAGTTCTTTGTTTCTTCGGTAGAAATTGTAAATTGTCCCATGTGTGTAGGATAGTGCTAGTGTATGAGGTGTTTTATCATTAATGTTTTCAAACTCCTGGCAAATGTTGGCAAGTTCCTTGTATGTGAATACTTGGCCAATAAACTTACTTACTTACTTGGGAAAACATTTCTCAGTTGTTTTTTAGTTGTAGAAACAAGGAATTGCAGATGCTGGATAATACACAAAAAGACACAAAGTGCTGGAGTGACTCAGCGTGTCAGGCAGCATCTCTGGAGAACAGGGTGGCACAGTGGTAGAGCTGCTGCGTCACAGCACCAGAGACCCAGGTTCAATTCTGATTACCGGTGCTGTCTGTGCGGAGTTAGCACGTTATCCCTGTGGCCGTGTGGGTTTCCTATGGTTCCCATATTCCAAAGATGTACAGGTAAAAATTGTAAATTGTCCCATGTGTGTAGGATAGTGCTAGTGTATGAGGTGATCGCTGGTCGGCGCGGACTCAGCGGGCCAAAGGGGTTGTTTCCGTGCTGTATCTCTGAAGTCTAAAGTCTAACTGCAGATTCTGAAATAGTAAACAAAACACAAAGTGCTGGAGTAACTCAGCGGGTCAGCAGCATGTGTGGAGGGAATGGACAATTGATGTTTCGGGTTGGGACCATTCTTCAGATTCTCAACATTAGGCTTTCATTTCCAATTTATTGTAAACAGTAATGTATAAATAGCAATAAAATGCAGGAAACGTACGTGGGTGTCAGCATTTTTAGATTTGAAAATCAACTTTCACACTTGATAATAAAACTGCTATCAGTACGGGAGTGCTGACTGGTAATGGGTACATGGTGGTTATGGTGACAACGTGAGCAGTTCACACTGTGCTAACCATAACCACTGATGTGGAACCATTGTTACTGCCTGCAGAGGAAAAAAGATGTATCGAGAATGAGAAGCTGCAGATGCCAGAATCTTGAGTAAAAGACAAAGTGCTGGAGGAACTCAGCAGGTCAGGCAGCATCTGTGGAGGTAATGGATAGATGACGTTTCAGATTGGGCCCTGTCAAAGATAAATTGCAAAGCTTGAAGTAGACAGCAAGGGATGGGAACAGCTGGAGTGTTTAAAAATGCTTCAAGTCCTCTTCATCTGTTGTAATAATTCTGTGCTTTACAGATGGTTGAGTAGCTGACACTGCAGTCTACTTTAGTCTCGACCCAAAATGTCGCCTATTCCTTTGCTCCATGGATGCTGCCTCACCCGCTGAGTTTCTTCAGCATTTCTGTCTACCTGCAGCCTACTTTAGTCAGATTCTGTTCTCTGTTGCCAAAGGGCAAACGGCCAATCGTAAAACACCAAAATAAGGTTGAACGGGTAACAGGACATTTGCTTCTCTGTAATGGTGTGGAATTGGGCCGTGTTTACTCTGCTGTGTCTTTCAAAGGTGCACCATGTATACTTGTTACAAGACCATTTGGAAGAAGGAAAAGTTCAAAAGTGCCTTCTGCAATAAACAAAACATCAAAGGAAGATTCTGTACATAAGCAGATGAATCTTTGTCCGTTGAGCAACCTCCTACATTGCTCCCAGTAATCACTGTATTTAGTGCACTTGAATAAAGCCTGATCATTGTGTTGTGTTTTAAAGTCCCTTCGTCAGAAAGAAGGCTTATCCTTTGCGACGCCCTTTCACCTCCAGCTCACAGAGGTTGGAGATTATCCAGTTGCTTCACCCATCCAGTTCCCTCTGTTTAAAAGTTATTTTTTTCAATCGTATCATGGTGAGGTTTTACCAAATTTAAACATTAGGTGGAATCACTTTCTGTAATGTACGAGAATGTTTCCACTTGCTCAACAATTCCAAAGCCTCGCTTGATCAGACTTGCTTTTATGAAGACTTGTAAACATGTTTATCATGGAGGGAATTTCGAGGTGAGTCCTTTTCTAAACGACAGTCCAGTCGGGGACTTTACACGGTTGGGGTTTTTTGGTAAATTTCCGATTTATTTTGAGATCTCAAATGAAACAACCAAAAGTGAATGGGTACCTGATGGCATTTTTGACACTGTTTATATTGACGACTTACCCATCCTGGGAACAATGGCAATTCTTGAGAAATGCGTGCGAATGGACTGTGCAAGAGTTGACTCATCAAAATTCCACAGCAGGAATAACACCACCGTTGGATTAGAGACTTTTATGCAATGTCAGCAGGCTCGTTCATGGCATTGCCTGAGAAGATCAAAATCCAGGTTTAAACAAAATCATGAAATGCTTTTAACATGTTGGATCCATGTGTTTCATTTAAACATCAAATAGCAAGATTAGAAACTTACAAATAAAAATAAACAAGACTAGAATAGAAAGTACTTGGTCTGGAGAAGGGTTTCGGCCCGAAACGTTGCCTATCTCCTTCGCTCCATAGATGCTGCTGCACCCGCAGAGTTTCTCCAGCATTTTTGTGTACCTTCGATTTTCCAGCATCTGCAGTTCCTTCTTAAACACAAAGTACTTGGTCTGTTGGCTTGTCATCGGTGTTGGTGTAGTCTTCTCAGGTGTAATGAGGCACAGTGTGCAGCATCTGTGGAGGGAATGGGCAGGTGATGTTTCTGGTCGGGACCCTTCTTCAGACTCAGTTCCTCCAGCAATTTGTGTTTTGCTCGGGATTCCAGCATCTGCAGTTTGTTGTGTGTCCATTGACCAGGTAACCTTGTTTACTGCTTATCCCCATGGTCACCCAGGCTTTGCCCCATTAGACGACCCCTTGCCCTTCCTCCCTGCAATCTAACCAACAAACAGATGCTGGGATCTTGAGATCTTTGTGTTTTGCTTTTAGTTGAAGTATTGAAATTTATTTATTACTTAATCATTTAAGTAATCAGATCCAAGAAGGGTCTCGACCCGAACCGTCACCTATTCCTTCTCTCCAGAGATGCTGCCTGACCCACTGAGTTACTCCAGCATTTTGTGTCTATCTTTGGTTTAAACCAGCATCTGCAGTTCCTTCCTACACATTTACTAAATGACTTCCCTCTGTGCCAATGATGGGCTGAAGGGATTGGCAGGGCATGGATGGTCTACGTGTGTTCCCTTTGCCAGGGAGGGCCAGTCGTTGCTGGGTCTCACCGTGACAGCCAGCATTGGTGAAGAGCAGCCACCGACACTCGATACCCACAGTTCAACACGTGTCCACCCACAGATGCGCAAGTTGCTCACAGCTGCAGGGAGGAAGTTGGGGAATTGTCTACATTTCGCAAGGGGTTTACCGAGAAATACAAGCGTTCGTGGTTGTTCTTCAACAAATCCAGGAACAGATCTACACCTAGCTAGGTAGGTAGGCACAAAATGCTGGAGAGAAGGGATGGGTGACGTTTCGGGTCGAGTCCCTTTTTCAGAAGGAACTGCAGATGCTGGTTTACACCGAAGATAGGCACAAGGTGCTGGGGTAACTCAGCGGGACGGACAGCATCTCTGTAGAAAAGGAATAGGTGATGTTTCGGGTCAAGACCCTTTGTCAGACTCTTGCTTGCACTAAATGTTGTATCCTTTATTCTTTATCTGTACCCTGTGGACAGCTTGATTGTAATTATGTTAGTCTTTTCTCTGACAGGACAGCACACAAATTAAACTAAACCAAACTGAATTAAAAGACAGCTTTTCACACTAATGTCTTGCATTTTTCACAATTAGAAAAACAAGTCTGGGGTCGTGCAAGAGGTGGTCATTGATGTTCCATTGGTGAGGAAGCATTAAGGGCCTGTCCCACTTACGCGATTTTTTTCGGCGACTTGCCGGCACCCGTCATAGTCACAGCAGGTGGCCGAAAATTTTCAACATGTTGAAAATCCAGCAGCGACCAGAAAAAGGTACGACTCTTTGGGCGACTACTCACGATCATACAGGCGTCACCCCGTGGTCCATTCAGTCAATCTTTACAGCTTCCATTCACTTGTCCACCACATAATCTTGTTTATAGCTTATCGCTACAGTCATCCTGGTTTTACCCACGCTGAGACACCCCATCCCTACCATGCCTGCAGCTTTACAAGTCTTTTTAATGGTACATGGAACATGGAACAGTACAGCACAGCAACAGGCCCTTTGGCTTATACTCGCTAGAATTTAGGAGATTGAGAGGGGATCTTATAGAAACGTACAAAATTCTTATGGGGTTGGACAGGCTAGATGCAGGAAGATTGTTCCCGATGTTGGGGAAGTCCAGGACAAGGGGGTCACAGCTTAAGGATAAGGGGGAAATCCTTTAAGACCGAGATGAGGAAAAACTTTTTCACACAGAGAGTGGTGAATCTCTGGAACTCTCTGCCACAGAGGGTAGTTGAGGCCAGTTCATTGGCTATATTTAAGAGGGAGTTAGATGTGGCCCTTGTGGCTAAGGGGATCAGGGGGTATGGAGAGAAGGCAGGTACGGGATACTGAGTTGGATGATCAGCCATGATCATATTGAATGGCGGTGCAGGCTCGAAGGGCCGAATGGCCTACTCCTGCACCTATTTTCTATGTTTCTATGTTTCAGCCCACAATGTCCATGCCAAACATAATGTCAAGTTAAACTAATCTCTACCTGCACACGATCCTCATCCTTCCATTCCCTGCATATCCATATCCCTCTGAAAGCCTCTTAAATGCCTTTATCGTATCTGCCTCCACCACCACCTCTGGCCTGCACATCTTCTTTAAACTATGTCCCTCTCAACTTAAATCTGTGTCCTTTAGTCTTTGACATTTCCACCCTGGGAAAAAAAGGTTTTGCTTGTATTTTTATATACTTCCAGCAGGTCTCCCGTCAGCCTCCGACACTCCACAGAAAACCATCCAAGTATATCCAACTATTTCCAGCTAATACCCCCTAATGCAGCCAGCTTTCTGGTTTAGCTCCTTTGTATCCTCTGCAAAGCCTACACATCCTTCCTTTAATGGGGTGACCGGAACTGCACGCAAATGCAGCCTATCCAAAGTCCATGTGCAGAGTCAAAAGAGGAACTTGCCAGCTGCATGGAGGACAGAGATGTGTGGTGCGTCCGTCACCGTGCCCGTCGGAAACCAGCACCACTGCGTCGCTAATGTTTTCAACGATTTAATAATAAATGATAATAATAATAATAAAATAATAAAGCTGCAATATGACTTCCTGATTCTTATACTCAATGCTTCTATGACTGAAGAAGGGTTTCGACCCGAATTGTCACGTATTCCTTTTCTCCAGAGATGCTGTCTGACCCGCGGGGTCACTGCAGCTTTTTGTGTCTAGCTCCTATGACTCTTGAGTTTTGACGACTCGACTCTAGGCTACAACCTCTTCGACCAGGAAGGGCTGGTGGTAAGATTTCCGTTCCTAATAGCCGTCAACATGGAAAGTGCAGGCATTTAAAGTCCAACAAAGCAATAATCTGGCCTCGATGAATTCAAGTCTCAGCTGCCTTCTGACATTAAATATCGTCACGAGGATAATGAATGTTAATCTTTTTTGTAAAGGAGGAAGTTTTAAAATAAATAACAGGTAAACTGAGGGGAATATTCTACACACCTATGTAAAAACAAAGTGAGTCATTTGTTTTTAAAATGTGCTTGGATATTTTTGGGAGCCTAGTGCCTTTAAATCAAATATAGTTTCATTTTGTAATTACAGTGCCCTCCATAATGTTTGGGACAAAGACCCATCATTTATTTATTTGCCTCTGTACTCCACAATTTGAGATTTGTAATAGAGAAAAATCACATGTGGCAAAAGTGCACATTGTCAAATTTTATTAAAGGGTATTTTTATATTGGTTTCACCATGTAGAAATTACAGCTGTGTTTATACATAGTCACCATACTGTTTGGGACACATGGCTTCACAAATCTTTGTAATTACTCAGGTGTGTTTAATTGCCTCCTTAAATAAAGTCAAGTCAAGTATCCTTTATTGTCATTCAGACTTTACAGTCTGAACGACATTTCGTGCCTTGCAGTCATAACATAGAATAAAATAACAGAACACACAATAAACACAGATTTAACATCCACCACAGTGAGTCTACCAGGCCCTCCTCACTGTGATGGAAGGCAAAAGTCTTAAAGTCCTTGTCTCTTCCCTCCTTGTTCTCCCTCTGCGTTGAGGCGATCCAGGCCCCCGATGTTGTGACCCCACCGGGTGATGGTAAGTCCTGCGGCCGAATCCAAGCTCCGCGAACGGGCCGGTTCAAACTCCGCGGCCTGGGGTGGACGAAGCTGCCGAAGCTGCCACCCTCCAGTCCAGCGGACGAAGCTGTTGCCGCGGGAGCTCCGGAAAAACAGGTCACCAACCTGTGACCTGCGAGCTCCCGACGTTGTCGTCCACTGGTCCCGCGGCCGAGTACACTGGGCCCGCGGCCGAGCCTCCGAGGCTCCGAAGTCAGGTCGCCGCCGCCGCAACGCCATCACAGCCCCGAAGTCGGCCAGCCTCGTGTTGGTAAGTCCTGGCTCTGCCTCCGGAGCTTCGAGGTCGGTCCCAGTTGGAGGCCGCCAGCTCCGCCATTAGGCCTCAGCGCAGACGGAGACGGAGACGGGGGATACGACAAGAAAAGGTTGCATCGCCCCCGAAGGAAGAGACTAAAAACAAGTTTCTCCCACCCCCCCACACATACACAACTAAATAAACAAAATAAACTAAAACAACAGGACAAAGAAAACCAAAAAAAAGGAAAGACAAATGGACTGCAGGCGAGCCGCAGCTGCAGGGCAGCGCCGCCACTGGAGATATGCAAATATAATTAATGCAAATATAAGAGAGCTGTCAGCACCTAGTCTTTCCTCCAGTCTTTCCATCACCTTTGGAAACTTTTATTGCTGTTTTATCAACATGAGGACCAAAGTTGTGCCAATGAAAGTTAAAGAAGCCATTATGAGACTGAGAAACAAGAATAAAACGGTTAGAGACATCAGCCAAACCTTAGGCTGACCAAAATCAACTGTTTGGAACATCATTAAGAAGACCACTGGTGAGTTTACTAATCGCAAAGGGACTGGCAGGCCAAGGAAGACCTCCACTGCTGATGACAGAAGAATTCTCTCTATAATCAAGAAACATCCCCAAACACCTGTCCCGCAGATCAGAAACACTCTTCAGGACTCAGGTGTTGATTTGTCAATGACCACTGTCCCCAGAAGACTTAATGAACAGAAATACAGAGGCTACACTGCAAGATGCAAACCACTGGTCAGTCGCAAAAATAGGATGGCCAGGTTACAGTTTGCCAAGAAGTACTTAAAAGAGCAACCACAGTTCTGGAAAAAGGTCTTGTGGACAGATGAGACGAAGATTAACTTATATCAGAGTGATGGCAAGAGCAAAGTATGGAGGAGAGAAGGAACTGCCCAAGATCCAAAGCATACCACCTCAACTGTGAAACACAGAGGTGGGGGTGTTATGGCCTGGGCATGTATGGCTGCTGAAGGTACTGGCTCACTTATCTTCATTGATGATACAACTGCTGATGGTAGTAGCATAATGAATTCTGAAGTGTGTAGACACATCCTATCTGCTCAAGTTCAAACAAATGCCTCAAAACTCATTGGCCGGCGGTTCTTTCTACAGCAAGACAATGATCCCAAACATACTGCTAAAGCAACAAACGAGTTTTTCAAAGATAGAAAATGGTCAATTCTTGAGTGGCCAAGTCAATCACCTGATCTGAACCCAATTGAGCATGCCTGTCATATGCTGAATAGAAAACTGAAGGGGACTAACCCCCAAAACAAGCATAAGCTAAAGATGGCTGCAATACAGGCCTGGCAGAGCATCACCAGAGAAGACACCCAGCAACTGGTGATGTTCATGAATCGCAGACTTCAAGCAGTCATTGCAAAGGATATGCAGCAAAATACTAAACTTGACTACTTTTACTTACATAACATTGCTGTGTCCCAAACATTATGGTGCCCTGAAATGGGGGGACTATGTATAAACACAGCTGTAATTTCTATATGGTGAAACCAAAATGTATTAAAATGGCCTTTATTAAAATCTGACAATGTGCACTTTAACCACATGTGATTTTTTTTTCTCTATTACAAATCTCAAATTGTGAAGTACAGAGGCAAATAAATAGATGATGGGTCTTTGTCCCAAACATTATGGAGGGCACTGTACTTTCACAGGGGGCTACCAGGTATATCAATGTGTGTTGTTACCCAGCCCTGCTCAACTTGTCTGATTTACTGACACAGATTTACAAACAAAGGTAAGATGGTCGTCACGGTGGCACAGCGGTAGAGTTGCTGCCTCACAGCGCCAGAGACCCAAGTTTCATCCCGACTACGGGTGCTGTCTCTGTGGAATTTGCACGTTCTCCCCGTGACTGTGTGGGTTTTCTCAGGATGCTCTGGTTTCCTCCCACACACAGTTTTGTAGGTTTATTGGCTTTGGTAAAAAATATATAAATTGGCCTCTGTAAAATTGCCCCTAGTGTGGGTGATCGATGGTCGACACGGACTGGGTGGGCTGAAGGGCCTATTTCCATGCTGTGCGTCTAAACTAAACTAAACTAAACCAGGAAACAAATAATTTACATTTAAGTAGCATGACCTTAAAATTGAACTTATTTCAAAAATGTGCCCCTATTAATCAGTGGCAGCTGATGTTGAGATCACCAGACTGATCAACTGATTACAGTGAATATCCATATCGCCTTGGGTGAAAACAGGCTGTATGGTAATCAAATACCATGATCAGCTGGGCAAGTGGGCGGAGGAGTGGCCGGTGGAGTTTAATGCAGATTAGTGCTCTGGGAGTGTTGTAGTGTAGAATGCGGATAAATAGTTCCTTCAAAGTGGTGGCGCAGGCAGACAGGGTGGTCAAGAAGCCTTCGGCATACTGGCCTTCATCAGTCAGGGTACTAACTGTAGAAGTTGTGATGTTACAGTTGTACCAAGTCAAGTCAAGTCACTTTTATTTCTATAGCACATTTAAAAAACAACTCTCGTTGGCCAAAGTGCTTTACATTGGTGGAGTTACTAACGTTATACAACAGTGGTTCATAGATTAAGTACATACATAAATACATACATATAGCCCTCACTCAGAGGACGTCAAGAAAGGCTTGAGAGTAAAGATGAGTTTTAAGTCTCGACTTAAAGGAGTCGATGGAGGGGGCAGTTCTGATGGGAAGAGGGATGATGTTCCACAGTCTAGGAGCTGCAACCGCAAAGGCACGGTCGCCCCTGAGCTTATGCCTAGACCGCGGGATATACCACACATTGGTGAGGCCGCACATAGAGGATTGTGGTCACCCTGCTATGGGAAAGATGTCGTGAAGCTGGAAAGAGTGGAGAGAAGATTTACGAGGATGTTGCCAGGACTCGAGGGCCTGAGGTATAGGGAGAGGTTCAGCAGGCTAGGACTTTATTCCTTGGAGTGCAGGAGGATGAGGGGTGATCTCATAGAGTTTTAAAGACATGAGGGGAATAGATAGGGTGAATGCAAATGATCTTTTACGCAGAATAGGGAATTCAAGAACCAGTGGACATAGATTTAAGTTGAGAGGGGAGAGATTTAATAGGAAACTGAGGGGCAATTTTTGCTGGGTAAATGGAACAAGCTGCCAGAGGAGGTAGTTGAGGCAAGTACAATAACAACATTTAAAAGACATTTGGACAGGTACATGGACAGGAAAGGTTTATAGATAATAGGTGCAGGAATAGGCCATTCGGCCCTTCGAGCTAGCACCGCCATTCACTGTGATCATGGCTGATTATCCACATTCAGTACCCCGTTCCTGCCCCATATCCCTAAACTCCGCTCTATTTAACTCTCTCTAGAAAGCATCCAGAGAATTGGCCTCCACTGCCTTCTGAGGCAGAGAATTCCACAGATTCACAACTCTCTGGGTAAAAAAGCTTTTTCTCATCTCTGTTCTAAATGGCCTACCCCTTATTCTTAAACTGTGGCCCCTGTTCTGAACACCCCCAACATCGGGAACATAAATTTAGAGGGATATGGGCCAAACGCAGGCGCATTGGACGAGTGTAGATGAAGCACCTTGGTCTGCATGGGCAAGTTGGGCTGAAGGGCCTGTTTCTGTGCTGTACGACTCCATGAACACTAATGGGTAATGTGGCAGTTACTGTCAAGAGAAACACAAAACCAAAAACCACTGACTCTGAGAAATGATTGAGAACATTAAGATAAACCTGATCATATTTAGTGAATAAAACAAGATTGAACCTTAAGCGAAGACACCAGGAACAGTAAATACTGGAATATTGAGCAAAACACAGTGCTGGGGGAACTCGGCCGGTCAAGCAGCATCTGTGAAGAAGGGTCCCGACCCGACATATTTCTGTCCATTCCCTCCACAGATGCTGCCTGGTCTGTGGAGTTCCTCCAGCACCTTGTGTTGAATATTAAGTTCCTGTTTGTTTTATTTCCTTGTTTTGTGGTACGTGCTTGGCCAGAAATGTGACTTAGAATTGTTTCTTAAGTTGCTGTTTTATTCATCATTACATTCTGGCACTACACACACATAACCTTGTGGTATTATGATGCAAATCTGTTGATAAATTATATGCTCCGATATCTGGTCTAGCCTTAAATATGTACAGGTCCACCACCGACTTCCCATAACTGGCGGTCCGGCACCCCCCTTTAATCCGGACAAAATCCCCCCCCCCCCAGAAGTCCACCTGAAAATCTGATGCCTAGGCCGTGTGATGTGGCCGATATTGACCTCCTTGAGACTTCCTTGGCCGATTGGCGAGTCGAATTTGCCCCCTGTTTCCGGAGCTCTGGAATTCTGGCCCAGCCGGAGCCGGCAGATGCGTTCCCACAGCCGACTTCCGAGGCCGACTTTGTGGGCCGGTATCTCGACCCCCCCCCCCCCCCCCAAGACCGTGACCTCTGTTGGTCTGGCACAGAGGTCACGGCAAGGCTGGTCTGGAACTGAGGGTGGGCCTGTACATGTGAATACTCTGCAGATGAGTTTCTTTTTACAGCTGGTTTTTCTCGATCTTTCACCACTTCTGGTGTCTCCTTCAAATAGGTTCACTTGATCTTTACATCTTGTGTGGGCCAACTCTCTACATGAATGAATGTGGATGCTCGATACCAGGCACACCGTGTTAACAACAACTGCAGGAAGGCCCATGAAGTAGTTCAGGGCAGACCTGGTCCTGGGGTCATGGAGACAGACAGACAGACACACACACACACAGCACCCAAGGTCAGGATCCAATCCGGTTCTCTGGCACTGTGAAGCAGCAGCTCTACCCGCTGCACCACTGGTGGCGAGTTGCCCTATCACTAACACAGTAAATAGCACACACAGAGTGGTGGAGTAACTCAGCGAGTCAGGCAGCATCCCTGGAGAACATGGATAGGTGACGCTTTGGGTTGGGACACTTCTTCCTGAGCCGAAACGTCACTGATAGATCAGCCATGATTGAATGGTGGAGTAACTTGATGGGCCGAATGGCCTAATTCTGCTCCTATCACTTCTGAACTTATGAACTATCTCCATAGAGCCAGGCTGCTGCTGATAAAGAGTCTTAGTCTAGCCTGAGTCTTCGGGAAGGTTTGATTGCTCCATACAGACCAATTGTTTACCAAGGGAGGAAGGAAGGAATGCCTTCAGTGTTGGTGTCACACCCTTCCAGGAAGGATTAGTCATTGGTCGAAAACAGCAACATGGTGCGTTTCCCGCAAATAGTCACAGGTTTTATGTGATCTTGGCAACGATGCAGCTGAGCTCCATTGTTAGGTTCGGTTTGTTATTGTCACCTTTAGGTTTGAGTTTGTTTTAAAGATACAGCGTGGAAACAGGAACTTTGGCCACCAAGCCCACGCTGATCATCGATCAACCGTACACGAGTTCTCTCCTACAATTTACAGAAAGCCACTTAACCTACAAACCTGTACGCCTTTGGGATGTGGGAGGAAGCCGGAGCACCTGAAGGAAACCCACGTGGTCGCAGGGAGAACGTACAAACTCCACACAGACAGCACCCGAGGTCAGGATGGAACCCGCGTCTCCGGCGCTGTGAGGCAGCTGCTCTACCCGCTGCACCACCGTGCCATCCTAAATAGAAACATAGAAAATAGGTGCAGGAGGAGGCCATTTGGCCCTTCGAGCCAGCACTCCCATTCATTGTGGTCATGGATGATCATCCACAATCAGTACCCCGTTCTGCCTTCTCCCCATATCCCTTGATTCCGCTAGCCCTAAGAGCTAAATCTAACTCATCCAGTGAATTGGCCTCTACTGCCTTCTGTGGCAGAGAATTCCACAAATTCACAACTCTCTGGGTGAAAAAGTTTTTTCTCATCTCAGTTTTAAATGGCCTCCCCTTTATTCTTAGACTGTAGCCTCTGGTTCTGGACTCCCCCATAATTGGGAACATTTTTCCTGCATCTAGCTTGTCCAGTCCTTTTATAAGTTTCTATAAGATAACCTCTCATCCTTCTAAATTCCAGTGAATACAAGCCCAGTCTTTCCAATCTTTCCTCATATGACAGTCCCGCCATCCCGGGGATTAATCTCGTGAACCTACGCTGCACTGCCTCAATAGCAAGAATGTCCTTCCTCAAATTAGGAGACCAAAACTGCACACAATACTCCAGATGTGGTCTCATTAGGGCCCTGTACAACTGCAGAAGGACCTCTTTACTGCTATACTCAAATCCTCTCATTATGAAGGCCAACATGCCATTAGCTTTCTTCACTGCCTGCTGTACCTGCATGTTTACTTTGTGACTGGTGTACAAGGACACCCAGGTCTCGTTGCATTTCCCTTCTTCCTAATCTGACACCATTGAGGTAATAATCCGCCTCCTTGTTCTTGCTACCAAAGTGGATAACCTCACATTTATCTACATTGTACTGCATCTGCCCACTCACTCAACCTGTCCAAGTCACCCTACAACCTCCTAGCATCCTCTTCGCAGTTCACACTGACACCCAGCTTTGTGACATCTGCAAATTTGCTGGTGTTACTTTTTAATTCCATCATCTAAATCATTAATATATATTGTAAATAGTTGCGGGAGCAGCACTGAGCCTTGCGACACTCCACTCGCCACTGCCTGCCATTCTGACAGGGACCTATTTATTCTTACTCTTTGTTTTCTGTTGCCAACCAATTCTCTATCCATGTCAATACCCTACCCCCAATACCATGTGCTCTAATTTTGCACACTAATCTCCTATGGGACCTTATCAAAGGCTTTCTGAAAGTCCAGATACACTACATCCACTGGCTCTCCTTCATCCATTTTACTTGTCACTCCTCAAAAAATTCCAGAAGATTAGTCAAGCAGGATTTCCCCTTCATAAATCCATGCTGACTTGGACCGATCTTTTTACTGCTATCCAAATGCGCAATTATTACTTCTTTAATAATTGACTCCAGCATCTTCCCCACCACCGATGTCAGGCTAACTGGTCTATAATTCCCCGTTTTCTCTCTTGCTCCTTTCTTGAAAAGTGGGATAACATTAGCTACCCTCCAATCCACAGGAACTGATCCTGAATCTATCGAACATTGGAAAATGATCACCAATGCATCCACGATTTCTAGAGCCACCTCCTTGAGTACCCTGGGATGCAGACCATCAGGCCCTGGGGATTTATCAGTCCCATCAGTCTACCCAATATTATTTCTCGCCTAATGCAAATTTCTTTCAGTTCCTCTGTCTCCCTAGATCCTCGGTCCTCTAGTACATCTGGGAGATTGTTTCTGTCTTTCTTAGTGAAGACAGAACCAAAGTACCTGTTCAACTCTTCTGCCATTTCCTTCTTCCCCATAATAATTTCACCTGTTTCTGCCTTCAAGGGACCCACATTTGTCTTTATTAATCTTTTTCTCTTAACATACCTAAAGAAGCTTTTACTGTCCTTCTTTATATTCTTGGCCAGCTTACCCTCGTACTTCATCTTTTCACCCCGTATTGCACTTTTTGTTACCTCCTGTTGTCCTTTGAAAGTTCCCAATCCTCTGGCTTCCCGCTACTCTTTGCCATGTTATACACATCTTCTTTTAGTTTTATTCCATCCCTAACTTCCCTTGTCAGCCACGGTTGCCTCCTACTCCCTTTAGAATCTTTCTTCCTCTTTGATGCAGATGCAGTATAATGTGGATAAATGTGAGGTTATCCATTTTGGTGGCAAAAACAGGAAAGCAGACTATTTTCTAAATGGTGGCCGACTAGGAAAAGGGGAGATGCAGCGAGACCTGGGTGTCATGGTACACCAGTCATTGAAAGTAGGCATGCAGGTGCAGCAGGCAGTGAAGAAAGCGAATGGTATGTTAGCTTTCATAGCAAAAGGATTTGAGTATAGGAGCAGGGAGGTTCTACTGCAGTTGTACAGGGTCTTGGTGAGACCACACCTGGAGTATTGCGTACAGTTTTGGTCTCCAAATCTGAGGAAGGACATTATTGCCATAGAGGGAGTGCAGAGAAGGTTCACCAGACTGATTCCTGGGATGTCAGGACTGTCTTATGAAGAAAGACTGGATAGACTTGGTTTATACTCTCTAGAATTTAGGAGATTGAGAGGGGATCTTATAGAAACTTACAAAATTCTTAAGGGGTTGGACAGGCTAGATGCAGGAAGATTGCTCCCGATGTTGGGGAAGTCCAGGACAAGGGGTCACAGCTTAAGGATAAGGGGGAAATCCTTTAAAACCGAGATGAGAAGAACTTTTTTCACACAGAGAGTGGTGAATCTCTGGAACTCTCTGCCACAGAGGGTAGTCGAGGCCAGTTCATTGGCTATATTTAAGAGGGAGCTAGATGTGGCCCTTGTGGCTAAAGGGATCAGGGGGTATGGAGAGAAGGCAGGTACGGGATACCGAGTTGGATGATCAGCCATGATCATATTGAATGGCGGTGCAGGCTCGAAGGGCCGAATGGCCTACTCCTGCACCTAATTTCTATGTTTCTATGTTTCTATCCATATGATTCTGAAATCATTGCGTAGAAACATTGACATCCAATGCGTGGTTCTCAGTCTACATTAACATTTAGAGCCAGCAATCTTCAGGAAAGCCGGCCAGAGTACAGCAAGTTTGGGGGTTTCCTCTGCTTCCTGGTCAATACCGACGTCTAAATACCGATGCGGACGCGGGTTCCCCAGAGACTGAGTGTAGTCAGCCCAACACCCAACAAGCTGCGTGGCTCAACTGTACAGGAAGGATGAGGGGGGGGGGGTTAGAAATAGACCAGTTATATGGGGTTGTGTAATGGGGGTAGCATGCAGACAGGTCCAACACCGATATTGCGGCCAACACAATCAAAGACCTTTCCCACCCCATCATTCAGTTTCCCCTCTCCCATCTGGCAGAAGGTACAGAAGCTTAAAAGCGCACCTCACCAGACTCAGGAACAGCTTCTTCCCCTCTGTTATCAGGCTTCTGGACGGTCCTTCCGTAAGCTAGGGTACTGTCCGATTCACCTCTACCCCATTGCGGACATTGGACTTTGTCTGTGGAACTGATGCACTACAACGCTGAGAGCTATTCTGCACTCTGTATCTTCCCCTTTGCTCTACCAATTGTACTGGAGTTTGCGTTGATTGTTTCTATGCATGATATATCTGATCTGTTTGGATAGTATACAAAACAAAAAGATTTTCACCGTACCTCAGTACACGTGTCGATTGGTTTAGGACCAGTTCCATCAAAGACCGCAAGAACACAGCCCAGACCATCACACAAACCATCCTCCCTTGCATAGACTCCATTTATACCTCACGCTGCCTAGGCAAGGCCAGCAGCATAATCAAGGATGAGTCGCACCCTGGTCACTCCCTCTTCTCCCCTCTCCCATCAGGCAAAAGGTATAGAAGTGTGAAAATGCACACCTCCAGATTCAGGAACAGTTTCTTCCCAGCCGTTATCAGGCAACTGAATCATCCTACCACAACCAGAGAGCAGTGCTGAACTACTATCTACCTCTTTGATGTCCCTCGGACTATCCTTGATCAGACTTTGCTGGCTTTACCTTGCACTAAATGTTATTCACTTATCATGTATCTGTACACTGTAAATGGCTCGATTGTAATCATGTATTGTCTTTCCGCTGACTGGTTAGCACGCAACAAAAGCTTTTCACCATACCTCGGTGCACGTGACAATAAACTAAACTGAACCTAGACCTAAACCTGTGAGTTAAACAGCCTCAATGGCTGACCATTGAGACACACACATAACATACATGTCCACTCTAGTTATTTCATTTTGCATTGTTGATATATGCCACACCTCCAGCCAACTGAAACAATTCACGCCAAGAGAAATGAAAGTCTGAGATGGGCTGAGAAGGGAGATTTTAAGCACTGAAGTTGGATCTCAATGATGGCCATCTCCTGTCACATAACAGTGAGGATAGAATTTATAGTGCAGAGGTGAAAACATGTTTTGGAAGCACACGTTATTTACACAGTGGAAAGGGTGCAAATAGGCAAATAGGCAAGTCAGCAAATAGGACATCGGCCCCCATCAGTCACTTCAGAATCCGCAGTGCTGGAGTGCGAGCGAGCTGTCCTTGATCCCAGGGGTACGGCTGGGATAAAGGAGAAAATAAAAATGTGACTTGGCAGAGTTGACATTCATTTGTGAAAATGAAACCAATCAGTTGGTCTTTCTAAAAGGTTGTTAGATTCCAGTGGCTGTGTCGTATGTGGATTTTTCAGAAGCCTTTAATAGGATTTAACTCAAAGGGATATTAAGCAGGAAAGAGTGCAGAGATGATTTACAAGGATGTTGCCAGGATTCAAGGGCCTGAGCTACAGAGAGAGGTTGGGCAGACTAGGACTTTATTCCTTGAGCACAGTAGGCTGAGGGGTGATCTTACAGAGGTGTATCATGAGGGAATAGATAAGATAAGTCTTTTACCCAGAGTAGGGCAATCAAGAACCAGAGGCCATAGGTTTAAGGTGAGAAGGGAAAGATTTAGTAGGAACCCGAGGGGCAAGTTTTTCAATCAGAGGGTGGTGGGTGTATGGGACGAGCTGCCAAAGGAGGTAGTTAAGGCAGGTGCTATCATGTCATGGAATGTCATTTGAAAGATATTTGGATAGGTACATGGATAGGAAAGGATTCGAGGGTTAAATGCGGGGAGGTGGGATTAGCTTAGAGCTAATCTCCAAAATATTAAAAGCATAGGAGCAGAATAAGGCCATTCAGCCCATCGAGTCTACTCCGCCATTCAATCATGGCTAATCTATATTTACTTCTCAACTCCATGCTTAGCAGGTAGGGCCAAAGGGTCTTTGATTACTGTGTTTATATGTCATATTTAACCACAATGTTAATGAAGAAGGAATGTTACTACACAACACCATATGCAGAATTATTATCCAAAATATTACAGTAGAAATGTAATAGGACAGCCACTTGACAATGGAGAATTAATTTGATATTACTACAGCATATTAATGATTTTGTTGTAGTTCTCATGAAGAATATTTTTGAATTTCAATTATCGTTGCCAATTAATGCTTATATGTGTGATTACAGCAAAATGGAAAAAAAAAAAATTTCCAATCGAATAGGATGCGAGTCATTTCCTTGAGATGCTTTTATAGATATCATAAAGGCACAGACAGCTCTAAAAATATCTTAACCATAAGGTAGACAAAAATTTCTTAACCATAATCTGCTTACGAAATCAAGAGCAAACTCAAGAGATAATTTCACTTTTTTCTGGTTTAAAATTTTAACAGAGGAGGTACAGAACGCTGAAGTCCCACACCCTCGAATTACATAGAAACATAGAAAATAGGTGCAGGAGGAGGCCATTCGACCCTTCGTGCCAGCACCGCCATTCAATGCGATCATGGCTGATCATCCCCAATCAATAACCCGTGCCTGCCTTCTCCCCATATCCCTTGATTCCACTAGTCCCTAGAGCTCTATCTAACTCTCTCTTAAATCCATCCAATGATTTGGCCTCCACTGCCCCCTGTGGCAGGGAATTCCACAAATTCACAACTCTCTGGGTGAAAAAGTTTTTTCTCACCTCAGTCTTAAATGGCCTCCCCTTTATTCTATGACTGTAGCCCCTGGTTCTGGACTCGCCCAACATTGGGAACATTTTTCCTGCATCTAGCTTGTCCAGTCCTTTTATAATTTTATGTTTCTATAAGATCCCCCTCGTCCTTCCAAACTCCAGTGAATACAAGCCTAGTCTTTTCAATCTTTCCTCATATGACAGTCCCGCCATCCCAGGGATCAATCTCGTGAACCTACGCTGCACTTCCTCAATCACAAGGACATCCTTCCTCAAATTAGGAGATCAAAACTGTACGCAATACTCCAGATGTGGTCTTACCAGAGCCCTATACAACTGCAGAAGAACCTCTCTACTCCTATACTGAAATCCTCTTGTTATGAAGGCCAACATTCCATTAGCTTTCTTCACTGCCTGCTGTACCTTCACGCCAACTTTCAGTGACCGGTGTACAAGGACACCCAGGTCTCGCTGTACCTCCCCCTTAACTAACCTAACCCCATTGAGATAATATTCTGCCCCCTTGTTTTTGCCACCAAAGTGGATAACCTCACATTTATCTATATTATACTGCATCTGCCCACTCACTCAACCTGTCCAGGTCACCCTGCAACCTCCTAACATCCTCTTCACAGTTCACACTGCCACCCAGCTTTGTGCCTCTGCTGTTCAGGAACAGCTACTTCCCAATGACTATCAGGTTATTGAACCGACCCGCACATCTCTTTGAACCCTTTGTCTGAAGGAGGGTCTCGACCCAAAACGTCACCTATCCCTTTTCCTTCACAGATGCTGCCTATGTTGAGTTAATCCAGCACGTTGTGTCTATCTTCCGCACAACTCTAATCCTCCCTCAGCAACGGACCACTATGGATCTGGGCAGCACGGTGACGCAGCGGTAGAGTTGCTGCCTCACAGCGCCAGAGACCCAGGTTCAATCCTACCTACGGGTGCTGTCTGTACCGAGTCTGTACATTCTCCCTGTGACCGCGTGGGTTTTCTCTGGGTGCTCCGGTTTCCCCCATCACTCCAAAGACGTACAGGTTTGTAGGTTAATTGACTTTGGTAAAATTGTAAATTGTCCCTACTGCGTGTAGGATAGTGTTAGTGTGCGGGCGTACTGTATCTCTAAAATGAAGCATAGTCATAGCGTGTGGTAACAGGCCCTACGGCCCAACTTGCCCACACCAACCAACATGTCGCATCTGCACTGGTCCCATCTGCCTGCATCTGCAGTTCCTTGTGTCTTCTCTTTGTGGGTATTATTGTTCCAATTGCTGACAAGTTTGTCACGGGAACCACTAATTGGGCCTTGGCAATGGGATCTGGACTTCCTGCGGTTCCCAGTCATTTCAATGAAAACTCCAGCCTTGCTAACTGGGAGGCAAGTTTCCAAGAATCATTGCTCAAGTTTCTAGCATCTCCAGTTTCTTGTGTCTCCATCTTACATGTTACAGTGGAAAGTCACAAAGTGCTGGAGTAACTCAACGGGTCAGGCAGCATCCCTGGAACACATGGATAGGTGACGATTTGGGTCGAGATCCTTCTTCAGTCTATACATTTGCTATAAATGTTATAATATCTGCCTCAACCGGTGTCTCTTGCATCTTGTTCCATATATCCACCATCCTGCAAGTATTTTTTTAGTTTAGTTGTTTAATGTTTTTTTCCAGTTAGGGAATGTCAAAAGGGCCGCAGTTGGTAGAGTTGCTGCCACAAACCACCAGAGACCTGAGTTCAATCTAGCTATCTCATTGGTGACCCCTCAGACTATCTTTGATTGGACTTTACTGGCTTTATCTTGCACTAAACATTATTCCCTTATCATGTCTGTACACTGTGAAGGGCTCGATTGTAATCATGTATTGTTTTTCCGCTGACTGGTTAGCACGTAACAAAAAGCTTTTCACTGTACCTCGGTACACGTGACAATAAACTAAACTGGAACGATCCTGACCTCTGGTGCTGTCTGTGTGGAGTTTGCATGTTCTCCCTGTGACTGCACGGGTTTCTTCCCACATCCCAAAGACTTCTGGTATGTGGGCTAATTGACCCATCATGTGTAGGGAGTGGATGAGAAAGTGGAATACGTGTGATCAATTGGTCAGTGTGGACTAGGTGGGCCGAAGGGCCTGTTTCTAGGCTGTATCTCTAAACGAAACTAAATGCTCAGCGATTGTGAAATACACCTCAGCTGTTATTTGTACATTTACAGTATTGCGGGGACTTTAACCAGAGCGAGTCAGTCAGTCAACTTTTCCACAAACTGGTTCAGTTGCTACTTATCCTGAAGAGATTTTTTAAATTAGCCTTTCAGAGCAATAGTTCAGGCCGCTTTTGGCAGGGCGCCGAGGGAAAGTTCGTGGGTGGAAGTTCCATTTGTTATAAGAGGCAGTGCAGCCGCGAGTCCAGGACGTGCAGCATCACGGTGCAGCCGCGAGTCCAGGACGTGCAGCATCACGGTGCAGCCTCACTCTTGCGCCGTGCAACAGTTCCAGTGTTACGGACCGGGAGCGGCTGCTGCTGCTGCTGCTGCTGTTGCTGCAGGTTCGAGGCCGGGTCCTGTGGACACCAGTAGCGGCTGCCGGGCTGCCGGGCAATTAACGGTCAGGTTTAGTTCATCAATAGCTTTTACTTACGTTTAAGGTGAAGCAGGTTTCCGCACCGCCAAGTGTCGCTCGGGGAAAGCAGCATCGAGGGTGTCAGACGCCGCCCGACTTGCTACGTTTTCCGCCCGGACATGTCTGTACCGACAAGAGTTTAAAGTGTGGAAACAAAATTGCTTTTTACTAATTTTACATGCTTGTAGCTTTGTTTCTGTGTTTATTAAGCACGCTTATGTGTTATATGCACCGGATATAAACCAGAACCATTACATTCTTATTTGTTGTCTTAAATGTAAAATAGTTTGTTTCCCGTTATAGCAGTTCCTTCTAAAACATTGTCATCGATATTAGAGCGATCGTGTTATCTTGCGATCGTGTTATCTACGCCAAGCAACCCGCGCAGGTTTGTAAAAACAATGTCCCGTGTGTGTAACATAGTGTCAGTGTGCGGGGACCACTGGGCGGTGCGGACTCGCTGGGCCGAAGGGCCTGTTTCCGCGCTGTATCTCACTAAGCTCTACATTCACTTGCATTAAAAGAAAAGTAACCATTTGCCACGTGTTTCACTTGCAGGGGACATGTCCCTGGAGGGGGATTCGCTCTTCGAAAAACAGACGCAGTGCATTTTGTTGAATTTTCTTAAGGAGAAGACATTTGTAAATCGCATCGTCGCAGAAGAAATTTGTAAACTTGAGAAAAAAGTGACCGAGGGGTCGGACGATGATGATGGCATTCAGACAGACGGACACTGCGCGTCCTTATCCATTTTTCGTTCAGGTCAGGAGCTTGATGGTACTCAAAATTTGAATTGAATTTAATAATTGATGGAATATTTTTTTTATTAGACAAGTATGTATACATACAAGGAATTTGCCTTGGTGCTAAAAATTGACCATAACTCACTGACGACTTCAGTCCCTTTGATCGCCTGCTTTCTACCACCCAATCTCTCCATTTCCCCCAGGTGCACCACACCCCCTAGCCTCACTCCCCTCATGTCCCACACCACCAGAGCTGCCATGTTTTGTCAGAGCATTTCAGTATTCTAGTACCTGAAAACCAGTATTTTTCTGAGGAAATCAGTATTTTTAAGCGGTGCCATTTTGCTGAAAAAAAAAGTTTTTATGTGCGGTCATACCCATGTAAGAGTACAAGAATGCATAACTTTGCTACCAATTGTCTTCTACGAATGAATGAATACTTTATTGTCATTATAACATGTAAACATGTAAACATGCACCTTACTTGACAGTGCAATCATTGCCATCTCTTTATATTCTGCTGTTTGAACAGCTGCTTCCTGCTTTTAGCACCAGATGATGATGAAGCATTTTTGGAAGCCTCCCTCTCCCTCCCCTTCCTCTCTTTCCCTCCCTCTCTCCTTCCTTATTTTCTCCCTCCCTCTTATTCCCTCCCTCTCACTCCCTCTGTCCTTCTCCCTCCCCAAACCATAGCACTGTGGCCACAGCGCTATGTGTAAAGGCAATAGGGGGGTTGCACGTAAGGTCACCGAGTAAAAGGGCTTGACACACGGAGCTGCTTAATCCATCTGGAGGACATTGCAGCTTCCGGTATATGTTGTTAATACACGAAACGCGTACTTTCCTACCTGTTAAAAACTGCCAAAATGGTGAATTTTTGTGCTGTAAATAATTGTGGAAGTCAGGGTTACCGTGAGAGACATCTATCCTACTTCAGAATTCCAAAAGTGAAGAGAAATGAAGGTAAAGAGAAGTGAGAGCTGAAGGGACAACAACAGCTAAAGTGCTGGGTGAACATTGACCGTGCAGATATCGAGATAGAAAATATTGGGAATTATCGCGTTTGCTCACTGCATTTCATCAACGGTAAGGCATTATTTGTGTTTTTTCTTGATTCCTTTGGTATCTAAAAAGTTTCAGAAGTGATAAATCTGGCTGTAAAATTTTAAAATCGCCCATGGTTCTGAAGTGAGTTTTTACATGCAAAAAGAAAACGCTTCTGAAGCTAAATTTATCATTAAAAAAATCTCCAGACTTACGAGTGGTGTGTGGAAAAGTACGTTTTCTATCATTATGCTGTTGAGATGTATATTTTGGCAAATGATAACATGTCCTGACAGCTTAAACACCCACTCCCTTTCAATAGGATATTGTCAATTTGCTGAGGTTGATTATGTCCAATTAACAGCTAACAATTATGCCATTCCTTGGCTTGCATCCGAGTAAAATGTAATTCAAAACCCACGTATGGTTTGCGATTTTTAAAAATGATACATTTTGCTTCAGAGGCGTTTTCTTTTTGTATGTAAAAACCCACTTCAGAACCATGGGCGATTTTAAAATTTTACAGCCAGATTTATCACTTCTGAAACTTTTTAGATGCCAAAGGAATCAAGAAAAAACACAATGCCTTACGGTTGATGAAATGCAGTGATCAAATGCGATAATTCCCAATATTTTCAATCTCGATATCTGCACGGCCAATGTTCGTCAAGCACTTTGGCTGTTGATGTCCCTTCAGCTCTCGCTTCTATCTACCGTCAATTCTCCTCATTTTTTGAATTCTGAAGTAGGATAAATGTTTCTCACGCTTATCCTGATTTCCATAATTATTTACAGCACAAAAATTGACCATTTCGGCGGGTTTTGACGGGCCCGCTACGCTGGAAACAATGGTCAGTGCTTACCTGCAGTTCAACGCGTGTACTCCAGTTGGCGTAGAGTAGCCGTGCAACCTCCCTATAGCACTCCAGTTGGTAGTGCTATAATTAGAAACTATAGCGCTGTTTGTTTAAATTCCCATGCACTAAACTGACAACGCTGTTTAAACCTGTAGCAGGACAGGCAGATCAAAGCTTACATAAATAATCATCCAGATCTTGAAATTTAAAATACTAATGGATTTAATCTGCTATAATTTTTATTTACAGTATGACTTTATATATCCTTGCATTTTTTTAAGCAGCAAAATGAAACAGGAAGTCGGGCCGATTTAAAAAAAATCCGTGTTTTACAAAGCAAATCTGTACATCCGTATTCTTATTGCATTTCCATACAAAATACGGAAAATCCGTACTACTTGGCAGCTCTGCACCATTCTGTATTCTACGGACCCTATTTCCCCCTGACAATAGGCGCTGGGAATGATCTTACTGTTGCTCTAAATAGAGCAGTGGCTTCCAATCTCCTTCATCCATGGCCAAAAATTGATCAAACGTTTCTACGTGGGGCCCTATGAACTACTGCACTACAATGCTGATAACCATATCTTGCACCATGTATCTTCTCCTTTGCTCTACCCATTGTACGAGTGTAGTTTGTTTGCATTAATGTATTACCTGATCTGTTTGGATAACATGCATAACAAGGTTTTTCACTGAACCTCGGTGCACGTTACCAATATAAACTATTATAACGTTACCTTTATAAACCGAAACATATTGTGACATTTTTTCAGTCACACAGTGGAGACAAAAACAAAACCTTTGGTGTACAAATGAGCGGAGAGCAGGGAACTCCTAGATCAATCTTGTCATCTCAGCCATGACATTTGGTACTGCTGCTGGCTTCAGTGAAAAAACACCAGTTTAAAAAAAAAACATGAAATATCAAATGTTCATTGACTACTGTGGCTGACACAGCTACATTTGATATTTGGATACTGGAGTAAAAGAATTAAAAAAATAATACCTGACATTTTTTTCCTCAGAAGATTTGTGCCGCGAGATAGGTGTGCGCTTGGCTCAGATGGGAGATGGGCTGGATCAAGGCATTAATCACGAAGTGGTGGAGGGATTTATCCAAGCACATGAAATAAATCCGTCACAAGAGGTAAGCAACAATGAAGAAACAAGGAACTGCGGATGGCACAAAGTGCTGGAGTAACTCAGCGGGTCAGGCAACATCTCGGGAGAAAAAGGACAGGTGATGTTTTAGGTTGGGACCCAAAGCAACAATGTTATATTTAATCAATTTTAAGCCCCGTCCCACTTTCACGACCTAATTGGCGACCTCTGCCGAGTTTGTCCTTGACTCATACTCGCAGCATGGTTGCCACGAGGTCGTAGGAGGTCTTCATAACTCTTCCTCATGCTCGTGAGTGGTCTCCGCGTGCTCGTGGCCTCGAGTAGGTCGCGGCGTTTTTTCCAGCCTGATAAAAAATGTCCACAAAAAAGGTCGGCATGGAAAAAAATGGATACTTTTAACTCGTACGTCGGTCGAAGGTAGATTGTAGTAGGTCGTGATGGTAGTCATAGGTCGGTAACTGGCCTGAGAAAAAAAAAATGCAAACACGACATAATTTTATCATGTTATAATTTTCCACTTGTAGTTTAATCGTAGTTGGTCTTAGGTGTGGAAGACTGAGGTCGAGGGGGGTCGTAGGAGGTCGTAGACATAGTCGTAGGAGGTCGTAGACATAGTCGTGGGAGGTCTTTTACTTCGGCGAGTCAACATGACCGTGACATTTTTTCAATTCGTCTAGGGTCTTCTAAACTCGTGAATTAGGTCGTCCAAGTGGGACAGGCCCTTTACTTGGAATATATTGATGCATTTGCTTTTTATATACAATCAGTATACACAAGCAGCATCTACATTTTATATCTAGAGGGTTAACACTCCTTGATTTTGACTGTCAGTATGTCTGGATATTTCTGTAGTTGCTCACCAGCTTAGACGACCCGTTCCATTTAAACATAGAACAGTACGGCACAGAAACAGACCCTTTGTCTGTGCCGAACATGATGCCAAGACCAACTGCATGCACATCATCCAAATCCCTGCATATCCATGTGCCTGTCCAAAAGCCTCTGAAGCACAACTGTCGTATCTGCCTCCAACACCACCCTGACAGTGTGTTCCAGGCACCCATCAATACTCGGTGTTTTAAAAAAATCTTGACCCGAATATCTTTAAATTTTTCACCTCTCATCTTAAAGCAAATTCCTAGCATTTGATATTTCCCATCATGGGAAAAAGGTAACTGAACCTCTCACCAGCTAGAGATGTTCTAAAGTTCCTCTCGCTAGCTAGAGCATGGTCCTAACCATCTATCTACCTCATTGGAGACCTTTGAACGTCTGAAGGGTCTCGACCTGAAACGTCACCTATTCCTTCGCTCCATAGATGCTGCCTCTGAGTTACTCCAGCATTTTTGTCTACCTTCGATTCTTCCAGCATCTGCAGTTCTTTCTTGAACATTTTGAACTATCTTTAATCAGACTTTATCTTACACTAATTGTTGTACCATTTATCTGTACACGGTGGATGGCTTGATTGAATCATATATAGTCTTTTCTTTGACTGGATAGCATGCAATAAAAAAGCTTTTGACTATACTTCAGTACACATCACAACAATAAACTAACCATTAAGGTTCCGACTGCCTACCCTATCGATGTCTCTCATAATTTGACATACTTTTATCAGGTCTCCCCTCAACCTTCAGCATTCCAGAGAAAACAACCCAAGACTTTCCAACCTCTCCTTGTGGTTAATACCCCCTAATCCAGCCATCATCCTGGTGAACCTTCCCTGCAAACTATCCAAAGCCTCCACAATGTTTCCGTAATGGGGCGACCAGAACTGCATGCAATACTCAATGTGGTCTAAACAAAGTTCTGTAAAGGTGACCCATGACTTCCTTTCTTATTCTCAACGCCCCGCCCAATGTGGGCAAGCTACCATTTGCCTTCTTTACCACATTTTAATGACTTTTTCCAAGGTAATCCATTTTCCTACTACACCCCAAACTTTGTTTAGAGATACAGTGCAGAAACAGGCCCTTCGACCCACCGAGTCTACTCCTGGTTTTGACACATCAGTGCCAGGAAAAGCCATATATCAGAGTGAATCGAAACCTAAAGCTATGGCAGGGAATCTCATTCTGGCAGATTTTAATTGGCATTGGATATTTTGAAAAGTGAATTTGACATTTTATTTTGATCTTTTTCTCATCCCTTGTGAATCTGCTGGTTTCCTCTGCTCATTCCTCTTTGCAAAATAAAGACTTAAGCAGTGAGCTTTATTGGAGAAAGTGGGTTAGGCTACTACCCGTGTGTCTGACAGTTTGGGATTTAGATTACTTTCTGCAGAAAACAATTGCAGTTGCATCAACATATGAGATGGAAAGTTCACAAACTGCTGTTTTAAGTTTGACATTTTCATTTCTGATGTATGTACCAATCATTTGGAATTATTGTACTGAAGCAATTTTAAAGTTAAGCACATGTAACATTGGGATGTGTTCTATCATTAGTGCCGTTTCCCCTTTATACACATTTGTGAAGGCAGAGAGTAGTCTATCTCCCTGTGCTGGAATAACGCAGCGGGTCAGGCAGCATCTCTGGGGAACGTACACAATTGATGTTTTGGGTCAGGACCGTTCTTCAGGCCTAGTTCTGTTTTCCTTCTGCAATTCCTTATGTCCCCAGTCTATCACCCTGTTTCAGTTACCTCCTTAATTAAAAAAAAATCAGATTAGTTCAGTTTAGAGATACAGCCTGGAAACAGGCTCTTCTGCCCATCGCATCCACGCCGACCATCAATCACCTGTTCACACTAGGTCTGTGTTATCCCATTTTTTCATCCACTCCCTACGCACTCAGGGCAATTTACAGAGGGCCAATTAACCTACACACCTGCATGTCTTTGGGATGTGGGAGGAAACCGGGGCATCCGGAGGAAACACATGCAGTCAGAGGGAGAATATGCAAACTCTGCACAGACAGCACCCGAGGTCAGGGTCGAACCCGGGCCTCTGGCGCTGTGAGGTAGCGGCTCTACCAGCTGCACCACTGTGGACTGAAGTGCCGGTGAAGTTTAGCACGAGTGATTTTGAAAAAGAGACGTCAGTGTCGCCCTCCCTCCTGTGTTCCTTCATCCACTCGAATGAGGAGCAATGACAAATCTCAGCACCCCACGACTGGTGTGTCAACTGAGCTTTGAGTCTGAGAATTAATCAACTTAATTCTCTTCAGCACGTAACCAAAATCAACAATCCAGTACAGTGAGTGAGTGAAGGACTGCTGCACTGTCAACAGTGGCGTCTGTAGAAGGAAACGTTAGGAGGCTGTCTTCCCCAACACAAAGACATGCTGATTACCTTGATCAGCCCTGCCTCTCCAAATGTATACATCTCCAATCCCTTTAAATGTTCATCAATAATTTCCATCCCACTGATATAAGGCTCACTGACCTTTAATTACCTGACTTATTCCCACTGTCCTTCGGGTAGCACGATGCCAGAGACCCGGGTTCAATCCCGACTAAGGGCGCTGCCTGTACGTTTGTACGTTCTCCCTGTGATCTGTGTGGGTTTTCTCCAGGTGCTCCAGTTTCCTCCCACTCCAAAGATGTACAGGTTGTAGGTTAATAGGATTGGTATCATTGTAAATCCCTAGTGCGTGTAGGATAGTGTCAGTGTGCGGGGATCGCTGATCGGAGTGGACTCGGTGGGTCGAAGGGCCTGTTTCTGTGCTGTATCTCTAAACTAAATACAGGGATAAACTAACCTATCCACCTGTCCTCTGGCATCTCACCTGTGCCACAGCTACGTCAGTGATCTCTGCTTCCTTGCTTTCAATAACATCCTGGGATAGATTTATCAACCCCCGTGTTCCATCTCCCCCTTGTTAATATTGACATTCTCCTGACGATCGATATACCTGATCTCACTATCTTCACTCCATAGATGCTGCTGCACCCGCTGAGTTTCTCCAGCATTTTTGTGTACCTTCACTATCTTTCATGTCTGCCTCCTTGGTGAATAGAGGCGAGAAGTGTTCCTTTGGGATCACTAATACATAGATTAACCCTTTGGTCCCCAAGGCCACTCACTCTTTCCCTGCTATACTTACAGAATGCCTCGTTATTCTCCTTAATCCGACTTGCTATGGATACTGCATGGCTCCTTTTATGTATTCCTTATTTCTTTAAGTTCTTTCCTACACACTATTCCTCAGCAGATCCCATCGATCCTAGTTGCATACACTTGCCATGTTCCCCTCCCCCCACGATTAAATCATACTTACCAAGGACACTTATGGTACCTCTGCCATCCTACCTGCGTTCTTAAACTTAGCACTGTGCTGGAGTAACTCAGCGGGTCAAGCAGCATCTCTGGACAACATGGATAGATGACGTTTTGGGTTGGGTCCTTTCAGACTCCTTGTCGGGGAAAAAGCTCAAAGAGGTGGGGTGGGATAAATCCTGGCAAATGATAATTGGATATAATTCATGCAATTGTACCTCCTTGGTTTAGTTTTAAGAACCCAGGTTAAAAATGTAATAACCACAAATTGCAATTAAATACTAATGGGAGTGGCACAATGGTGCAACTGGTAGAGCTGCTGCCTCACAGCGCCAGAGACCCGGGTTTGATCCTGACCTCGGGTGCTGCCAGTGTGGAGTTAGCATGTTCTGTGACCGCGTGGGTTTCTTCTGGTATCCTCCCACATACCAAAGATGTGGGTTTGTAGGTTAATTGACTTCCGTTTAAGAAAAAAATACCCCTGTGTGTAGGATATCTTGAATAAGAGTAATCCTTTGAGAATGTGGAATGAGAAAATGGGATAACATAGAACTAGTGTGAGCGGGAGATAATGGTCGGTGGGGTGAAGGGCCTGTTTCCATGCTGTATCTCGAAACTAAACCAACTAAAATTTGCATTTGAATTACAATTGTATTTTGCATTCTTTTTAATTCAATCAGGATGGAATTATAACTTTGTCTACGATCATCGATGGCTTGACTGATCAAAGGACTACTGTTATTCCAGATATGGCGAGGGAGAGGAGCGTTCTGTTACTGACATTGTGGCTGTTGGAAAAGACCGTACTGGAGCAGCCTCGCTTGCTCCCACACATCTTAAGAACCACTGTTCAATACATCACCACAAAGCTCCAAAACTTCATTCACCAGTTAGGAGGCTGGGTAAGTTCATTTCCCTTCAACAAAGAACAAATTAGCATCAATGAATTGAATGGTGTTGTGATAAAACAGAATGATAGGAACACAATGAAAGGTAGACAAAAATGCTGGAGAAACTCAGCGGGTGAGGCAGCATCTATGGAGCAAAGGAAATAGGCAACGTAGACAAAAATGCTGAGTTTCTCCAGCATTTTTGTCTACCATCGATTTTCCAGCATCTGCAGTTCGTTCTGGTCGAGCGCCTGGAGCTTTGGGTAAAATTAATTTTGATTTATTGATGGAAAGATACAGCAAGGTAACAGACCCTTTGGCACACCAACCATCAATCACATGTTTACACTAGTTCTATGCAATCCTACTTCCAAATCTACTATAGTGGATATATCGATGCCAATTAACTTATCAACCTGCATGTCTTTGTGGTGTGGGAGGAAACCTAGGAGGGGAGTTGAGACAAGTTTATAAAATTATGAGGAGCAGATAGGATAGACAGTCGGACCCTTTTATTCCTGGGTGGAAATGTCAAAGATTAGAAGGCATTGTTTTAAGGTGAGGAGGCAAACTTTAAAGGAGATATGCAGGGCAAGTTTCTTGTTAAACAGATGTGTGGGCTTGTTGTTCTCTGTAAAATTGCCCCTCGTGTGTAGGGAGTGGATGCAAAAATGGGATAACATTGAACTAGTGTGAACAGGTGATCAATGGTCAGCTTGAACTCAGTGGGCTGAAGGGCCCGTTTCTATGTTGTATTCTGGAGTAGTTCCTGAGGATTGGAGGGTAGCAAACGTAACCCCACTTTTTAAGAAGGGAGGGAGAAAACGGGGAATTACAGACCAGTTAGTCTAACATCGGTAGTGGGGAAACTGCTAGAGTCAGTTATTAAAGATGGGATAGCAGCACATTTGGAAAGTGGTGAAATCATTGGACAAAGTCAGCATGGATTTACGAAAGGTACATCATGTCTGACGAATCTTATAGAATTTTTCGAGGATGTAACTAGTAGAGTGGATAGGGGAGAACCAGTGGATGTGTTGTATCTGGACTTTCAGAAGGCTTTCGACAAGGTCCCACATAAGAGATTAATATACAAACTTAAAGCACACGGTATTGGGGGTTCAGTATTGATGTGGATAGAGAACTGGCTGGCAAACAGGAAGCAAAGAGTAGGAGTAAACGGGTCCTTTTCACAATGGCAGGCAGTGACTAGTGGGGTACCGCAAGGCTCCGTGCTGGGACCCCAGCTATTTACAATTTATATTAATGATCTGGACGAGGGAATTGAAGGCAACATCTCCAAGTTTGCGGATGACACTAAGCTGGGGGGGCAGTGTTAGCTGTGAGGAGGATGCTAGGAGACTGCAAGGTGACTTGGATAGGCTGGGTGAGTGGGCAAATGTTTGGCAGATGCAGTATAATGTGGATAAATGCGAGGTTATCCACTTTGGTGGCAAAAACAGGAAAGCAGACTATTATCTAAATGGTGGCCGATTAGGGAAAGGGAAGATGCAGCGAGACCTGGGTGTCATGGTACACCAGTCATTGAAAGTAGGCATGCAGGTGCAGCAGGCAGTGAAGAAAGCGAATGGTATGTTAGCTTTCATAGCAAAAGGATTTGAGTACAGGAACAGGGAGGTTCTACTGCAGTTGTACAGGGTCTTGGTGAGACCACACCTGGAGTATTGCGTACAGTTTTGGTCTCCAAATCTGAGGAAGGACATTATAGCCATAGAGGGAGTGTAGAGAAGGTACACCAGACTGATTCCTGGGATGTCAGGACTTTCATATGAAGAAAGACTGGATAGACTCGGCTTATACTCGCTAGAATTTAGGAGATTGAGAGGGGATCTTATAGAAACTTACAAAATTCTTATGGGGTTGGACAGGCTAGATGCAGGAAGATTGTTCCCGATGTTGGGGAAGTCCAGGACAAGGGGTCACAGCTTAAGGATAAGGGGGAAATCCTTTCAGACCGAGATGAGAAAAAACTTTTTCACACAGAGAGTGGTGAATTTCTGGAACTCTCTGCCACAGAGGGTAGTTGAGGCCAATTCATTGGCTATATTTAAGAGGGAGTTAGATGTGGCCCTTGTGGCTAAGGGGATCAGGGGGTATGGAGAGAAGGCAGGTACGGGATACTGAGTTGGATGATCAGCCATGATCATATTGAATGGGCCGAATGGCCTACTCCTGCACCTATTTTCTATGTATCTATGTATCTATGTAAAAGTAAACTGGCAAAAGTTGCAAAGCCAAAAGAAACCTGCCCCGCACATCTGCCCCTGCCCCGCACATCTGCCCCTGCCCCGCACATCCCCCAACACCTCCGATTTACTACCTTCTCCTTTCAGCTATTCTGCACTTTTAACCTCTGCAGGTGTTTTTAGTTCATGTTTTTCCTCACAGAATGTGGACGATGCTGCCAAGGTCACCATCTCCACTGCTCCTCTACCCAAGTGGGGCAATCCCAAGGACAATACCGAGTCAGCTTCCATAAGCTAGGGTACTGTCCCATTCACCTCTACCCTATTGTGGACATTGGACTTTGATTCTGAAACTGGTGCGCTACAATGCTGAGAACTAGATTCTGCACTTTGCTCTACCTATTGTATGAGTTTGACTTGATTGTATTTACACATAGTATATCAGATCTGTTTCAATAGCATGCAAAACAAAGCTTTTTACTCTACCTCAGTACGGATGACAATAATAAATCTAAACCTAGAAGGTGGATCTCCATCATGGGCATCTCCTGTCACACACCTCGTCAATAGGATGCAAAACAAACCTTTTCACATGTGACAATAATAAACCTAAATCTTAAAGGCATAACTGGTATTACGCAAGAGTTTCTACAAGCACCTAGATATTGGTATCATGGACATACTATACTATTTTTTCCAAAATATAATTACTCAGGACAGTGCCAGAGCATACGATACTATGCACACACATCCCAGCAGTGGATCTAATATCATCCAATACAAGTCGCCCCACTCAATCTCTTTTCCACTTGTAAATGTAACACATCTCTGCGCTCTACCTGTTGTACTGTGTTTGGTTTGATTATCTTCATGTTGGGTATTCTGACGGGTTTAGTTTAGCGATAGAGTGTGAAAATGGGCTCTTCGGTCCATGCCGACCATCAATCATTCAAATCACTCAACAACGACCATTAAAGGATGTTCTTTTAGGAAGGAGATGAGGAATTTCTTTGGTAGACAAAAATGCTGGAGAATATCAGCGGGTGAGGCAGCATCTATGGAGCGAAGGAATAGGTGACGTTTTGGGTCGAGACCCTTCTTCAGACTGATGATCTGAAGAAGGGTCTCGACCCGAAACGTCACCTATTCCTTCGCTCCATAGATGCTGCCTCACCCGCTGAGTTTCTCCAGAATTTTTGTCTACTTTCGATTTTTTCAGCATCTGCAGTTCTTTCTTAAACATGAGGAATTTCTTTAGTCAGAGGGTGGTGAATCTGTGGAATTCTTTGCCACAAAAGGCTGTGGAGGCAAAGTCAGTGGATATATTTAAGGCAGAGATAGATAGATTAATGATTAGTACGGGTGTCAGAGGTTATGGGGAGAAGGCAGGAGGAGAGAGAGAGAGAGAGATAACTCAGCCATGATTGAATGGTGGAGTAGACTTGACAGGCCGAATGGCCTAATTCTACTCCTATCACTTATGATCTTATGAATCACCTGTACACTAGTTTTATCCTACACAATAGGGATAATTTACAGAAGATAATTAACCTACAAACCTGCATGTCTTTGGAGTGTGGGGGAAAAAAACGGAGCACCTGGAGGAAACCCACAAGGTCACAAGGAGAACATGCAAACTCCACATGAACAGCACGATCAGGATCGAACCCTGGTCTCTGGCGGTGTAAGGCTCCAACTCTACCGCTGCACCACTGTCTCCCTAATTTGACTGGACAGTATACAAATAACAGCTTTTCACTGTACCTTGGTACACGGGACAATACTAAATCTAATGGCATTCGGAGCGCTCCTTGGAACCAGTAATACTGATGTCTGGCTACCAGTGCAGTAACCCAATCATTACTTTACTGAATGCCTGCAAAAGAGACATCAACCATGGTTTAAGGGTGCACAATAATGACACAAAGTACTGCAGATGCTGGAATTATGAGTAAAATAGTTCTGAAGTAACTCAGCAGGTCAGGCAGCATCTGTGGAGGGAATGGATTGGTGACGTTTAAGGTCAGGACTGTTCTACAGACTAAGGATTCATAAGGGTGTATGCCGTTTGCTTGCAGATTTATGCTTCCACGTTTACTGTCCTGATTTATCCATTGGTTGAGACACTTTTGTAAGTAACGTCCATGCAATTTACAGCCAATTAAATGTTTTCAACATAGGAGAGAAATTCAGCAACTAATTTGCAGTGCAGGGGTTAAATGATTACCAAATAAGAGGTTTTGGTGAACTGTAAAATGTTTACTAGAACGGCAAAATTCCTCCGGTCTTCAAATAAGGGGATTGCTTTATATTGTATGGAGCCTGAGAAAGCAGACGGATATTCAGTTTAGTATTTCATCTGGAAAATAGATGTATTGTTCCTTCATCACTGCAATGCCAGCCTAGAATGTGCTGCACTCTTGTCACAAAGCCTGTCTGAGTTGAAATGATTTCCAAGCTTTTACTAAATATTTAAGGTTTCATATCCATTTTATCAGTTTCTACTTGTCCTTTTCCCATACAAACTTAACTTTCCAGTCTTGTTAATAGATTCTGTTGAAATCAAGAACTCTGAAAAATTAGAACCAAGGCAAGCCCAAAATTGAATACAAATAACTTTTTTCACTTAACCATTCTAAACTGTATCTCCCCATTTCCAACACCAGCAATGGAGCTGTGTTCCGCTGTTATACCATTTTGATGTACAAACAATTAGAAAGAATGCATGCAGCTGTACGACTTCACACTGGTATTTGTGTAGATAGTTGGGGATTGTCCTGCACTGCAATGCTTGAAAATGTTTGGATTATAGGCAACAATTAACTATGCAAATTGCTTCATAGCGGTTTCAGGATTATAATTGGAAAACCTTTTTCCTTTGCAGGAAAATCTGCATTGAAGCTACAAGGAAGAAGATAAGATAACCACTGGACCTCATTTGTTATATTAAAACTTGTTTACACTGCAATAATATTTTACATTCTATCGGGTGGTCATCTTTTCTTTGTTATTTTTAGTGTGTTTTAAAAGTTTGTGCTAATGTTCTCTGGTTTGTTTTATGTGGGGGGTGGGGAAGAGGGTCGGGGGAAACCTTTTTTCAATCTCTTACCTTGCCGGAGATGCGATTGTTTTCTGGATGGTATCTCCAGTCGCTCTGCTGCCTAACATCATGGAGCTGGCGGCCTTGCTCGGGCCTTTGAGCCCCACCGCGGGGCTGTGGATGTATCATCGGAGCCGGGATTGACGCACCAACCGCGGCCTGTGGACTTCACCGTCGAGGAGCTCGCAGTCTGGGCTAGAGACCGATGTCGGGATGCTCCAAACGTAGAAAGTTTCAACCAGCCCCGACCCGGGGTCAGATCGCCCGGCGCGGGGGAGCAGAGATCCCCCCCCCGTAGGATGCCGGAGCTTGATCAGCCCGACCGCCAGCTACAGGAGCCAAGATCGCCCAGTGAACGGAAGGCTCGAGGACCCCCAACCGCGGGAGAACAAAGACGGGAAGAGATTTAACTTCTTTTCGCCTTCCATCACAGTGAGGAATCACTGTGGTGGATGTTCATGTTAAAATATGTTTTATTGCTTTTTATTGGTATGACAGTATGGCAAATTAAATTCCTCATATGTTGCAAAACATACTTGGCTAATGAAGTATGATTATGATTATTATGATTACATTTACTTTGTATTAAGGGCCTGACCCACTTTCACGACCAAATTCCTGACCTCTGCCGAGTTTGCCCTTGACTCATACTCGCAGCATGGTCGTCACGAGGTCGTAGGTAGGTCGTGATGCTAGTCGTAGGTACTCGGGGCGTTTTTCTAGTATGATGAAAAATGTCCACGAGTAAAAAAGGTCGTGAATTAGGTTGTGAAAGTGGGTCAGGCCCTTTACAGTAAATAATTAAATTACTGTAATTTAACAGTGATTGACAGCAACTTACAGCTTTTACTGATTTTAACACAACATTGTAACTGGAAAAGGACATTTATTGGGTATATTCTATTATTTTTAAATTAGTCCTGTTAGTAGTAAAATGTTAAATGCATAACTTGAATCCATTTTATTACATTAAATGTCAACACCTGACAGGTTTGGAGATCTTAAAATGTTTCCTGTAAGTATTATTGATTACAGTAAAGCTACCATAATCTACTAATTATTGAGAAATCTCATTGTTTGTCATTTGAGTTACCTGGAGCAGATTCCTGCAATCCTTATAGCCGCACTGCATTTACTGGAAAGATCCAATTCCAAGCTATGTCTCTGCGTTGCAATTTTAAAATATAAATATCCAAATCTGAAAAATCTGCCTGTCTGATGTTCCAAGCATGCTGGAATAAGTTTTACTGTAATAATGGAAATGAAATGTTAATTTTATTATGTAGTCTGAATAGTTTACATATTGACAGTGTTACAGAAAACAAGGGAGTTTCCAGTGTCGATGAGTCTTGTAATTGTTAAATCATTACTCAACAAAATAAAGTTATTTTCAAGGAGTGTATGTATAACGGTTTTACTTTAATTTTGATTCTGCCAACTATTAGACATAGACATAGAAAACAGGTGTGGGAGGAGGCCCTTCGAGCCAGCAACGCCATTCATTGTGATCATGGCTGATCGTCCCCAATCAATAACCCGTGCCTGCCTTCTCCCCATATCCCTTGATTCCACTAGCCCCTAGAGCTCTATATAACTCTCTCTTAAATCCATCCAGTGATTTGGCCTCCACTGCCCTCTGTGGCAGGGAATTCCACAAATTCACAACTCTCTGGGTGAAAAAGTTTTTTCTCACCTCAGTCTTAAATGGCCCTTTATTCTAAGACTGTGGCTCCTGGTTCTGGACTCTGGACTCTATTCTAATGAAAGCAAGCGTCATAAATCCATTAAAAAAAAAAATTAAAAAAAAGATGTGGCATTAAGCTTTCTGAATTTGTAGTGTGACAACACAGTATACTTTAATTTCTCCTCTTCCCCCCCCACCAAGGATGGGTACACTTACCTCTGAACCAGTGCAAACTGCATTGCTTCCTGGAATAAAGATGTTGCCCTATTGCATTAGGAAAATGAGAGGTCATCTGTTTGAGATAAAGTTTAAGTGCGAGTTTGCTGGTGTAGATGCCAAGAATTTAGTAACTAGGAAACAAAATCCCAGATCCAGACTATTTAGATTTGAGGTGAGAAGGTTCACATAGCAGTGTGTAAATCTTTGGAATTCTCTTCACCAGGGCATGGAGTATGGATGAAGACAAGCAAGGTTTGTTCCCCTCAGGCCAAGATCAGGGATATCTTAATTATGGATCTATTTCCCAGGAGCAAGGAGGTGGAGGGTGAACTGGGGTTATGCCTCTAGCTGGGCTGCAGAAGGTGCCTCTAGGACACAAAGATGGTCGGGAGAGGAGAGGGAAATCGGTCTGCGGGAACGGCTCCAGTACATTGAGCGCATGGGCTGACTTTGGACTTTGAATAATGGCGGCAGCCGCATGTGTAATATGCTCAAAATGAATTTCACTGTGATAAATGAACCACTATTGATTGACAAAGAAACATCTCAAAAGCATTGGGGCAGGAGTCATCATCAGAATTATAATTGAACTCTAGAAACTTGGAGCATGGATTACAATTGTTACTCATTTCAACAGAATCTTGTTAATTTCAACACTCATGAACCTTGAAGAACAGGAATAGTTGAGGCACACAACGGGCATGCAGTTTTGGTTACTGCTGTTGTGTGGGATTAAAAAAAATTAGGAAGAAAAGTCCTCCACATGTTGGCCAACAAGAAATAGAAAATCACACCATGACAAATTGTAAACTAAAGCTTGCTGATTATGTGAACCATATGTCAGATGTTGGGTAAAGACTTCACCATGGACATAACATAATAGAAGTATTCAATTAAAAAATGGTTCCAAAGAAGAGTAAACAAAGAGCTTTAAAACATTCACATATTTGAAACCAGATAAAACAATAACAATCAAAATGCAATGTAGTTTCTGCAATACTAAAATGTATTTTAAAACTATAATTAGTAGTTATTTTGTTCTTGAGATGGTAAGGAACTCATAAAGGCCTTACAGTATTAATGATGCCATTGAAAACAATGTTAAATTTGGAAAATGTCATCTGCTGCCCCCTCTCCACTTCCTGTTGTCAAAGGGACTCATTCACATTTCCAAGATAAAGGAAATATGGATACAGATTAGGCTGAACATATCTGCCATATATTTTCTAGAGTTTAGAAGAATGGGAGGTGAATGGAACAAAACGTAGAATTATTTCCAGGCTGGATGGGGTAGGTGCAGGATCAATGCTCCCCTTGGATGGGAGGTCTAGAACGAGGGGCCACAATGTCACTCAAGATGGGAAAGAGAAGGAAGTTCTTCACTCGAGGAGAGTGGATCTTCACTCGAGGGGTGTGAGACTTAAGCATATTTAAGACAAACATTGTTAGACCCAAAATATTGAGGGCATCGAGGGATAGGATATTACTAGAGGAAAGCAGCTGATCATTTACTTCAGTGCTATGATCATAAGAGTTAGCACAAGGGACTCAATGGCTTATTCCCGCTCTTTCTGGTTTCAGAACTTCACCCACACTACAGCAACATTGCTGCAACTAAAACTTAACCACTAATAAAGTAGGTACATCCTCCAATTGCTGCATTGATGCAGCTTTTGTACTTTACACGGGGAGCCTGAAAAAAATTCTGAGCAGTTTTGTTCTCGCAAGAGATGGAATTTGAACATAATACGATACAAATAATTTTACACCACAAATTAATCCATGTTTTATTGTCGTTTATGGTTTCAGTACAAATTGCAAAGCCAGCACTTGGAAATCCTAGTTGCAGTCAATCATTTTTTTTGTCATCTTGCTTGGAAACATGCAAGCTATTCCCGCTTGCTTGTTTAAACAAGTTTAGACATCACATTTTCAACTCGCCACTACCAAAATGACTAACCCGTTAGTTGTTTTGGCATCTGTGGTAGCAGTGGTGGAGACATTAATAACTACCGTACATCTTACTTTTAACCTAATGCAAAACAAGTTAATCAATGAGCATCTTCCTGTATTTGATAATGAGAAATGTCCCATGAAGAAATAAACCCAAGTAAATGCGAGTGAGACAAGGGAAAGCAAAACATACAGGCAGAAGTAAAAGTCACATCAACAGTCATGATAGAACTGAGTGGATTCTAAAGATGGAAACAATACTCAAAGCTAATATTTTATAAAATTTAGAAAGTAGTTTTACTCAGTTAAGAATGAGGGTGGCAGTAAATACGAATTAATTTGAATTATAAAAAGGTCTCTGTTAACCAAGACTCTTATGCTTCATACCCGGAAGATATGACATTCATTTCCTCCAGCTTTCCAATACAGTGACTGAACATTTAGTTACTATTTGGAGATGTACTAGCATTTTTACTGTCAGATTCTATTGCATACAAGACCATTTTATACGCCACAATTTTCTTTACACCATGGGCCATTAACATTTCCTCACTGTATATAACACTGTACTGTATTTGTACCCCTCACCTCCGATTACCTCATTGATCACATCTTCTGCAATACAACTAATAAATAGACTCAATTACAGTCACAAATCAAATGTAGAATAGAAAGCCTCCCAAATTACTATGCTCAGTAACAAAGTGCTCACGTTAAAACCTTCTCCTCAAGGCTAGAGCTACACCCACTGCAAGTGCCAGCATTGCAAAAGCTGCAGCTCCACCATAAAGCAAAACCGACGTGGTTGTTTTTGCAGGAATTACCTCTATAGAAACTTCTGGCTCAGTTAGTGGAGTAATTTCAACTCTTCCCCCCTTTTCAAAACCTTCCTCTTCCAGTTTGGTTTCTGGGGCATCCTCCCAGACCGCTCTTTTCTTCTCATCCAATTGCTTTCTTATTTCTTGCAGAGATGTTGACTGTTGTACTTCACCAGATTGAGATACATTTTGTTCTGATGCCGTTGGAGATTTTTCCTCGACTTCAGCGACTGCCTTTGGGGGCAGAGGTGATAAAAGATCAGTTTTCTCTGCTCCAACAGAAGGCTGCCCCTCTGCTGGCATTGTCTGTTGTGTAGATGGAGGTTCTGACTCCGTTGTGGATCCAGTTGTCTTTAGCTCCAATTCCTGCTTCTCAACGGCTTCAGTAATTTCTTCCTTTTCTACATGAACAATATCAGAATTGGAAGAATTGTTTTCGCTCCTCTCTTCACCACCACCATTACTATCCAAGCTCTTCAATTCCTCTGGATCCATGGATAACTGTTGCCAAGACTCTGCTCCAAGAGAAACTGGCATGCCTTCAGTATGCCAGCTTTGACTAGTGGACAACGATGCTGGCATGCTAGCCACCTGCCAGGAACTGGTAACAGCGAGTGGTTCAGGAGGACTTACTTGACCAGAATTGTCACTAGTTAAGATATAAATATCATTGCTATCATCCACCGTTTCTCCCCGTTCTTCCTCTTCCGAATCAAGACTGAAAATAGTGCCCTAAGAATGACAAACAGATTGAAACCCAGGGTAAACATTTTTTTGGTACAAATTATACAATTTTGTCAGATAGATTAGAGACTTTTGTATAGATGTGAGAAGCAAGAGCTGACAGTGCATCAGGAGAAATGCAAAAGTCTAAAATATTGCAATCCTAGATATCTTATTTCCAAGGGGGACGTGTTAGAAGGAAAGCAAACTGGGGAGCTGCAATTGACTGAACGGGGCTTGAGAGAAACCTAAAAGCAAAAGTTGGAGAAACGAAATTGGCAAATTGACAACATCAGATAAAAAGAGACAAGTTATTTGAAGGGCTCTGGGGTGAATGGTGATTAGAACCAACAGTGCAACTTAGAGAATAGATAGCATTGAGACAGGCCATTCATTTCTTTAGACATACTGAAGTAAATACTAATTATGCCAAATTCACATACCTAATATATCACTTATTGAACTGGATGACCTGAATATCACGTGCTTTCGAGTTGGTTAATTTCTACACAATCACCTAAAGGCAATGAATATCTGCTTTCATGTCTTTTAACAAAGCCCAAAAGCACTTCACAGCAGCACACCAGAGACCCAGGTTCGATCCCGACCGTGGGAACTGTTTGTGTGGAGTTTGCATGTTCACCCTTTGACCAGGTTGGTTTCCTCCGGCCTCGCCAGTTTCCTCCCACATCCCAAAGACATGCTGCTTCATAGGCAAATTAGCCTCTGTAAATTGCCCCTAGTGTGTTGGGAGTGGATGAGAAAGTGGGATACGATAGAACTAGTGTGAACGTGTAATGTATAGTTAGCGTGGACTTGTGGGCCAAAGGGTCCGTTTCCATGCTGTATCTCTAAACTAATCATAAATAGTGAAATAATCAAGGCTGAGCCATATCTTGCTGCCCGCAATTGGTCACCCTATGCTCACACCTACTGGCAGACTCTAGCTGTTTGGTCCAAGCTACATATTTTAAAAATGTACAATATGCAGAAATATTTGAATGAAAGGCAAAGTGAAAAGCATAAATGAGATATAAACAGTAAACAAGAACAGTTGTAAGTATTTGGTCTTTTTACTTTTGTTAGATACCCAAGAAATTCATTTAATATATCCCGTAGGGGAAGTGATTGGGTTCTAATTTCCCAATGTTTGCATTTCCCCCAAATTCTACTGATGCCATTTCCCAAATGCCAGTCGTTCCAAATGCATATGTTTGATAACACAGTTCCAAAATCCCCATAGAAAATTTCTAATGGGAAAACAATCAACGCCATATTCAATGTAGCAGAGTAATTTGAAGAAAAAGCAGTAGGATATCTAACAGTGGTGTTGACCACTGCCCCTGCACCCATTAGTGCAAGCTTGGCATTTGCCTGGCTAACACACACACACACGCAGATATAATTCAACTTTGCAGTAATGCCTCACTCCTTTCAGTGCAAAACTGTTCACATAATCCTCCAATTTGCGCTGGGCCTCACTCTGACAATGGAGGAGGCCCAGGATACAAAGGTCAGATTGGGAATGGGAGGGGGAGTTGAAGTGCTGAGCCACCGGGAGATCAGGTAGGTTAAGACGGACTGAGCGGAGGTGTTCAGTGAAACGATCGCCGAGCCTGCGCTTGGTCTAGCCGCTGTTGACACTTGGAACAGCGGATACAGTAGATGAGGTTGGCGGAGGTGCAAGTGAACCTCTGCCTCACCTGGAAAGACTGTTTGGGTCCTTGGATGGAGTCGAGGGGGGAGCTAAAGGGACAGGTGTTGCATCTCCTGCAGTTGCAAGGGAAAGTACCTGGGGAGGGGGTGGTTTGTGTGGGAAGGGACGAGTTGACCAGGGAGTTGCGGAGCGAACGGTCTCTGCGGAAAGCAGAAAGGGGTGGAGATGGGAAGATGTGGCCAGTAGTGGGATTCTGTTGGAGGTGGCAAAAATGTTGGAGGATTATATGCTGTATGCGACGGCTGATGAGTTGGAAGGTGAGGGCAAGGGGGACTCTGTCCTTGTTACGAATGGGGGGGGGGGGGAGGGAGAGTAAGAGTAGAGCTGCGGGATATCGAGGAGACCCTAGTGAGAGCCTCATCTATAATGGAAGAGGGGAACCCCCCCCCCTTTCCTAAAGAATCTGCGGTTTCTTTATCTACGTTTAACATGAAGGCGGCAACTTGCATTTCTTCATAAATGTGTTACAGAGCACCGTGCCTTTATCCAAAATTTTGACTGTTGGAAGATTAAAAAGAGCTCAATCACACTACCCTCTGACACACAAGGTGCATTTGTTCACCTCTACCAATGCTAGATAAGACAGGATGCTGCCTGATGTGGCAGGGATCTACCTAGAAACAATAGTAACATGGCAGAACTCATTATATATCTAAACTAGGATTCGGGAGGGTTATTCTGCATGCCAAGTTCAAATAGAGACTTACAGATTTCTACAAACAACTAGTTTAAGTAAACCATAATATGCAGGCTATGTACAGTGCACGACAAACTGGAGATCAAAAACAGAATACCTAGCTAGATGCCAGTTGGGAATGTTTTTTTCGACAGAGAATGAGAGTTTGAAAACAGCCTGCTCGGCCCAACATGTTCACACCCACCAAGATGCCTCATCCAAACTCTGCCCATTTGCCTGCATTCTTTGAATTTATTGAAGCACTAGATGTCTTTATAAATGTACAATGAATTTAAAATCTCTCAAGGCGATGGACTTATAGCTACGTTACAGCTTTAAGAGAACCCAGCCCACTTTGAATCTTCAACAATTTACTGGTAGGAAAGTCAGAATATTGCATTTACAAACACACCTTTCAACCAAAACCTTTTTGTGACATTTCTAACCTTACAACTTGAATTATTGTGCTTTATTATAATTTCAGGCATGTAAACTACAGCCATCTATTTATGATTTTAGTAAAACACATAGTTCAAACAAATTAAAAGCAGAACATGGCTCCGTATTAGGGGTGGCAGAGTGGTGCAGTTGGTAGAGCTGCTGCCTCACAGTGAGTGAGACCTGGGTTCGTTCCTGACATCGGCTGTTATCTGTATGGAGTTTGCACGTTCTCTCTGTGACCGGTGGGTTTCCTCTGGGCTTGAAGGTTAATTGGCCGTGTAAAATTGCCCTTAAATGGCAGCAGTGGATGAGAAAGTGGGAAAACAGAACTAATGTGAAAAGGTGATCAATGCTGGGCACGGACTTGGTGCGCCGAAGGATCCGTTTTCATGCTGTAGCTCTAAATTAAGCGAGCATTTGAAATGTAACATTACATTAAATTTGAAGGGGAATAAATGCATACTTAGGTATTGATCATCAAAAAAAGTAGCATATTTTAAATAATGTTTTGTCAGAACAGATCACATTGTAATTCACTCCAGCTTTTGCTATCATGTTGCTGGTTTTATTTGCAACTTTCTTGGTTATTATTAATAATAATAATAATAATAATAAGAATATCATTGTTCTACAAATACAGCCAAGTTGGCCAACATCTTTCAATCTAGCATGAATGAGGGAAGGTGCTGGATAAAGAAGATCAGAATTACTACCGATAAATAGTTTGCCAAAGCCAGGTTTTTCTAAAGAACACAAGTTGTGTAGAGTTCTGCCGCAATGATTTATAGCTTGTAAAATTCTGCTTCTCAGAATTCATCACCTTCTTATGGTTGGCATCAAGAAAAAGTTTAAAAAAAAAATCTGTCTTTTACAAGCAGCTGCATCCTACAAAGGTAGACAAAAATGCTGGAGAAACTCAGCGGGTGAGGCAGCATCTATGGAGCGAAGGAATAGGTGACGTTTTGGGTCGAGACCCTTCTTCAGACTGATGTGGAGGTGGGGCGGGCGGGAATTTTGCACTAATTTTTGACTTCATAAACATTACGGCAATAGTGGACCTTCTTGGACATCAAAATCGAAGTTACCAGTTTTCATAATTCATTACTTTTTCATATTACCTGTGCACCCTATCGAATCACACGCTTATTAATAAATTATAGGTCAAAAACTAGTCACCGATATAGCCCTGCTTCCAGCCACCTGTTGACTAGATTAATGTTAACTAAATCACTTATGTCGAACATCCAAGTCTATATACACTATATTCATTGATCATTTGACTGCTATTTTGGACACTTCTTCTAACAGAATATTTTATCAGTTTCAGATATAATTGATCATTTTATACATCAAAAATGGCTCTTTTTAAATAGAAGGTAGACAAAAATGCAGGAGAAACTCAGCGGGAGGCAGCATCTATGGAGCAAAGGAATAGGTGACGTTTCGGGTTGAGACCCTATTCCTTCACCCCATAGATGCTGCCTCACCCGCTGAGTTTCTCCAGCATTTTTGTCTACCTTCGATTTTTCCAGTATCTGCAGTTCTTTCTTAAACACTTCTGAAATAGAATTTCTTCAAATCTCTATTAGAATCATAGGGCTTAAACACAAAGGTGGTTTGGGCTACCCTGACCATGTAGTAAAACTGCTGCATTACCGCTCTGGTGATCTGGCTCAATACAGTGCTGTCTGGATGGTGCTCAAATCCATTTATTCTAACCCTGGTCATCCCACATTCCTATCAACTTCCATTGTCTACCACTCACCTACACACTCCGAGCGTTTTAAAGTGACCAATTACCCAACCAACTTGTATATTTCAGGAGCATGCGGAGAAAATCTACTCGAACACAGCAAGACCTGCATACAGAAAGCACTGGAGGTTGTGATTGAACATGTCAATAGAGCGCAATACAGCAGCTCCACTGGAACTTTATTCTGTCCTTTGATTCAAATTGCTTCATCCCATCATATTTTAAAGTTACTTCCCCCCCCCCCCCTTACAATTTCAAGTGATTGTTGCAATTCTCAGTTTAAAAGCTACACTGTGGAAGATTCTAACTGAAGCATTTACCATTTCCTCTGCTACTTCTTCGTAATCCTGTGCTAGAAACTAAAGTCCAAGCGACCATTAGAATTTTGTGTTAATATCATAAATAGTACTTTCTTACCTAAACTTTAGTGAATTAATCCTTGAATCATTACTGATTTCCTTGCAAACCTAGTATTTTATCCTCTTCCTCCACTCCAAAGACTAACAAAAGTAATTATTCAACAAGTCTGTAAATTGAAATAACAAAAACAAGTTATCTCCGTTAAATGGCCAGTATCATTTTGGACTGTGGTAACGATTCATCTTGATATCCCTTGTGGGTTTTACACAACTAATGGAACTGTCCTCTGGCCACATGATTTCAGTTATGTCTTTAGTCTGATTGATTCCACACTAGGCTTATAAAATTAAGCCGCTTTTCTCTAGTAGTTGCAATAGTTACAAAAATCGGAATTTCTTCTAAGGGAAAACTGCAATTTTACATTCATGCCAGCCTCCCTCTGAAACTGAAAGATGCTAGGGATAGGAGGTAGAAATCACTTTGAATAAAGGCTAATCTTCACGTTGATATACGGTGGATTAACCTCCACTCTCACTGTCCAATCTCCAGTTCCCAGGCACTTCACAAGAACATTAAAATACGATTGAGCTACAAGAAATTAGATGCAAGCAGATGACAAAAGACTGGTCAAAGAGGAGGATATTAAAGGAGCAGATTGCAACTAAGAGGTAGGATTTAAGGAGGGAATTCAGAGCCTTAGGAGCTAAAACCATCTAACTCCATAATTAATGTTAGGAATGACTAAGACAACAGAAAGGACATAAAGTGCTAGAGAAACACAGCGGGTCAGGCAGTATCTCTGGAGAACATGGATAGGTGATGTTTCAGGTCGAGACCTTTCTCAGAACTGGAGATTGCAAGCCTCAAGACGCAACAAAGGACTGAAACCATTGGAGAATTTTAAACACAGATGACAATTGTCTTTACATTTTTTTGCTAAATCAGGTGCCAGGGCAGGTCAAAGGAATAATGGGATAGGACGCAGAATTGAAGATAGGCAACACTTTAGGCACATTATTCATAAGCCAGCAGGACTGTGTATGAATAACCAACTCTATGAAGAACAATAACGTGGATTAAGACATCAGCAGTAGATAAATGGAACTAGGAGCAATTTCAGATAATATTATGGGAAATGGTAACAGACAGCTTTGACAATGGTGTGGATGTGTGATTAGAAGCTCACTTCACAATCAAATCTGATAAAGGTTGTAGGCAGCCTCTCTGTTACAAGGGTCAATCAATGGGCCTGGATTGGAGATTGAGGTGGTAAATTAAGATCATTTCTACAGTTCATATTATTTGAACGTCAGACCATCCGACGAACTGGAAACTATAGATCAAAAGGTGGTGGGTGAGACATAGGGTGCATTTTGTTGATATTGCTGAGGGCTAAGAAAATACAAACGGCAGTCAAGATAGATCCTCGAGATAACAGCAGGATAAAACGCCTGCTCGGCTTGGATATGGTGCTCTCAAGAGAACTATTGATGGTGGTGCATAGATCATTCTTGTTAGGACAATTTCTTTAAGAAGTTGCAACTGGTTGACAAACTTACCCAACCTCCTTGCTGGATGATATAATCAGCATTTGTCTCCTCAATGTACTTTACTCCAAACTCCACCATTGTCTTTAGCGATTGCTTGATGTTGCTCGTTAGTAACTGCCTTAATACCACTAGAGAAACCAGAACCTAAAATAAAACAAGAATAAATGTAAGGTAGACACAAATGCTGGAGTAACTCAGCGGGTCAGGCTGCATCTCTGGAGAGAGGGAATGGGTGACATTTCGGGTCGAGACCCTTCTTCAGAATAAACAAGAATAAATGTATACTGGAGAACAAAATTGACAAACATACATAATCTATCAATAGTTATAGAAAAGACCTATGGGATTGCCAGCCCAACAAAACAGTGGAATATAATTTCTTTGGTATCCAATTAAATTTTGAGAGAAAAAAGCTACCTTTTTAGACAAGAGATTACAGATGCTGGAATCTTCAGTGAAACACAGAGCGCTAAAGGAACTCAGTGGGCTAGGCAACATCTATGGAGGGAAATGGACAGACAAGACTTCAGACAATGGGCCTTCTTCAAGAGTGGAGGGGAGTTAGGTGGTAGAAAGAAGGGAAGGCGAGGCAAAAGCTGGCGTGATTGGGGAGTCCAGGTAAAGAGGAGCAGATTGGCAAGAGAAGGGTGGAGATTGTTGCAAAGCCTAGCGGTCATAAGTGAAGACAAAGGGTAGTAGATGGTGAAATCTGATAAGGAGAGTGAGCAATGAAATGTAGAACCAGAGGGAGGGATGGCAGGTAGATGGAAATGGTGAGGAATATGGGATGAGTAGGAGGGGGCGAGAGAAAAGAGGGCAGCGGGATAAAAAATGTGTGTATGAGCGGTCCTGGAGAGTGAATCAACCTGAAATTGGAGAATTCATTGTGCATGCCATTGGGGTATAGTCTGCCCAAACTAATTGTGAGGTGCAGTTCTTCCAGTATACGTGTGGCCTCACCCTGACAGTGGAGTAGGCAGTATGGGAATGGGAAGTTGAAGTGGTTTGGAACTGGGAGCTTCTGCTGGCCCTGGCATAGAGCGCAGTCGTCTAGTCTATGTCTGGTCTCAATAGATCCAGAGATTTTGATGAAGATGTTTGGGATGTTAACAGAAAGATATATAAAGTAAAATCAGTTGGCTTTTTCATCCTTATCTAATATAAGCACCATGCCATTGGCCAATATGGTTTAACTTTAGCAGCTTTTCATGGTTGTTTTGATACAACCAATTGTTTGACCATTCTGTTCCATAAACATGCCACGTTGGTGTTGTTGCAAGTTCTACGTGACTAAACATAAGATCAGCAAGACTTGCTAATCTTTGGCTCTGAACATTAAAACTGTTTAGAAATGAACCGTAATATTGTCTATGATCCAGCAATCAGCAATCAATAAATAGGCTTCATGAACTAATGTATTGTCAATTTTCAGCCAATCAATTTCTCATTAAACACAACTGAAAATGGGGATTTCTTCTTTGCTGTTTGTAGCTAAGCTTTTGACTTTGATGCACAAAACAAAGAATTGCAGGATTTATTACCAACAGAAAAATAAATAAAACCAGATTATTTTCCCTCCGTACAAAGGGAAAATATTCCAACCTCGAACTTTAATTTCCTGCAACCCTTGCTTGGCTTCAACTCAACTCATGCAACATGTCTGCAATATATAGGAGAGGGGAAATTAGACCAATTCTGACCTCCCAGTCACATGGTACAATTGCATTATTTGCAGTACTTTGCACTTAAAATTTTAAATGCAGCAGAGAAATGGGAAATCATTGGTTTAGTAAATACCATGATGACAAGGTGTATCAGTATGAAACCTAGTCGTGGAAGTTAACCATTCTAATAGTTAATATGCAAATATCTTACTTAGATATTTGCTTTTGTATCATAACAAAAATCCCTCGGGAGCATCTGAACAATTTGGTTACCATTTGAACAAAAATGCTTGAAAATGACAATCACATGCACATTAATAATTTGCACATTCCAACTCACTGCTAAGTATATTACTGGTGATCTACTTAGTCACCAACTCAAAAACAATTCAATGGAGACTATTCAAAACGTGGGATTGAGTAGCCACAACTGCAATGTTTCAATACAAAATTGTCAAGTGTATTTATTTCCACATGCACAATTTATATACTCCGTACTGATGCACAGAGTAGATGTCGAAAGGGAACATTTCCATCTCCTCCGAAGATAGACACCAAAAGCTGGAGTAACTCGGCGGGACAGGCAGCATCGCTGGAGAGGATGAGACCCTTCTTCAGAGAACATCACCCACTCCTTCTCTCCAGAGATGCTGCCTGTCCCGTTGAGTTACTCCAGCTTTTTGTGTCTATCCAGTTTAAACCAGCATCTACAGTTTCTTCCTGCACATTTCCATCTCCTTCTTTGTGCATTATTTAAAATGGCCCCATTTGCTGTTGGTTATGTAGTTTTGTACTCTTGACACATACTCCAAACACAGCTTTGACTGGAATGTTTCAGAACAATGTATTATTTTTACCTTACTCCACCCTCTTGCATGGCTGGTTAGTTGATTTAACTGCTCTCTGTACAAATCGTATTCCAGAGGTCTGAAAAATGAGGGAAAAGTTACCTAAAAATTGTTTGAGATAGCCAAAAAAAATTGAACACCTTAGAAAATCCAGGAGACATAGCTGATGTTTCCAAATTCTACTAAATTAAGTGATTTTAGCACAAGTCCAATTAGATGATGATAAAATATTCCATTACTCATAACTGTAGAGAAGTTGCCAACCAAATATGGCCCAAGGTGGAGGTGTCCATTAAATGACTGCTTTAGAAACAAGTTAGCGAAAGAGTGGTAGCCCACCCCAATACTAAAACAATTTGTTCAAGGTGAACCAATTGTCATACAATTCAAGATTATAACACCAATGCAACTAGAACTAGAGCAGTAATAATAAAACTTCAACAATGTGCTCTCTGACTATTTGCAAATCTCTGGAGTAACTCAGCAGGACAGGCAGCATCTCTGGATAGAAGGAATGTGTGACGTTTTGGGTCGGCTTCTGAAGAAGGGTCTTGTCCCGAAACATCACCTATTCTTTTTCTCCAGAGATCTTGCCTGACCCACTAAGTTACACCAGCATTGTGTGTCTATATTTGGTGTAAACCAGCATCTGCAGTTCCTTCCTACACATTTGCAAAACTAGATGGTTTGCCGCCTTGATCATCTGCTGCTGACCCTCCTTTAGTTCAGTTTCCTTCACTTCCTTGAAACTTGTTTGGCTTCCTTTCCCAAACTCCCTTGGGAATTACCAAACAGTTTGCAAAACTCCCTTGAAGCCAAGTTAATCAAAATATTTATTATTCTACTGTGTACCCGCTCAAGATTTAAAATAAGTTGGGATATTAATAACATCCTATAGTCCAGAACATTTGCCAATCCCAATTGTGCACTTTAAATAGTCACACAGCACGGACACAGGCCCTTCGGCCCCACTTACCCATGTTTACCAAGATTCTGGAGTAGTTCCTGAGGATTGGAGGGTAGCAAACGTAACCCCACTTTTTAAGAAGGGAGGGAGAGAGAAAACGGGGAATTACAGACCAGTTAGTCTAACATCGGTAGTGGGGAAACTGCTAGAGTCAGTTATTAAAGATGGGATAGCAGCACATTTGGAAAGTGGTGAAATCATTGGACAAAGTCAGCATGGATTTACGAAAGGTAAATCATGTCTGACGAATCTTATAGAATTTTTCGAGGATGTAACTAGTAGAGTGGATAGGGGAGAACCAGTGGATGTGTTGTATCTGGACTTTCAGAAGGCTTTCGACAAGGTCCCACATAAGAGATTAGTATACAAACATAAAGCACACGGTATTGGGGGTTCAGTATTGATGTGGATAGAGAACTGGCTGGCAAACAGGAAGCAAAGAGTAGGAGTAAACGGGTCCTTTTCACAATGGCAGGCAGTGACTAGTGGGGTACCGCAAGGCTCAGTGCTGGGACCCCAGCTATTTACAATTTATATTAATGATCTGGATGAGGGAATTGAAGGCAACATCTCCAAGTTTGCGGATGACACTAAGCTGGGGGGCAGTGTTAGCTGTGAGGAGGATGCTAGGAGACTGCAAGGTGACTTGGATAGGCTGGGTGAGTGGGCAAATGTTTGGCAGATGCAGCATAATGTGGATAAATGTGAGGTTATCCACTTTGGTGGCAAAAACAGGAAAGCAGACTATTATCTAAATGGTGGCCGATTAGGAAAAGGGGAGATGCAGCGAGACCTGGGTGTCATGGTACACCAGTCATTGAAAGTAGGCATGCAGGTGCAGCAGGCAGTGAAGAAAGCGAACGGTATGTTAGCTTTCATAGCAAAAGGATTTGAGTATAGGAGCAGGGAGGTACTACTGCAGTTGTACAGGGTCTTGGTGAGACCACACCTGGAGTATTGCGTACAGTTTTGGTCTCCAAATCTGAGGAAGGACATTATAGCCATAGAGGGAGTGCAGAGAAGGTTCACCAGACTGATTCCTGGGATGTCAGGACTTTCATATGAAGAAAGACTGGATAGACTTGGCTTATACTCGCTAGAATTTAGGAGGTTGAGAGGGGATCGTATAGAAACGTACAAAATTCTTATGGGGTTGGACAGGCTAGATGCAGGAAGATTGTTCCCGATGTTGGGGAAGTCCAGGACAAGGGGTCACAGCTTAAGGATAAGGGGGAAATCCTTTAAGACCGAGATGAGGAAAAACTTTATCACACAGAGAGTGGTGAATCTCTGGAACTCTCTGCCACAGAGGGTAGTTGAGGCCAGTTCATTGGCTATATTTAAGAGGGAGTTAGATGTGGCCCTTGTGGCTAAAGGGATCAGGGGGTATGGAGAGAAGGCAGGTACGTGATACTGAGTTGGATGATCAGCCATGATCATATTGAATGGCGGTGCAGGCTCGAAGGGCCGAATGGCCTACTCCTGCACCTATTTTCTATGTATCTATGTATGTCCCATCTACACTAATCCCATCTGCCTGCGTCTGACCCATAATCCCTCTAAGCCTATCCTATCCACAAATAGAAGCGGCTATGGCAAGAGGCTTCAAGGGATATAGACCAGTTGAGTGAATGAGCAAGAACATGGTGCATGTGCTGGAAAAACCCACTTTGGTGCACAAAACAGATAAGCAGAGGGCTGATGATGGATTGGGTAAACCAGACATACAAAAGGGACTCCTCTGCCCACACGCGTCAGACAGTAATCTTGCACATGGGGAAGTATTTAGGAAGATGAATGAAAATTACAAATATACGATGCCATTAATCAAATGTGCAGTTCTGTTTGCAGCAGAGGCAGAGATCTAAGTAAAGATGCCTCATTACAGAAACAAATTGCTCTGTGATATCTATTTAGTGACAATTGTGCAAAAGGTCTAAATAACACAACTCACTTGGCAAGAATATTTTGCAGTGCTCCCTTCACCTGCACAGTAAGTTCCCGAAACACTTTCTCCCCAAGGTGAGCCAGGCAGTCTTCTATTGAGCTTTCTGGATTTGCAGGACTAAATACTGGAGAAGTGTGACACTCAAATCCTGTACTGGCAAAGGCTGCAGGAGACAAGGGAGAAACAAGTCAAAAACTTTATAATCATAGAATTTAAAAATCAAACCAAATCCTTCCAGAAGTGTGTGTCAAAAATGTGGTGCAGGTCCACCACTGATATTCCGGCAACTGGTGGTCCTGCACCTCTTTAATTCCGGACAAAAATATGAAAGCGCATTTGAACCCCCCCCACCCCTCCTCGAAAATGTGGCGACTAGGCCGGCTGATGCGGTCGACCTCATCGGGATTTCTGCGGCCAATCGGAGGGTCGAAATTCCTGTGGCTGGGGCTCTGGAACTCCAGCCCAGCAGATCCGTTCCCATAGCCGACTGCATGCAGGCATCTTGATTCCCTGGCAGCCTAGGCGGACTGTTCGAGTCCTCTAGAAGGCCATGACCTCAGTTGGTCCGGCAAAACGGATAATCCAGAAAGGCCCTGGAACCAAGGGTGCCGTAAAAGTCGGTCGGTGGTGGACCTGTACTAAATTTACTGCAAAAAACGTTATACTGTTAAATACACATAGTTCAAATTTGACACGCAATGATCATGGGCAAACGCACAGATTGCAACACTATTTAGATTGAGTTTTTGTGTTTGACAGCAAAACATTGATTGAGTGTTACAATGTTTGGCCCTTGTCATAAAACTCAATTCAAAATGGAAGCAAGATCTTCAATAAAAAGGAAATACTTTAACTACTTGATAGAATACTTAGTCCTACCTGGTCTAATACAAACAGGGATATCCACTGCACTCAGTACACGCCCCCCCACCAAAAGAACAAGTTGTGCACTCTTCCAAACAGAGGGAAATAATTCCAAAAATTCACCGTGGTTGAGTAAAATGCTGCAATACTTAGTGTTTATATTTAAATAATTAACCATTAACAAATTAATGGTACACTGAAATCATAACGAGCTACTGACATGGCAAAGACCAATTATAAAAGTGCCCCTTTCTCCCAATTTATTTATTTTTAACAAACTAAACTTCACATTACGAGATCAAGGCACACAACACCCAGTAAAACTTACAGCAATTCCTTCATACCAAAGAAAGTCATTTCAAATTAAATATTAAAGTTTCGTCTCAGAAAGCTAGACAATTACCTGGGTGTTTCCCATTAAAAATAACTCAGCAGAAAAACACTTATCCAAGCATGTCAGGGATTATATATTTCAAATGGGAGGAACATTTCTTCAATAGAATAACAAGTTAAAAAAAAAGACCAGAAGTTAATTTAGAAACAAGGAACTGCAGGTGCTGGTGTACTAAAGACACAAAGAGCTGAATAACTCGGCGAGTCAGGCAGCACCTCTGGAGAACATGGTAGGTGACATTTCGGTCGGGACCCTTCTATAAATTATAAGTGAATTTGACGTTTCAAAACCAAAACGTTCTGATCATGCTTATACCAATATAGAAGTGTTCAGTTTGCCCTTCTCTGCACCAACAACCCCTAGAATGTTTCTTGCTCTATCACCAGATGTAGATCAGATACAGTGTGGGAGACTTTAGGACATCACGATGAGCTCTAGCATACCTGGATTTATTTGTAAAGCAAAAAAACCTACAGAATGTTGGATAATTTGGATCCAAAATATAAAGTATATTAAAATGCACTTGAGGCATTTAAGAACCAAAACAAATTAAAACACAAGATGGAGATATTTATACCAACCTTTATTGATTTCATCATGCAGTTGCTTAAGTTCCTCTTCTATTTCCATCTTCATATTCTCAATTGCAGAAGGCTCCAATGCAACCCTTTCTGTTGATTGCGTGCCTATAAAAAACAGTGAAATCCTCATCACTGGCCGAGGTTACAAAATCACGCTTATCTAAGGACGGGCAGATGCATGGCAGATGCAGTATAATGTGGATACATGTGAGGTTATCCACTTTGGATGCAAGAACGGGAAGGCAGATTATTATCTGAATGGTGCCAGGTTAGGAAAAGGGGAAGTACAACAAGACCTTGCTGTTCCACCATCATCCTTGCTAGAGTCCCTTTCCAGTCAACTTTGGTCAGCTCCTCCCTCATGCCAACATAGTCCCCCTTGCTCAACTGCAATACTGACACTTCCGATTTTACCTTCTCCCTCTCAAAACATATCTCAACGAGACCTGGGTGTCCAAGTACAAGTCACTGAAAGTAAGCATACAGTAACAACAGGCAGTGAAGAAAGCTAATGATCAGCCATGATCACATTGAATGGTGGTGCTGGCTGGAAGGGCCAAATGGCCTACTCCTGCACCTATTGTCTATTGTCTAATGGCATGTTAGCCTTCATAACGAGAGGAGTTGAGTATAGGAGCAAAGAGGTCCTTCTGCAGTTGTACAGTCCCCTGGTGAGACCACACCTGGAGTATTGTGTGCAGTATTGGTTGCCTAATTTGAGGAAGGACATTCTTGCTATTGAGGGAGTGCAGCTTAGGTTCACGAAGTTAATTCCCGGGATGGCCGGACTACCATATGATGAAAGAATGGAGCCACTGGGTTTGTATTCACTGGAATTTAAAAGGTTGAGTGGGGATCGTATAGAAACATATAACATTATTAAGGGATTGGACACGCTAGATGCAGGAAACATGTTCCCGGTATTGGGGGAGTCCAGAACTGGGGGCCACAGTTTAAGAATAAGGGATAGGCCATTTAGAACCAAAATGAGGAAAAACTTTCACCCAGAGAGTTGTGAATTTTTGGAATTCTCTGCCTCAGAAGGCAGTGACGGCTGATTCACTGGATGCATTCAGTTAGATTAGGAGAGTTTGATAGGGCTCTTAGGGCTAGCGGAATCAAGGGGTATAGGAAGAGGGCAGGAACAGGGTACTGATTATGGATGATCAGTCATGATCACATTGAATGGTGGTGCTGGCACGAAGGGCCAAATGGCATACTCCTGCAACTATTGTCTATGTATCCACATTAAACTTGTTAAAAACACTACTGCTTTTCAGCTTAATTCTGCTTTTCTAAAGCAGTGCTCTTTATACTGACAAGATATGACACATTGCCAGAATTCATTACAAGCCATGCAGAAAGTTAATAGGCAGCTTGTGCATGACTGCAGACATGGCAAGTTGTTAAGTTTCCAAAATTATTTAAGGATTTACTAGAGTGAATAAAATAAGTCAAGTCTACTTTTTCCCCCCAAGTAAAAATCTAAACTTAGTTAACTTTGCCCCCAAGGCAAAAAAGCCAGCAAAAAAACTTTGATCCTTTAATAGTTAACCAAAAAGTAAAATTCACCAAAGTAGATACATTAGTTGATTATAAAACCATTCTTTGGCTACGTACATTCATAAGTGAACATTTTAAACACACATCAATTAATCCAGACAAATGTTTAAGCTATTTGATTATGTTTCATGAAATATATTCTTAATCACATCACTAAGGATACCTGTCAATAATGGAATATTTTCTTGTGAAGCCAGCCCCAAATAACTAAGGACAACATATCTGGTCTCATAATGAAAACCTTCAGGTAGGGATGTAGCCATTTTCACTTGACCCTTTTCACAGTCAGCTACAGGATAAGAAAGAGAAAATTATGACTGTTACAAAAATATGCACAAGCAACATTACACAAACTGATTATTAGCGATTTTTTTCCAGTTACAAATGACTTCCATCCTTATTTTTGTCAATGAGTAAACCCACAATTTAAGTTTCCAGGAATATCTTAACCTCTTATTTAAGTTTTGGAACACCACACAAAAGTCTTACCCATGACCAAAGTTTCAAACAAGCTCAAACGCTGACTTTTGAGCATGCAATCAGGCGCAAACTTAAGACGATCGCCAATGTATTCCTTTAAAACGCAAGCTCAGACGGCAACAAAGTCAGCGTGTCCTTTGTTCGCGACCCCACCAAATGTCTGTGTGCAATTCCAACGTCTGACAGCAATAGAGAAACAAGGCGGTACTCGACGGCCGTCAGTCAGCACATGCCCTCACCATTACATTTACACAAATTGGCGAATACACTTTCTTAAAATTCCAGATCAAACTTCAGAATGTACTACATCACAAATGCAGTTAAAAAAAATATATATATATATATATATATCTAGTTTCGTTCTTTAAACTGACCCGTGACGTTAAAATACATTGCAATGCTCTTACAATAGTTTCATACAAATCTGTGAATTCGCTTTTTTACCCAAGATTAAACCAACACTAACTAATTCATCACAAATGCAGTTTTAAAATATCTAATTTCGCTCTTTAAACTGGCCTGTCACATTAAATAAAATAGCAATGTGTTTACAATACTTGCACGCATATTGGCGAATTCGCTTTTAAACAAATTCAAGATTCAACCTCGAAATGCACTACAACATTACAAATAAAACTTTATTTAAAATATCTGAATTTCGCGAATTGACCCGTGACATTAAGTCACCATTACATTGCAACATGTATACACAGTAGTTATACACAGATTGTGAATTCTATTTTTTGAACCGAGATTAAACTTGGAAATGCAACACCACAACTTTAAAAGTTTTTTCACCCAGAGAGTTGTGAATCTGTGGAATTCTCTGCCACAGAAGGCAGTGGAGGCCAATTCATTGGATATTTTCAAGAGAGAGTTAGATTTTAGCTCTTAGGGCTAAGGGATTTGGTGACAAAGCAGGAACGGGGTACTGATTCTGGATGATCAGCCATGATCATATTGAATTGGTGGTGCTGGCTCAAAGGGCTGAATGGCCAACTCCTGCACCTATATTCTATTTACGTTTCTATTTAACTTAAACAGCTTTGAAATTAAATATTTTAATTTAGACTTGTGAAACAGGCCCAATTGCACAACAGAAGGGGGAAATGATATTAATATTGATAAAGTGCTTGCACAAACACGGGCATTCCGCTTTAATTAGCCTCCCTCCCTCCCTGCCTGTAGTCTATGTGGTTAAACTTCCCCTTGCAGGGAATGGAAGAGGGGGAGGAAAGAGAAGAGAGGGGAGGAAAGAAGGGGGGGGAGGAAAGAAGGGGGGAGAGGAGAGGGGGAAGGAAAGAAGAGAGGGGGAAGAAAAGAGGAGAGGGGGAAGGAAAGAAGCGAGGGGGGAGAAAGAGTAGGGGAGAGGGGGAGGAAAGAAGAGGGGGGGGGAGGAAAGAAGAGGGGGGGGGGAGGAAAGAAGAGGGGGGGGGGGAGGAAAGAAGAGGGGGAGGAAAGAAGGGGGGGAGAGGAGAGGAGAGGGGGAAGGAAAGAAGAGAGGGGGAAGAAAAGAGGAGAGGGGGAAGGAAAGAAGCGAGGGGGGAGAAAGAGGAGTAGGGGAGAGGGGGAGGAAAGAAGAGGGGGGGGAGGAAAGAAGAGGGGGGGGGGAGGAAAGAAGAGGGGGGGAAGAAGAAAGAAGAGTGGGGGAGGAAAGAGGGGAGTGGGGGAGAGGGAGAGAAGGAAGAGACCGACCTGGCGCGGCGGGCCGGGGCGAGGTGCTGCCGCCTCCTTATTTAGACGCGCGCCATCTTTTGGGGGAGGGAGCAGCCCGGCCCCTCTCTCCCCCTCTCTCCCTCCCTCCCACCCTACACAACTACACCACATCTACATCTCCCCTCACCCCGCCGCCACCGGCATTCATTATCTTCCGCAAACAGCCCCGCAAACGCGGAAAAACCCAGCCGAAACCCGCTCTCCTCGCAGCCGGGTCAGAGTTAAAGCCGGTTAAGGGTTAAAGGTCAAAGAGACGACGCAGATGGCCAAGGCCAAGCACTTAAATGAGTGAAATGTACTAAAAGCGCAGTCTCGTTTTGCAAGACGATAAGGCGGGGCGGAGGGGAATTGGTTGATTTTATTTAATTTTATTTCATCCCCCTCTTCAGTTTGTTTATTTTCGCGGCAGGCGGCGGCCGGTGACGTCACGGCGCTCGAGCCGGGTTTGAAAGCGGCGGCCGTTGGCTGGCTCACGCTCACGCTCACACTCACACGCGCGGAACGCCAGCCTGCCCTCCCCGCGCACGCGCTGTGGCCCCGGGCCCCGCCCTCTCCCCGGCCGGCGGGTCAGGTGACCAGTTATAAGGGGGAGGAGGCGGCGGCGGCGGCTCAGTAGAACACCGGGCGGTGCGCAGTGAGGACGGAGTGGCCAAGGCAGCACTATCAGCATCAACATCAGCACCGGGCCTCCTGTTGTTAATCCCTCCTAGTTCCTCCCCAAGACATTCTCACCTACACGGGCCAACCATGGCGCTGAGCGATGCAGATGTGCAGAAGCAGGTAAGGGAATAGGGGGCCGAGGAGGGAAGGGAAAGGATGGAATTAATTTTGGACACAAAATGCTGCAGTAACTCAGCGGGACAGGCATCTACAGTCTCCTTCCTACACACAGAATCATGTTGACAGAATCAACTGAGCGTTCATTTGTCAACAGTGGAACAATGACATTCTTGGTCGCAGCATCACGGCATCATAGCAGGCCTGTAAAGATAACTCACATTGATAATGTACATAATGATTAAAATCAATAAATTTACAGCCATGTTATCAATCACTAATACTACATTAATAACACCCCGTGCAACAAAAACAAAACGTTCAAGAGCCTGCTTGTCACTGTGATTTTAATTGTGGATAAAGAAGTGGCAAGGTCAATTGTCCCTTCATCAAGTGGGATTGAATGAAAGACGTGAAAGACTAAATGTCGCCCTTATTTTAATTCAAAATGATCGATAATGTTGAAATAGGGAGGAGGGATTGGAAGGGGGATAAATTATTAGTGGTGTTTGGCTAATTGGATCTGATTTGACTCCTAGGAAAATGCTCTTTTAAAATAAATAAACTTTGGGTAGTTACACTTGTCCCATTACATAAATGCTGGACTTGATAGTGAAGTGTTTGTGCATGATTAGATCTGATTTATGAATCCTTCGAAAGTGTATCACTTTTTACAGTTGTAATAAATAAACTTTCAGGAATTAGTCTTGTCATGGTTTAAACATAATGAGTAGGGTCTTAAAGATTTGGCCAACGTCATCTGTGGCATCTGTTAATATTTGATAATGAACTAATGTTAAAGCATTCTTTCCAGTTAGTGAACCTTTTGGAAACTACTTTCAGAAATGTATTTTCTTTCTTAGTTTGGCTGTGCTGTATTTATAAATGAGCATCGACTGAATTATTATCTCCCATATTTCAACAGATGCTGGCTGATCTGAATATTTTCAAACATTTAACTAATCAGAACTAAACATTTAACTGACATACTGCAGATCCATTTAAAAAAGTATCCATGGAAATGCTGTTGTTTTCACAGTCCTCTTGTTTGGTTAACTGTTGCATATAACTTCTATCACATTTTTTTGGCAAGATTTTACTTGACTTTCAGTTGTTTGGAGAAAATCTAAACTCGAACAATGGCAGTGGATTGAATGTATTTCCATATATTGGAATTATGAAATCGCCATCTACTAAATCACCAATGAACCTTCTGTGTTTTTCAGTTTAAAGATGCTGCATCTTAAATTCACCAGCGCTCATTTTTTGGCTAGCAAGAATAAAGCTATTTTATATTGAAGAGTTAAAATGGCTGTTTAAAGTTGAGATAATGTTTAACCTTGTTGAATTCCATTGTTATTCATTTTTAGATAGTTTGGTTAATTTTCAAGCTGTTGTCACCAAAAGAGTTTTGTATGAACATTCAAAAAGTTATCCTTGCTCCCTTTTAGCATTCCTTTCTCTATTTTGATTTTAACTAGGTCTAGTTGTCAGTAAGCAAAAGAAGTACTGAATAGCTGCTGAAAACTAGTTTGAGCTAGAGCTAGTTGGAAGGAGTTGGATTCTTGTCTGTTCTAGTGTGGGAGGGAGCTACTTGTGCTAGGTTCCTGGTGGCACATGACATTATTTAAGATAATTCCATGTGCGCGAGGTGAAGTTCTTCACCATTTAAAATTGAGACAACAAAATAAATTGCTGCTAATTTTGACCAAAACTAAGTCCATGCCACAAACGTTCGTAGAACAATCGTGTTGTATTTACTATATTCATTAGGTCTGTCAGAAATAAGTTAGATCATGATTTAGGAACTACTAAGATTTTCTAACCCTGAATCTGACATTTCTAAAACTCTTAATATTATTTCAAATGCCAGGATCAATTTGATATTCAAACACTGCAATACAGATTATTATTTGCATCTTACAGCATGCAAGTGCAACACATGCTGTAAGATGCAAATGCCATTTCTTAATTAATATTAAAGGAATCTGCCATTAGGTATTTAATGCCAATGGTCTTGATGTAATTGATGAACATGCTCAAGGAGCTAAATGGCTTATTTATACATCATTGTAAATATAAAATTATTTGCGGTGTGTGATTGAATTTGTCTCAAACATTGAGAAAGGTCCTTTGTTCATATCAAACAGAAAAAATCCCTCTAACCTTGTCTATTTTTAGTATATTTACCATGGTTTGTAATGTAATGACTTTAGTTCTACATCATAGAATACCAGAACTTGGTGCAAAAGACAAGTTCATTGTAGGGGATGTGGTGTGTAAAGCAAGCGATAACTGGTGCTTAGAATATGTTACATAAAAATGCATAACAATAATATCACAAAGATGAGATGTGCTTTATCCTTCTGTTTTATAGATAAAACATATGATGGCCTTCATTGAACAGGAGGCTAATGAAAAAGCTGAAGAAATTGATGCGAAGGTGAGGTGTTTGCTTCCACTTCAGCCCTGGTGTAAATCGTTTAATGGCTGCTCTGCCATTCAGTCAGTTAACTGAACACTTTAAGATAGATAGACACAAAAATCTGGAGTAACTCAGCGGGACAGGAAGCATCTCTGGAGAGAATGAATGGGTGATGTTTTGGGTCGAGACGCTTTTTTAACATCCTTTCCTACACTAATCGCATTTCTCTTAATTTCCACACCATGCAAAAGATTTGTCCACCTTGAGTACCCTCAGCAACTGACTTTCCCAATCTTCTTGGAAAGTGAATTCCAATGACTCGCTCCCCTTGGTTTTTGACCTTTAAGGTGAAGGACCATCACCCTTGCTTCTAATCTGTGTAGGTTTAAAGAGGTCTCCTCATTCTATTAGTCCAGTTCTGTCCAGTTTGCTTAATCTGTCTGCGTGGGATAGTCTTGGGAATCAACATAACAATTTTTTTGTTGCATTCCCTGTACCGCAAGTATATATTTTCTTGGGTAAGGAGACGACATTTTGGCTATGGTTGTCCCAGGGTATACATAATTTCAGTCAGATGACTTTCCTCTTGTACTCTAATCTTGCATTTTTTCACGTGTCCTTGCCCAATTGCTTACCTTGTCACATCCTGCACGGCATCAGCAACAAAGCTGCAGATTGTTGGTACATTTGGTTATCTCATCCAAATCATTGACACAGCCAGTGAAACAGCGAGAGAGGATAAACAGCCACCTGTGGTGACCGGTTTATTCAAGCATATTTATGTTAACCAGCTTTCCATCTATACCAGAATATTACTCCCAATCACGTGCTTTTATTCTATTAAATGTGCCATTCAACATCTTATCATAAAGTTGGAGTATACCACATCCACTTTATGGACACATCTATTCGTTCCTCCTGTATTTATTCTGCTAGTTGTAAAAATGTAAACCCTAACAGACGTATCAAACAGGATTTCCCTTTCGTAATCCACTGACTGCTCATGGGTACTTTATGGAATCTAAGGTAACCAGGCAAATCTTTCAAAACTTCAGGATGTAGATGCAAGTCTTGGCACTTGTTAGTTGTCCTGAGCACACAACAGAATTATAAATCAATTTATTCAATTTGGTGTGCACACCTATTAGAAAAATAATCCCGATTTAAGGTCAATTTTATGTTGGTGGAGTGAAACTGAATGTGGGACATTTGTCTCTTTTCCACTTTGAGGTTGAATATACTGTCAAAAATGTTCTTGTAATTTCTCCCTTTGGACTCCCTTTGTTCCTGTCCTCTGTAAATGACAAAACAGAACATATTCTTGGGGTAAAATGTAAGGAGAGATGTCCATATTCCACTGCAATTGAGGAAACGAGGGCCATGTATGACACTCAATATGATCAGCATGCTTATTTCTTGCAGGTCAATGCTAATTTCCAAAATTAATTCCTATAAATAAATGTGGCACATGATGCTCTCTTGCCTAATTGTCCAACCTCAGTTCTTAGCCCTTCTTCAATTGGTCTTGCAGCCTGATTGTTGCAACAAAGAGTGGGAAGTGAAACCAAGAAACTGTTGCATAACAAAACTGAGATCATCCAAAGCCACGACCAAGCAAAGTAAAGCAGGTTCTATGTAAAGTGGAAGATGTCACCATACTGGTGTTGTGTGCCAAGCCGCAATGCACTTTGCCACTTGTTCATGTGTAGAAATAGAAATTTCCAATCTATAGAAAAACACAAAATACTGGAGTAACTTATCATAATTGGGTTTCTTTTGCAAAGAGCAAGGTGGAAAAGTGAAAATAGTTTGGGCACCAAGTGTGGTTGACAGCCATGTGAAAGGGCTGAGTAGATTCTTGCACACGAGATACAGGGAGTTTGGATTTTGAAATAGCCCTCTTTCAAGGCTGCCCTTTATTGACATCAATATACATTTTTAGAATGTATTTGCATTATGTATGCAGTGCTCATTATGCCTTTGCATATGCATGCAAGTTTATAAAAATGATCTTTTAGTCTGATTTATTTTTTGATATTGAAGATATTTTGAATCTGTGTGCAGGCAGAAGAAGAGTTTAACATTGAAAAGGGGCGGCTTGTACAGACTCAGAGATTGAAGATCATGGAATATTATGAAAAGAAGGAAAAGCAAATTGAACAGCAGAAAAAAATGTAAATACTATGTAAAATATTAATGGCGATTGCCTTTACCCGTGTTTAAATAATTAGTGATTCACATGTTTTAAAAAAAATTAAAATGGACAATTGTACAATTCTTTATATGTTGAATATTGAAGTGACATTCTGATCCTCTCTTTTTGTTTTTCTTTAGTCAAATGTCTAATTTGCTGAACCAGGCTCGTTGAGGTTCTCAAAGCCAGAGATGATCTGATTTCGGTAAGATTGCCGATATAAAGGTGAAGAATGGTTGCATAGGAACAAATAGTTTGGGAGAGTATATTTGTAAGAATGTGGAACGGAACTAAACAGGAACCGACATCCTCCAAACCTGAACTGACCATGATGCCAGTTTAACCAACCCTATCTGCCTGCACAGTCTGTATCTCACCTCGTATCTACTCCCTCTAGTATCTGTCTTGTATTATTACTTTTTTGCCTTTGTGATCTCCATGTCAATTTATTAACCAGTCCATCTCAGCTGTGGGTTTTTTCATTGGCTTTAAATCTATTGTCCAAAAGCTGGAGTAACTCAGCGTGTCAGGCAGCATCTCTGGAGAAAGGGAATTGGTGACGTTTCGGGTCGAGACCCTCCTTCAGACTTCAGATGTCTTTTAGGGTCAGGCTCCTTCTTCAGAATGACACTTCTACGCCATCTAATTGTCATATGTACCAAACCGGCACCAAATCCGTACTTGCAGCAACACAACAGATTTGTAAATACAGTACTCAATAGATGACAACATAATCAAACAAAAAAAAGTTCAATAAATTAGTAAAAAAACACAGTGCAAAACAAAGGCCAAATTCCCTTATGCAACTGCTACAGTTGGAAGTTTAGTTAGTGTTTGTAATGTTCGGGAAGAAACTGCTTCTGAACCTGGACGTTAGTTTTCAGGCTCCTATATCTACTTCCTGATGACAGGGGTGAAATGAAAGCGTGACCAGGGTGATGTGGGTCCTTAATGATGTTGGAGCTCCCATAGATCCCTTCAATGGTAGAGAGGCAAGTACCCAGAATGGACCAGGCAGTGTCCAACACTTCCTGTAATCTGCTTTATTCCTGCGGCTCGAGTGGTCGTGTGGACGAAGATTAACACAGTGCATTCAGAAAGTATTCAGACCTCTTCACTTTTTCCACATTTTGTTACGTTACAGTCTTATTTTAAAATGGATTAAATTCATTTTTTAAATCATCAATACCCCAGAATGAAGAAGCAAAAACATGTGTTTAGAAATTTTTTTGCAAATTAATTAAAAATAAATAACAGAAATATCACATTTACATAAGTATTGAGACACTTTGCTACGTCACTCAAAATTGAGCTTAGGTGCATCCTGTTTCCATTGATTATCCTTGAGATGTTTCTACAACTTCATTGGAGTCCACCAGGGGTCAATTTAATTGATTGTACATGATTTGGAAAAGCACAAACCTGTCTATATAAGGTCCCACAGTTGGCAGTGCATGTCAGAGCAAGAACCAAGCCATGAAGACGAAGGAATTGTCCGTAGACCTCTGAGACAGGATTGTGTCGAGACACAGTTCTGGGGAAGGGTATAAAACAATTTTCTGCAGCAATGCAGGTCCTGAAGAGCACAGTGGCCTCCGTCATTCTTGAATGGAAGAACTTTGGAACCACCAGGACTCTTCATAGAGCTGGCCGCCCGGCCAAACTGAGCAATCGGGGGAGAAGGGCTTTGGTCAGGGAGGTGACCAAGAACCCGATGGTCCTCATGACAGAGCTCCAGAGTTCCTTTGTGGAGATGGGAGAACCTTCCAGAAGGACAACTATATCTGCAGCACTCCACCAATCAGGCCTTTATGTTAGTGGCCAGACGGAAGCCACTCCTCAGTAAAAGGGCACATGACAGCCCGCTTGGAGTTTGCCAAAAGGCACCTAAAGGACTCTCAGACCATGAGAAACAAGATTCTCTGGTCTGTTGAAACCAAGATTGAACTCTTTGGCCTGAATGCCAAGCCTCACATCTGGAGGAAACCAGGCACCGCTCATCACCTGGCCAATACCATACCTACGGTGAAGCATGGTGGTGGCAGCATCATGCGGTGGGGATGTTTTTCAGCGGCAGGAACTGGGAGATTAGTCAGGATCGAGGGAAAGATGAACGAAGCAAAGTACAGAGAGATCCTTGATGAAAACTTGCTCCAGAGTGTTCTGGACCTCAGACTGGGGCGGAGGTTCACCTTCCAACAGGACAACTACCCTAAGCACACAGCCAAGACAAAGCAGGAGTGGCTTTTGTGATAAGTCTGTGAATGTCCTTGAGTGGCCCAGCCAGAACTCTGACTTGAACCTGATCGAACATCTCTTGAGGGACCTGAAAATAGCTGTGCATCGACGCCCCCATCCAACGTAACAGAGCTTGAGAGGATCTGCAGAGAAGAATGGGAGAAATTACCCAAATACAGGTGTGCCAAGCTTGTAGCGTCATACCCAAGAAGACTTGAGGCTGTAAGCGCTGCCAAAGGTGCCTCAACAAAGTACTGAGTAAAGGGTCTGAATACTTGTGTAAATGTGATACTTCAATTATTTATTTTTAATTACTTTGCAAAAATTTCTAAACACCTGTTTAAATTGTTTTATTATGGTGTATTGTGTGTAGATTGATGATTAAAAAAAAAGAATTTAATCCATTTCAGAATAAGGCTGTAATTTGGAAAAAGTGAAGGGTTTGAATACTTTCTGAATGCACTGTATATCAGAGTGATGGCAAGAGCAAAGTATGGAGGAGATAAGGAACTGCCCAAGATCCAACGTATACCACCTCATCTGTGAAACACGGTGGTGGGGGTGTTATGGCCTGGGCATGTATGGCTGCTGAAGGTACAACTGCTGATGGTATTAGCATAATGAATTCTGAAGTGTATAGACACATCCTATCTGCTCAAGTTCAAACAAATGCCTCAAAACTCATTGGCCGGCAGTTCTTTCTACAGCAAAACCAATGATCCCAAACATACTGCTAATGCAACAAAGGAGTTTTTCAAAGCTTAAAAAATGGTCAATTCTTGAGTGGCCGTCAATCACCCGATCTAAACCCAATAGAGCATGCCTTTTATATGCTGAAGAGAAAAATGAAGGGAACTAGCCCCCCAAAACAAGCATAAGCTAAAGATGGCTGCAATATAAGCCTGGCAGAGCATCACCAGAGAAGACACCCAGCAACTGGTGATGTCCATGAATCACAGACTTCAAGCAGTCATTACTTGCAAAGGATATGCAACAAAATACTAAACATGACATTGCTGTGTCCCAAACATTATGGTGCCCTGAAATTTTGGGGGGGGGGGACTATGTATAGACACAGCTGTAATTTCTACATGGTGAAACCAAAATGTATAAAAATGGCCTTTATTAAAATCTGATAATGTGCACTTTTAACCACATGTGATTTTTTTCTATTACAAATCTCAAATTGTGGAGTACAGAGGCAAATAAATAAATAATGGGTCTTTGTCCCAAACATTATGGAGGGCACTGTAAATGTAGCAATGTTACAAAATTTTGAGATTTTTAAAATCAAGACTGTAATTTATCCCATCAGATAAAGGATAAAAAGAAGTTTAATTTGACACCTAATTCACTTTCATATCTTCAGTATTAAAAAAGTAATGGCCATTTTCATACTCGGAAATTAGCATCTTGTTCCCCATTGCTTTTCCATTGACTTAACACAAAAGCTGTGATCAAGGACAGTCAAAAGCCCATAACTTTCTTAAAAATTGAGAGAACTTAATGAAATTTTCAGTTATTATAGATTGAAGCATTCTGAAACAAATATGAAACAATCTTACTTGGATGACCTGAAATTAAAGCATATAATTAGTTAGTTACCCAATTGTAGCCCTAATTACAAAATTCAATTACTAGATCTAAATATCTATCAATTTCTTAAGAAAAAGTTAACATTTTCAAAAAGCCTAAGTGTCCAAATAACATTCACACAAGAATTCACAATAACATTATTTTTAAATCTCATTGTCATTAATTTATAGGCCAAATGGAAGGAATTTAGTGTTTAATTCCTGTAAATTAATGGGCATTTAAATCATCTTGCGAGTGAGATTTTGTGGAACGCGCTGGTTTGGAACGTTGCAGTTGCAGTGAATTAAACCCCAATATCGGCAGGAAACTACTGCCGGTTGGTATATTTAAATAATCACATTATCGCAACTTGAAATTTTTATTAAAGGGCATCCTAAGAAGCAAGTTTATATGAAAAAATAAACGGCGTACCTTGCCTTGTCTCCTGCGTGAAATCCGTCCCGTTGTTGACGTTGACGGCATTTGAAGATGATTTTAATTTTACTCCAATAATTAAATTATCCAGCGCTAATTTTAATAAACTTAATAAAATAGCAGTCGAAGCTATTTTTCTTTAGCAGCTAATTTACCTGACAGACATCGATTTGAATAAGCTGCCGAAATATCGAATTTTAAACCCGCCCCCCTCTCAAAGGCGCCAAAGTCGCGCACACGGGCAGTGACAGAACTGCAGCGCCGCTGAAGGTAAGTTTTGTAACATACCTAGTAAATGGTCCATAAAAAAATTACAGGGCTTAATATTAACTTGTGCGCGAGTGTATTAAAAAAATAATTAAGTTGTGAAAGGTCATTGAAGGTAAATGGATTGGGCAATCTTCCTGTAAATGAAGAAGGGTTTCGGCCCGAAACGTTGCCTATTTCCTTCGCTCCATAGATGCTGCTACACCCGCTGAGTTTCTCCAGCATTTTTGTGTACCTTCCTGTAAATGATGACTATGTTAATGAAGTACTTTCTCAAACAAAATCTAACAACTTCATTTGTGGCTTTTACAAGCAAATGTGTAACCCACTAAAGCTTTTGTATTTACAGATGGGAAACTGAAAATATGCATTCCAGTTAAAGAAAATTAATTAAAATCGCCTTCTCTGCCACACCATCTGAAACATAGAAAATAGGTGCAAATTCATTGTGATCATGGCTGATCGTCCCCTATCAATAACCCGTGCCTGCCTTCTCCCCATATCCCTTGATTCCACTAGCCCCTAGAGCTCTATCTAACTCTCTCTTAAATCCATCCAGTGATTTGGCCTCTACTGCCCTCTGTGGCAGGGAATTCCACAAATTCACAACTCTGGCTGAAAAGTTTTTTCTCATCTCAGTCTTAAATGGCCCTTTATTATAAGACTGTGGCCCCTGGTTATGGACTCGCCCAACATTGGGAACATTTTTCCGGCATCTAGCTTGTCCAGTCCTTTTATAATTTTATATGTTTCTATAAGATTCCCCCTCATCCTTCTAAACTCCAGTGAATACAAGCCTAGTCTTTTCAATCTTTCCTCATATGACAGTCCCGCCATCTGAGGGATCAATCTCGTGAACCTACGTTGCACTGCCTCAATCACAAGGATGTCCTTCCTCAAATTAGGAGACCAAAACTGTACACAATACTCCAGATGTGGTCTTACCAGAGCCCTATACAACTGCAGAAGAACCTCTTTACTCCTATACTGAAATCCCCGTTATGAAGGCTAACATTCCATTGGCCACATCTTCCCATCTCCCCCCATGTCTGCCTTCCGCAAAGACCGCTCCCTCCGTAACTCCCTTGTCAATTCTTCCCTTCCCTCCCGTACCACCCCCTCCCCGGGTACTTTCCCTTGCAACCGCAAGAGATGCAACACTTGTCCCTTCACCTCCCCCCTCGACTCCATTCAAGGACCTAAGCAGTCGTTCCAG
>CM075979.1:89478686-89586575 GCA_038087875.1 Malacoraja senta | reverse complement strand
GTGGAGTAGAGGGATCTAGGAGTAAAAGTGGCGTCGCAAGTAGAAAGGGCGGTCAAGATAGCTTTGGGCACAGTGGCCTTCATCAGTCCGACTATTGAATGGATGCCATGTCACGGTTGTGCCAGACATTGATGAGGCCACATTTACATCACGCAGCAGGGGGAGGGGTGATCTTATTATTTTTTACACACAAAGGGTGGTTGGTATAGAGCACTAGCTGCCAGAGGAGGTGGTTGAAGCATCACAAAGTCACAAGAAACAGAATGGGTAAATGTAGAGATCCAAGCCTAACGCAGGCAGATGGGACTAGTGTTGATGGGGCATGTATGGCCAAAGGGACTGTTTCCGTGCTGTACGACTCTAACATAGAAGTGTGAAGGGGAGATCGATGTCGAAGGGCACGTTACCATGCTGTATCTACAAAACAATGACAATTCTTGGAAGGAAACCTTGGAATGAAGGACAAACTGACCGAATACTGCCAATGAAAGACTCTTTTCTTTGGGAAACTTTGTCCAGAATAAGCATGTGACTTTGTAACTATTTTACAGGAAGGAGATTAAATGGGAGGAAACAAAGTACATAATAAAAAGCAAAACTGCTCAGTTTTTTGCTGAGTACATCTAAATCAAATCTGAGTTAGTAACCTATAGTGGGTTTGGATGAGTAGAGCGATTACCTTGAGTTTCGGAGACGGTTTTGGGCATCTCTGTTTCCGTTGACGGTCGGGCACTGTTGTCGAGCGGCGGTTTGTGAGCGGGCACGTTGGATGCATGCTGCTGCACGGCTGGTGTGCAGGGGCCGGGGAGGTAGGGGGCGGTGTGCTCCGCGGGTGGGCAGACAGGAGCGGAGAGCTGCTGCATGGCGATCATCTCCGGGCTGGAGAGCATGGAGTCCACGTGCAGCCCTTGGTGGGGGGGAGGGGAGCGGAGGAAAGGGGGAGGCATTCTGGGCGCGCCGGTGGCTTGGGGAGCGTTGGGGAGTCGGGGGTAGACTGGGGGCCCGTTGTGAGGTAGACGGCCCGGCTGGTTGGGCCAGTGGTTCAGGGGCACGGAGGCCCTCATCATGTTCTGCTCCACCATCTGGGAAAAGGGGTGATGCTGCGATGGAGAGGGTTGGCTCGGGCCGACCAGCTGACTTTTGCCAGTCGGCGCTAACGGTCTTTCTACGGAGCCGCCGCTGTTGTATTCCACACGGGACGCGGTCCGCGGCAAGGGCCGTTCAGATGGCCGTACGGGTTGTACACATGTCTCGGGGCAAAGTCAGACGGTGGCGGCTGGTGGGAGGGACCCTCCAGCCGTTGTGCCGTGTATCCCGGCTGGAAGGGTTGACTCGGGTACATGCTCCCTTCCTGAGGTGGAGCGGCCACTGTTCCCGGAGGCACTGACGGAGGCCGAGGGCCAAGGGAAGGCCCATGGACTGGCCCAACGTAGCTGGGCTTGCTTTTGGGGCCCAGCATCTGCGGTCCTTGCTGCTCATTCAGATTCACCTGGTGCTGTAATTAGAGGAAAAGATTATTTCTGGATCTCCAAACTCGACCAAAGTGCTGGAGTAACTCAGTGAGGGGGGGGTCAGGAAGCATCATCTTGTTCCTTTCATCTCCACACTAGGCAATTGTTTTTCCAATATACCAATGAATAGGAGAAGGGTCCCAGCCTGTTCCCCACAGATGCTGGCTGACCCACTGAGTTACAATAGACAATAGGTGCAGGAGCAGGCCATTTGGCCCTTCGAGCCAGCACCGCCATTCAATGCTGATCATCCCCAATCAGTACCCCGTTCCTGCCTTCTCCCCATATCCCCTGACTCCGCTATCTTTAAGAGCCCTATCTAGCTCTCTCTTGAAAGCATCCAGAGAACCTGCCTCCTCCACCCTCTGAGGCAGAGAATTCCACAGACTCACCACTCTCTGTGAGAAAAAGTGTTTCCTCGTCTCCGTTCTAAATGGCTTACTCCTTATTCTTAAACTGTGGCCCCTGGTTCTGGACTCCCCCAACATCGGGAACATGTTTCCTGCCTCTAGCGTGTCCAAGCCCTTAACAATCTTATATGTTTCAATGAGATTCCCTCTCATCTTTCTAAACTCCAGAGTGTACAAGCCCAGCTGCTCCATTCTCTCAGCATATGAGAGTCGCGCCATCCCGGGAATTAACCTTGTAAACCTACGCTGCACTCCCTCAATAGCAAGAATGTCCTTCCTCAAATTAGGGGACCAAAACTGCACCCAATACTCCAGGTGTGGTCTCAGTAGGGCTCTGTACAACTGCAGTTGTGTCTGTAATTAAACGCTTTGTGTCTACTTTTCCTATGAACCGTAGTGTTAGTGAATAGTGGATAGTGAAGGACTGGTGTTGTCTTGGTGACATTTAACTGCTAACAAAACAATGAGATACGATAGAACGTTATTGATCCCAGGAGGGAAATTGATCTGCCAACAGTAAAAAAAACACAAAATACATGAAACGTGAAATTAAAGTGACGAGTGGAAAGGATTGGGAATGTGCAAAGATTTGGGGGTGGGGGGGTGTCGGGGGGAGTCAGTCCCAGTCTACCCCATGACAGATGGGGGAGGAGTTGTACAGTTTGATAGCCACCGGGAACAAAGATCTCCTGTGGCGTTCTGTGCTGCATCTTTGTGGGACCAGTCTGTTGCTGAAGGTGCTCCTCAGGTTGACCAGTGTGTCACGGAGGGGGGTGAGCTGTATTGTCCAGGATGCTCCGCAGTTTGAGGAGCATCCTCCCCTCCAAGACCAACCTCCCGTGAATCCAACTAACGCATAGAGGATATGCTGAACAATGGTAGCATTCCAGTGAGCAGAGTCTCTGTACCATTTCGAGATTGGTAGCTGCATGGGTCTCGGAGGTAAATATCAGCACAGCTGGAATCTCCAGAGACCAGGATCCCAGGTGGAAAATAACATCACCATATGAAGATATATCAAAGTGCCAGACAATTCCACAAACAAGTTCAAGCATTCATGAAGATACAAGTGGTTATATCATTCAGTATTCTGAAGTCATGACGTGGTTCTATAAGACGTTGGTGAGGCCGCATTTGGAATATTATGTGCAGTTCTGGCCAGCCCATGTTGGGAAGGATGAGGAGGCTTTGGAGAGGATACAGAGGAGGTTTAACAGAATGCGGCCAGGATTAAAGAACATAATGAACCAAGAAGAGGAAGAAGAGGCTGGCCAAACTTGGGGTTGTTGTCTCTGGAGCATCGAAGGCTGAAGGAAGTTTATAAAATTTGATGCATAGATAAGGTCGACAGTCAGAATCTTTTCCCCAAAGCTAAAAATGTCAAAGAGGGCATTGCTTTAAGCAAAAAGGGGGAATGGTGCGGGGGATGGTGGTGGTGGAGGCAGATACGATAGTGGCATTCAAGAGGCTTTTAGATGTGCTGGGAATGGAGGGATATGGATCACGTGCAGGCAGAAATCACTTTATTTTGGCATAGTGTTCGGCACAGACATTGTGGGCCGAAGGGCCTGTTCCTGTGTTGTTCCACATTATATGACAATTGAGCGACCAGTTTAGAAAGTCTTTATTTTGCATTTTAAATTTGCTGGAGTTAATTTTCCACGATTGGAATATCGCCCAATAGCTGCGCTGGGTGCAGAAGCTGCTGTTAAACTGGATGTCATTCGCGACCAGGCGGAATCTCACCAGCCACGAACAGACTGTCGATGTGGATTCACAGCTGAGTATCTTGTACAGACTGAACTCATTACCTGCATTATAAACTGATGGTGCAACTGCTGCCGAACTTGGTCCGTCATCCGCGGGTCCCGTGGCGAGCAGTACCGGTATGCAGGGTCTGGTGCCGTCCGAGAGCCAAACATGCACGGCACCGGCGATCTCTGCCGAAAAAAACATTGCAGTCGGCAAAGTGTGTGTGAATCAGTCCGAAGAAGGACATCGGTCTGAAGAAGGGTCTCGACCCGAAACGTCGCCCATTCCTTCTCTCCCAAGATGCTGCCGCACCCGCTGAGTTACTCCAGCATTTTGTGTCTACCAGCAGTTGGCTACGTCCCGCTTTGGCAGAGGGAAGGCGGGGGGGGGGAGGGGGAGCAATGCCAGGGACTGGTGATTGCTTCCAACGCTTCACCGCCAATAAAACTCGGCAAGGTGTTTCCACTGCGGTTTTTAAAGGAAGTGCAGAAGCCCACCTCAACCAAAGATCCTACAGCGAGCAAGATAGACCACTCGACGAAAAAGACGTAGTACGGTCATGGGCAGATTCATGGGTCATTTTCGGCCCCATTTCCGTAACCGGCTTCCGTCTCCGCACCAAAGATCCCATTGGATAACTAGTGCGGAGACGGAAGCCGGTTACAGAAACATCCTCGTAAAAATAAAAGTTCTTTGGGAAAAATCTTCTCATTTTCAGAATTGTAATTTATTAACACAAACTGTTCACCCGCAACGTTGATTACACTGCGAGTCGGGTTCGGGTTACGGAAAAGGATGAAAAAAAGGCCCACGTTCCGCTCCGTTGCGTACTACACGTCAACCCATTGCATTTAGCAGGAGTGGTCTATCTTGCTCCGCTATAGGATCTTTGAGCTCAACAACAGTAATGCTAAAAACAGGAAATTAAATGAGTTATAGTGGAGACACAAGGAACTGCAGATGCGGGAATGCTGAGCTAAGCACAAAGTGCTGGAGGAACTCAGCAGGTCGGGTGACGTTCCAGGTGTGTTCATCGTCATCGGTATGAATAAGGGTCCTGAGCCAAAATGTCGCCTGTCCATTCCCTCCACAGATGCTGCCTGACCCGCTGAGTTCCTCCAGCACTCGGTGTTTTTAATTATAGCAGTGTTGACTAAATCTCTGTTCAAGTTGTCAGGTCGAGAGGAGAACGGCATTGCTTCTCTTCAAATATTGCTGAAAGTACCTTCCTTATGTAAAGTTTAAGAAAGAACTGCAGATGCTGGAAAAATCAAAGGTAGTCAAAAAGCTGGAGAAACTCAGCAGGTGAGGCAGCGTCTATGGAGCGAAGGAGTGGGTGACGATTCCGGTCGAGACCCTTCTACAGACTGATGTGGGGGTGGGGGAGGGGACCTCGCGTCAGTCTGAAGAAGGGTCTTGACCAGAAACGTCGCCCATTCCTTCGCTCCATCGATGCTGCCTCACCCGCTGAGTTTCTCCAGCTTTCCATATGTGATGCATCTGTATGCTGAAATGTATGACATGCGGCCTGGATCAGAGAACATTGGCCATGAGGAGAGGTCGGACAAACTGGGATTGTTTTGGGTGGAGCGTTAGAGGTTGAAGGCAGACCTGACAGAAGTTACAGGTCAGCCAGGCCGAAGCTTTTACCCCAGGGTGGAAATGTCAAGGACGAGAGGCCACAGCTTTAAGGTGAGAGGGGCAAAGCTTCATGGAGGTGCGCAGGGGGAAGGTTTTTTAAATAAAACACACACAGAGGGTGGTGGTGGAAGCAGAGAGGAGTGTGGTATTTAAGAGCCTTTGGATAGGCATGTTGATGTGCAGGGAATGGGGAGAACATTGATCACGTGTAGGTAGGGGAGACGAGATCAACTTGGCATCATGTTCACCACAGACATTGTGGGCCGAAGGGCCTGTTCTTGTACTGTACTGTGTTCTCTGCTCTTTATGCTTCACATGGGTGTCAGAGACGAATCTGGAGAGAACATTTGGACAAGAGATAAAATGCTTGAAAAAAAATTAAAAGGTTGACACAAGAATCCTGGAATCTTGAACCAAACACCAAGTGCTGGAGGAACTCAGCGGGTCGGGCAGTAGACAGTCTGTGGAGGGAATGGACAGTCGATAGTTTGGGCGAGGACTCTTCTTCAGTCTCAAAGGGGTTTGACGATTTCTGGGGATCTAAAGGCGTTTACAAACAAACCATATATTCAAGAAGAGAAGGGTTATATCTTACTTGCTGGCCTTGAAGCTGATACAATTGGCCTGGTGATTCAGCGCAGGACATTCCCTTGTAGGAGGATGCCGCCACTGGGAAACTCTGTCCATTTACCAGCTCCATTGTGCGTAAGGGAGGCCCGTGTAGCATGTGGTCGCGGCCTGCATCAGCTGTGGGGCCGTGCACCTCACCATTAGTCTGCTGCGTCTGCTTCTTCACAGCCTCCTCGGTAAATCTACTCGACGTTTCAGCCGCTTCTTTTCCGAAGCGGCTGGGCTTGCTCCGCCTGCGCTCCTTCTTGTCCCTGTCGTCCCAGCGCAGGTTAAACTCCTCGTCGCTGTCCGCATCTTCTGCGGGGAAGTGTTTCAGCATCGACTTGTTGAAGCACCTGTCGAGCGCCTCAGCCATCTTTGTGTATTCTGTTAGCGCAAAAATTAAAATGGAGCAATGAGAGGCAACGCACACACACACCACAATGAGCAAGAAATTCATTCTTCCACTGTCAGTGTAGAAGTGATAAGCTTCTATTTACATGGTGGTGCAGCGGTAGAGCTGCTGCCTCACAGCGCCAGAGACCCGGGTTTGATCCTGACTACGGGTGCTGTCTGTACGGAGTTTGCACGTTCTCCCCGTGACCTGCGTGGGTTTTCCCCGAGTGCTCCAGTTTCTTCACACACTCCAAAGACGTACAGGTTTGGAGGTTAATTGGCCTGGTGTAAATGTGTGTAGGATAGTGTTAGCGTGCGGGGATCGCTGGTCGGTGCGGACTCGGTGGGCGCGCTGTATCTGTTTCCGCGCTGTATCTCTAAAAACTAAGCAGTACGTCTGACAATTCAACACTCTCGACTATTCTGAGCAAAGTCATGTCAATAGTCATACGGCACGGAAACAGGCCCTTCAGTACAACACGCCCATGTCCACCAGCATGCTCCACCTACACCAGTGCCATTGCCCTGTGTCGGCCCATAGCTCTCTCAACCAGGGGTTCCCAACCTGTTTCGTCCCGTTTACCCCTGGCCACTTTAATAGCACATAACCATGTTATTTCACTTCTTTAGGAACAACTAATGATAGACAATAGACAATAGACAATAGGTGCAGGAGTAGGCCATTCAGCCCTTCGAGCCAGCACCGCCATTCAATGTGATCATGGCTGATCATCCACAATCAGTACCCCGTTCCTGCCTTCTCCCCATATCCCCTGACTCCGCTATCTTTGAGCCCTATCTAGTTCTCTCTTGAAAGTATCTAGCGAACCGGCCTCCACCGCCCTCTGAGGCAGAGATGATGAACAGATACCAGAACCAAACACAGTCAATCAATGAGAACAAATATGTACACATCCAGAATCAACACATTTACCCCCTGGGTCGGTGAGATTTACCCCCTGGGGGTTTATTTACCCCAGGTTGGGGAACCTTTGTTCTAAACCCTTCCTGCCCATGTACCTGTCCCAGTCGCTCTTCAATGCTGTTATAGTAACTGCCTCAAAGGCTAGCGATGTAATTATAGGTTTGAATCAACCGATACACTTCATTTAATCCAAATGACATATTTTAAGATGTAAACGACAATAATAAAGGACATGGTATTTTCTTCAGCTGATTATTTGCAGGAAGATAAATGCAAAGTGCTGGAGTAACTCAGTGGGTCAGGCAGCATCTACGGAGGGGCATGGATTGGTGACGGGACCAATCGTGTCGGGACCTTTCTTTAGACTGACGGGGTGGGGAGAAACATCTTGAGAGGTCGGGAGAGCATAAAGCCCGGCAAGTGAGACTAGGAGAGAAGTGACATTTAAAGCCAGAGGGAGGGGTACAAATAGAACGGATGGGGGTGGGGAAACAGGGGTGGAGGGGGCACAGGATAGAGAGAGGGGGCACGGGACACGTATATAAAATTGGAGAATTCAATCTTCATACTGTGCAAGAAAGAACTGCAGATGCGGGTCAAAATCGAAGGTAGACACAAAATGCTGGAGTAACTCAGCGGGTGAGGCAGCATCTCTGGAGAGAAGGAATGGGTGACGGTTCGGGTCGAGGTCTCGAGCGAGTTACTCCAACATTTTGTGTCTACCTTCGATGGAAACAGGCCTGTCGGCCCACCAGGTCCACGCCGACCATCGATCACCCGTTCACACTAGTTCTGTGCTATCCCACTTTCTCATCCACTCCCTACAGAGGGCCAATTAACCTACAAGCCCGACCATCTTTGGGATGTGGGAGGAAACCGGAGCACCCGGAGGAAACTCACGGGGAGAACGTGCAAACTCCGTACAGACGTCGCCCATTCCTTCTCTAGTTGTAAGCTACCCAAGTGGAATACGAGGGGCTGTTGCCCCAGCTTGTGTGTGGCCCTCACTCTGGCAATGGAGGCCCGGGGCAGAAAGGTCAGTGTGGGAATGGGAATGGGAAGGGGAGTTAAAACGATCGGCGACTGGAGATCCAGTCGACCTTGAAGGGCCGAGCTAAGAGCCTACTCTTGGTCTCGCCAATGTGAAGGAGGCCAGCTCTCCACACGTTGGATTTAATGGTTAATTATATACAATCTCCCATAAAGCAATCGCTTTACAACGCTGATGAAAATGTATTCCTGACCTACCATTTCCTTCACCATTATACTCCAGACAATCTTCAAACATGACCTTCATATCAGCCACAAACTCTTCTTTCACGTTATACTGCTTCTCGTTGAGTTTTCTTTCAATGGTCGATAGGTCCATGGGTGTCTGTAAACGGTCAGAACAGATTAGGAGGCGACTACCAGACGATTAAAGATGTCGAGGAAAATCAACATTAAAAACCCCACAATAACATAAATACTTCAAGAGGCACAAGGACCTGCAGGTTCCCCCTCCCACCCACATCCCTCTGTCTTTATATCCTGGCCACACACTCATCTCCCCCTACTACCTTCAGGTGGAAGGTACAGGAGCCTGAAGACTGCAACATCCAGGTTCAGGAATAGCTACTTCCCCACAGTCATCAGGGTATTAAACTCGGCTCGGACAAAACTCTGAACATTAACAGCCCATTATCTGTTATTTGCACTTTATCAGTTTATTTATTCATGTGTGTATTCAAACTCTCTTGAATCTTGAATATTCAACTCCTCCTCACCTCCAGCCTTTGTCACTTACTCCAACCATCTGCCAAACACCCCCTCCCCCCCCACCTCTATCCACCTATCACTTGCCAGGCTAGGTCCCACCCCACCTCTCTTTTCCGGCCCTCTCCCCCCTACGACATGTGTCTGAAGGGTACCAACTCAAAACATTGGCAGTCCAGTCCCTCCACAGATGCTGTTTAAGAAGGAACTGCAGATGCAGGAAAATCAAACATAGACAAAAGTACTGGAGAAACTCAGTGGGTGCAGCAGCATCTATGGAGCGAAGGAAATAGGCAACGTTTCGGGCCGAAACCCTTCCGGGTTTCGGCCCGAAACGTTACCTATTTCCTTCAGGGTTTCGGCCCGAAACGTTGCCTATTTCCTTCAGGGTTTCGGCCCGAAACGTTGCCTATTTCCTTCGCTCCATAGATGCTGCTGCACCCGCTGAGTTTCTCCAGCACTTTTGTCTACCTCCACAGATGCTGCCTGACCCACTGAGTCCCTCCAGCACTTTTGTGTTTTGGCTCAAGATTCACGCATCTGCAGTTCCTCCAGCCTCCAACTGCATCACCAGGGTTTACAATCCAGAACTGGAAATGGGTGACACAATGAGACCACTTTTTTACCCAGTATAATTCACAGTGTGCACTTCATAGTTCAAATTAAAAAAAAGCTTCAGTTCAAATTATACCTGGTTATTTAATACTCGAGAAACATGGGTAAACAAAAAAGGTCACAAACTGACCTTAATTCAAACTGAGTGGATATTTATGATCTATTCTTTCCTGTAAAACCACATATGAAAGTTCATTGTACCTCACTGTTGTATAAAATATAAAAATTATGAGGCATAGACGGTCAAAACCAGAGTGGAAAACTGAGTGGCTTAACTTTAACGGTCAGAGGGGCAAGTTTTTGTATGGGGCAAGATTGATGGGTATTTGGAACGTGTGGCCAGATACATCAGTGGTGTATCATTACATTAGGCACATGGACATCCAGGGAATGGAGGGGTATGGATCATGTGCAGGCAGAGGGGGCTAGTCTAACGGCTTCATGTTCAGCACAGACATTGTGGGCTGAAGGGCCTGTTCCTGTGCTGTACTGTTCTATATTCTACGTTCAGTCCTGCCTAACGGCCCTGTCCCACGGTACGAGTTCATTTCCAAGAGCTCTTCCGAGTTTGCCCTGATTCGAACTCGGAGATTTACGGTAATGACCGCTCGTCGGTACTCGGGGCTCTCGTGGACATTTTTCATCATGTTGAAAAATCTTCACGAGTCTTCCCGTGCTTACCTGCCGTTATCGAGTCTTCCCGAGTACCTGCCGTTAGCGTTACGAGCCGCTAAGAAGAGACGTCCCCGAGCTCCGACGTACCCGCTACGTTCATTCTCCATGCTTTCCCCGAGTTTGATTTTTTTTTAAACTCGGGAGAACTCTTGGAATGAACTCGTACCGTGGGACAGGGCCATTACTTTGATCTCATGCTGCAGTCTCGGAGTTAAAGCAGTAATAATTGAGCAGTGTTTGGTGAAAAACCTGGACAAGCATTTTCCTTAATTTCTGTAAAGTGGTGCAAGTGAAAGTCTGCATGGCAATCCTTACTTCAATGATGTCGTAGTAGTTTGGGGCATACGATTCATCGACAGGTTCAAGGAACGGCCATGAATCCTTGTGTGCTTTAACAGTATCTAGGACTAAACAGAGGCAGAGCTCAATCACACCATCTTACACAAGTTTAATGCTCGAAGCAACGCCTGGTGTAGAACAGTTAAAGTCCGTTTTCCTCTACAAGACAAATACGTACCTTTATACATGGCGACGTAATCTTCGTCTAATTCGAACCTACAGCAGAAAAGTGATACAGAATACACTTATTACATTTCATGAAAAAGAGAATTAAGAATCAACAGCGGTGAGGGGGGGGGGGGGGGGGGTTGTAGGTTAATTGGGTCGCTGTAAACTGCCCCTAGCCTAGTGTGTAGGGAGTGGATGGAAAAAGTGGGATAACACAGAACTAGTGTGGACGGGTAACCGATGGTCGGCGTGGATTTGGTGGGCCGACAGGCCTGTTTCCATCGAAGGTAGACACAAAATGCTGGAGTAACTCAGCAGGACAGGCGGCAGCTCTGGAGAGAAGGAATGGATGACGTTTCGGGTCGAGACCCATTCTTTCTCTCCAGAGATGCCGCCTGTCCTGCTGAGTTACTCCAGCACTTTGTCTCTACCTTCGATTTTAAACCAGCATCTGCAGTTCTTTCCATGCTGCATTTTTCAACTCATACCTCCCGAGTTGTTCTATTTTAATTAATTGTTTTATTGTCTGGGCAACGGCAGGTCCTTCACATGATCGCCTTTCATTCATCACCGGTGTAGCCATCCCTAGACCTGCTGGATCCACCTCGGTGCTATTGGGCAGGTAATTCCCGGAGGTTGTCCCGGCAATAATCAAAGACCTGCGATGAATGTCCAGCTCGGTCAGGGGAGGGCTGGGCCCTGGAGGGGAAGCTACAAGCGATGGTCATCCCCACCACCCATTGCCCTTGCCAGTGGCAGAGCGTACTGATAACTACTTTGGCATGAGTTCCATTTACATTGTGGTCAGAGTGCAGGAGATGTCACCACAAAGGGCAACCAGCTGTTTTCCACAACTCTACTCAACAACCAAAAGTCTGTAGCCTCTTATTTCATTCACATGTTTAAATGTTAATGTTTTATTCTTAATGCTTTAATGTTTTATGTTTTATTCTTCATGGTTTTACTGTGTCGTGTTGTTACATGCGAGCGGAGCACCAAGGCAAATTCCTTGTATGTGTACATACTTGGCCAATAAACTTATTAATTCATTCATTCAGGCAAACAGCATGGATGCTTTTAAGGAAAAATTCAAGGAGAAACAATCGGAAGAGGAGAGGATGGAAGGACATGAGCTGATGTTGGGTGAAATGGAACTGTGGATCCACACGCGTGTTTCTGCTTCTGTACGTGACCATTCTGTACGGCACTGGTTTGTAATGTCTATTGACATGCAGTGAGCAGCTTAGCACACAGATAACACTGCAGTAGACAATAGACAATAGGTGCAGGAGCAGGCCATTCGGCCCTTCGAGCCAGCACCGCCATTCAATATTATCATGGCTGATCATCCAGAATCAGTACCCCGTTCCTGCTTTCTCCCCATATCCCCTGATTCCCTTAGCCCTAAGAGCTATATCCAACTCTCTCTTGAAAACGTCCAGTGAATCAGCCTCCACTGCCTTCGGTGGCAGAGAATTCCACAGATTCACAACTCTCTGGATGAAAAAGTTTTTCCTCACCTCAGTCCTAAATGGCCGACCCCTTATTCTTAAACTGTGTGACCCCTGGTTCTGGACTCCCCCAACATGGTGAACATGTTTCCTGATGACTATATTGTGGGCTCTGGTCATGTGATCAGAACTCTTCCTCTTGTACCTTGGGCATGAGCTGATTTTACTCGCGCATGGTGTGACCCAACTTAATTGGGTAGCTCACAAACTAAGAACACGTCACTGTACCACGGTACAGGCGACGACACCGCAACAAGTTGTAGCATTTAGCTGAGCTTTGTTAATGCTGCTCAGTAGTGGACAAAATCCACTGACAATGTTAATAATAAACATTTCACGGATATTATTTTTTTGAACCCGCACCGTGCCTTCCCCCTGGCTGAATCGTTGACGACATTGCTCGACTACCATATGGTTCCCCCTCAGGTGTAAAGCAAGTATGTTTAATTTAATTTGAAATACAGTGCAATTTTCTCCCTTATTTAATTACCAATCTGGTAAATTAAATCCAGATGGGATTGTGCAGCTTGCTCCTATTAAACCTGGAGCAACATTCCATTTTATGTACATCTTGGACGTTCTTTCCGATAGAGTTTGGGGGAAGTGAGAATGCAGAGGATGGAATGAACCGTCTTGTGGTCACGAGCCTCCCATTCCCACAGTCAATACGTACAAATCTTTTGCCTTCTTATCTTTCTTTATCGGCACGAATGGCTCCAGGTTCATCAGTTCAGGAGGCAGCTCTTTTCCCTGAGAAAGTAACCAGGCTCTCTCCTCCCTCATCTTCCTCCTTTTGGCACGACCTGAAAGCGAGGAAGAAATATTTCCCAGGCATGAGTGGGTTAACCCGCGATGAGCGTTTGTCGGCACTGGGCCTGTCGTACCTGCTGGAGTTTAGAGGGGGGACCTCATTGAAACGTACTGAACAGTGAAAGGCTTGGATAGAGTGGATGTGGAGAGGATGTTTCCACTAGAGGGAGAGTCTAGGACTAGAGGTTACAGCCTCAGAATTCAAGGACGTTCTTTTAGGAAGGAGATGAGGAGAAATTTATTCTTTACTCAGAGGGATGTGAATCTGTGGAATTCTTTGCCACAGAAGGCTGTGGAGGCCAAATCAGTGTATATTTTTAAGGTAGAGATAGATAGATTCTTGATTAGTACGGGTGTCAGAGGTTAAGGGGAGAAGGAGGGAGAATGGGGTTAGGAGGGAGAGATCAGCCATGATTCTACTCCTGTTCCTAACGACCTTAAAATAAAATGTTGAAGAATCCCCAGCTTTTCCTGGAGTAGTGGACACTGGAGCAGCGGTTAGAGCTGCTGATCCGTGGATCACATGAGCAAAGGGAATCAGAAGAACAATGATGGTTAAATTACAAAGTGCAACAAAACTGCTCCAGAGGATTCTCCACAACATCCCAACAAGGGCAGCCCAGGTGGAGCTGCTGCCTCATGGCACCACTGACCCCGGTTCCATCCCCGCCTCAGGTGCTAATGTGTCAAGTTACACGTTCTCCCTGTGACCGCGTGGGTTTCCTGCCTCTTCCCAAGGATGTGTGGGTTTGGAAGTTAATAAGGTCAGAAGGAATAGGAACAGAATTTGGCCATTCGGCCCATCAAGTCTACTCCGCCATTCATTCACAGCTGATCGATCTCTCCCTCCTAACCCCATTCTCCTGCCCTCCCCATAACCCCTGACACCCGTACTAATCAAGAATCTAGCTATCTCCACCTTAATAATATTCACAGACTTGGTCTCCACAGCCTTCTGTGGCAAAGAATTCCACAGATTCACCAGCCGCTGTAGGTATATAGCCCTTTGTGTAGAGGCATGGGGTGGAAATCCTGGGGGGACGAGGGGGACACACGTCCCCTCCATGTTTGAGAGGTGGGTGAACAACCCCCCCATGTTTTGTAATCCGGGTTTTTGAAATTTGGTGAAAAAAACTATTAAAAACCTCTGCTTTCCGCGAGACAGTGATGGTGGGACTGACGATCGATGCCGCCGATTGGATGAGAGAGACTTCGGTCAGCAGGCAGTTGGGGGGGGGGGGGGGCGGGACATGATTCAGCACGATGATTGGAGGAGGGAGACGTCCTGGTGGAGCAAAGATTATAGAGCGGAGTTTGAATCGTCCCGTTCGCGTGGCTTTTCATCGCCCGGCGCGGCTTAAAATCGGCCGTGGGATCTTCCATCGCCCCGTGGTCAAATTGCTGCGCCGAGGCTCCCGATGTTGAAGCCCCCGCCGGGCGATTGAAGATCCCGCGGCCGGTTTTAAGCCGCGCGGGGCGATGAAAGGCCCCGCGAGCGGACCCATTGAAGCCCCACGATTCGGGGCGGACGAAGCTGTTGTTGTTGGAGTTCGTAGTCGGTCACCAACCAGGTCAGTTCCCAATGTTACCGTCCATAGGGCCCACGGCCGAAGCCTCGCGTGTGCGCGCGGCCACCAAGAAATCGTGACCCCCCCCCCCCCCATGTTTTGATAGCGATTTCCGCCCCTGTGTAGAGGAGTGGGTGAGAAAGTGGTTTAACATAGAACTAGGGTGAATGGGTGATCAATGGTCGGCATTCAGTGGATCGAAGGGCCCGTATCGATACTGCATCTCCAAACTAAAACACAGTAACATATTAAAATCATTCAATTAGAGAAATCACCTGCAATTTCCGTGCAAGACATATTTATTAGAAGCTGTAAAGCAAAACGTTTCAACATATGACGAGCACTAAAACGCAACAAAAACTCTTCTCTTATGACAATATTTTATTTATCGCATGAGGTTTTTGACTTGGTTAAAGTGTCCCTGCATGCTGATGATCCAACATCCACTGGCATTGAAGTGAGGTAGTGGCTTGATGCCAGTGTTCCTGGACCATAACAAACAGGAACAGGCCCTTCGGCCCGTATTGTCTGTGCTGGGCAAAGTCCGGGGGGGGGGGGGGGGAAGCTGGACAAGAGAGGTGGGGGGCAGGACAAATAATACCCTCCCCACTCCCTCCCTTTCTTGCTCCCCCCCCACCCAGCGTCGATACACATCCATTTCCTTCACTAGCCGCCCCTCCTCCCCCTGACTTTACATTTCACATCTCTCCCTGTCTGACGCCCTTCTGCCCCCGACCTTTGTCACGTAACTCAACCCCCCACCCCCTCACCTGTATCCACCTATCACTTGCCAGGATTTGTCCCGCCTCCATCTTTCTCCACAAATGACACTCTTTTCCAGCTTTCTCCTGGCGAGCACAATCAGTCTGAGGAAGGGACCTGACCTGAAACGTCGCCTGTCGTTTCCCTCCACAGACCCTGGCCAGCTGAGTTCCTCCAGCACTTTGTGTTTTAAGCAACACTTGGAAGCAACACTGTGTGAGAGGGCGATAGGACCAGAGACACGTACCTTCCACAGCTTTGACCCGCTCTTCAAACTCCCTCCTCCTCTCTTCCTCCACCAGTTGCTCCTGTTCCTTCCTCTGCACGGCCAACAGGAGTTGACGTTCCGCTTCCTCCTCTCTCCGCTTCTGCTCCTCCACCTTCGCAATAGCAGATATTTTTTCCTGCAACATAAATGAACATTTTTGTTGGCTTCTCTTCAACAATGGTAGAGCTTCCTGGTGTGATCTTTACCCACGTTGATCTTTATGCCGGCCTAAATACTCAAAGTTACCCGTGAAAATTACGCTGAGACTCCAGGTGGATGGTTTTAGTTGGAAACTGGAGCAAAAATCCAACTGCTGCAGGAACTCGGCAGATCGAACAGCATCTGTACGGGGTGGGATGAAAGAATTGCTGATGTTTCGTTCGAATCTGTGCACCTGTTTGTCATAAGGTCATAGTGATAGGAGTAACATTAGGCCATTCGGCCCATCAAGCCTACTCCATCATTCAATCATGGCTGATGTATCTCTCCCTCCCAACCCCATTCTCCTGCCTTCTCCCCATAACCTCTGACATATCTATCTCTGCCTTAAAAATATCCACCAACTTGGCCTCCACAGCCTTCTGTGGCAATGAATTCCACAGATTCACCACCCTCTGACTAAATAAAATTCTCCTCATCTCCTTCCTAAAAGAACGTTCTTTAATTCTGAGGCTGTGACCTCTGGTCCTAGACTCTCCCATTAGTGGAAACATCCTCACCACAGCCACTCTATCCAAGCCTTTCACTATTCTGTACTTTTAATCAGGTCCCCCCTCATTCTTCCAAACTCCAGCGAGTACAGGCCCAGTGGCTACAAACGCTCATCATAGGTTAACCTACTGGTAGACACAAAACGCTGGAGTAACTCAGCGAAGGAAGGGGTGACGTTTCGGGTCAAGACCCTTCCTCAGACTGATGTCTGCAGGCTGAAGAAGGGTCTCGACCCGAAATGACGCCCATTCTTTCTCTCCAGAGATGCTGCCTCACCCGCTGAGTTACTCCAGCATTTTGTGTCTACCTTGGATTTCTACCAACATCTGCAGTTCTTTTTTACATGCAGGTTAACCTACTGTTTGGTTGGTTTTGTTTGCCCCACTCTGCAGTGACCAGGAGGAAGACCACTCTCTGCCTTAACTCAGTGATAGCCAGCACAAATGCATCACCCAGGCTAAGATCACTGATCACAATATTGCTCAAACACAAATCTGGGACCACCTCATCCATAAGAGCACAGATCAATACTGGAATTGATATTTCCGGGGGAAAGCATTCGAGAGAGAACAGCGCTCAGTAAAACGATGCTACGTGGGTAGTGGATTATTATCCCAGAGATTTCTTTTATTGAATTCCCAATCCCAGCGGCACTCCAGCTACAAGATGCAACTTGGAACCAACGACATCCTTGCAGGCAGGAAGGGGGCAAAACCAAACTGAACGAAGGTCCCACATATTGCAGCCCAACTAGTTGCTACATTGTTGGATCTTTGCCTTGTAGCTGCACGATTCTTCATTAACAATAAAGGATATGAACATTTTTAATTAAAGATAGACACAAAGTGCTGGAGTAACTCAGTGGGTCAGGCAGCATCTCCGGAGAAAAGGAATAGGTGTCTTTTCGGGTCAGAACCCTTCTTCAGGTGGTCAAAATTTTGATTCTTAGGTCAATGTGATTGCGAATATTTTCAGACAGATAGAACATAGGAAAATGTAGGTGGACATGAAATGGTGGAGGAACTCAGCGGTTAAATCAGCATCTGCAGTTCTTTCCTACACGCAGACAAATGTAGCGCAGCAACAGGCCCTTCAGCCCACGATGTCTGTGCTGTACACGATGCCAAGATAAACTCATCTCCTCTGCTGCAAGCGATGCACATCCCTCCAATCCCTGCATATCCCTATTTAAAGACCTCTTAAACACCATTATGGAATCTGCCTCCATTACCACCCCCAGCAGCATGTTCCGGGCACCCACCACCCTCTGTGCAAAAACAAGAACAGCCTGTGGGATAAAGGTTGACTGACTACCCTATCTCTACCTCCCATCAGTTTGTGTACCTCTACTAGTTCTCCACTTAACCTCTGGTGTTCCAGAGAGAACAATCCAACCTCTCCTTATGGTTAATATTCTCTAATTCAGGCAGCCTTCTGGTTAAAACCCCCCACAAAAAGTGCTGGAGTAACTCGGCAGCTCAGGCAGCAAACATAATCATAAGGACAGAGGGTTACTCCAGCACTGTGCCTTTTTTGTAAACCACCATCTGCAGTTCCTTTTGTCAGCGTTCTGGTTAAACCTCCTCTGCACCATCTCCCAAGCCTCTGCATGCTTGGTGTAATGGGGCGATCAGAACTGCAGAAACACTGCAGCTGACCAGAGTCCTATTACAGCTGCAACATCATGACTTCATTGCCCAACCAATGAAGGCAAGCACACCATATGCCTTCTTCACCACTCCATCTACCCGTCTTGCCAGAGTTTACAGTGCCCCCCATAATATTTGGGACAAAAACCCATCATTTATTTATTTGTCTCTGTACTCCACAATTTGAGATTTGTAATAGAAAAAATCACATGTGGTTAAAGTGCACATTGTCAGATTTTATTAACGGCCAGTTTTATACATTTTGGTTTCGCCATGTAGAAATTACCGCTGTGTTTATACATAGTGCCCCCTTTTCAGGGCACCATAATGTTTTGGACACATGGCTACACAGGCATATGTAATTGCTCAGGTGGGTTTAAATGCCTCCTTAATGCAGGTAAAAGAGAGCTCTCAGCACCTAGTCTTTCCTCCAGTCTTTCCATCGCCTTTGGAAACTTTTATTGCTGTTTATCAACATGAGGACCAAAGTTGTGCCAATGAAAGTCAAATAAGCCATTATAAGACTGAGAAACAAGAATAAAACTGTTAGAGACATCAGCCAAACCGTAGGCTTACCAAAATCAACTGTTTGGAACATCATTAAGAAGAAAGAAAGCATTGGTGAGCTTACTAATCGCAAAGGGACTGGCAGGCCAAGGAAGACCTCCACAGCAGAATTCTCTCTATAATATAGAAAAATCCCCAAACACCTGTCCGACAGATCAGAAACACTCTTCAGGAGTCAGGTGTGGATTTGTCAATGACCACTGTTTGCAGAAGACTTAATGAACAGAAATACAGAGGTTACACTGTAAGATGCAAACCACTGGTTAGCTGAAAAAATAGATGGCCAGGTTACAGTTTGCCAAGAAGTACTCAAGATGGCGGATGTGCAGGAGTGGGCGCCGTTTGTATGGCCACCTGCCTGCAGTCCGTCCTCTAACTTTTTTATTGTCTAAAACATTTTTTTGCAGTCTATTCTTTCTGTGTGGTAGGTGGGGGGGGGGGGAACTGTTTTAACCCCAGTCCTACCTTGGTCGGAGATGCGTTTTTCCTCCAAATCGCATCTCCGATCTCCCCATGCGGCCTTCCATCGGGCTGGAGCGGCGTTCCTGCCGGGACCACAGCTTCGGCGGCACAGCGCTGGGACACCAACAAGGAGCGGGCGATACCTTGCCGGGTCGCCGCTCCGGAGTGCTGTGACTGCCGACCACCAACATCGAGCAGCAGTCTGCGGTCTGCGGTTTGAGGGCATCCCGCCGTGGGCGGGCGGCGCTGGTTCGGAAGCACCGCGGAGTCGAGGCTCCAACCGGCACGGCCTAAAGTCCACGGGCGTCGCAGTCTCCGGGGAAGGAGCGGCCGCTCCAGACATTTCTAAGCTGCTGAGGACTTTTCCACCCGATGCGGGTGGGGCCTATAATCATCGGGCTGCCGTTGCGGCGACTGGCTGCAGTGGCCTCAAACTGGCCCCGACCTCGGGTGGATTAGGAGGAGGAGGACTGGACATTTTGGTGCCTTCCCTCACAGTGGAGAGTGTGGATTCTACTGTGGGGGGGATGTTCGTGTTGAATTTCTTGTAGTGTGTTGTGTCATTTTTTTCTACCTCTTTTTATTATTTGTATGGATAGTCTTCCCTGTAAAGCACTTGGGCTTTTGATTGAAATCGACTGAAAAGTGCTATATAAATAAATTTACTTTACTTTAAAAGAGCAACTACAGTCTCTGGAAAAAGGTCTTGTGGACAGATGAGACGAAGATTAACTTATATCAGAGTGATGGCAAGAGCAAAGTATGGAGGAGAGAAGGAACTGCCCAAGATCCAAAGCATACCACCTCATCTGTGAAACACAGAGGTGGGGGTGTTATGGCCTGGGCATGTATGGCTGCTGAAGGTACTGGCTCACTTATCTTCATTGATGATACAACTGCTGATGGTAGTAGCATAATGAATTCTGAAGTCTACAGACACATCCTCTCTGCTCAAGTTCAAACAAATGCCTCAAAACTCATTGGCCGGCGATTCATTCTACAGCAAGACAATGATCCCAAACATACTGCTAAAGCAACAAACGAGTTTTTCAAAGATAAAAAATGGTCAATTCTTGAGTGGCCAAGTCAATCACCTGATCTGAACCCAATTGAGCATGCCTGTCATATGCTGAATAGAAAACTGAAGGGGACTAACCCCCAAAACAAGCATAAGCTAAAGATGGCTGCAATACAGGCCTGGCAGAGCATCACCAGAGAAGGCACCCAGCAACTGGTGATGTCCATGAATCGCAGACTTCAAGCAGTCATTGCATGCAAAGGATATGCAGCAAAATACTAAACTTGACTACTTTTATTTACATAACATTGCTGTGTCCCAAACATTATGGTGCCCTGAAATGGGGGGACTATGTATAAACACAGCTGTAATTTCTATATGGTGAAACCAAAATGTATAAAAATGGCCTTTATTAAAATCTGACAATGTGCACTTTAACCACATGTGATTTTTTTCTGTTACAAATCTCAAATTGTGGAGTACAGAGGCAAATAAATAGATGACGGGTCTTTGTCCCAAACATTATGGAGGGCACTGTACCTCTTGACACACTGAACTTATTTCCCAAAAGGATGTGTGATTTGTCCATGTCAGATTGTTTGGGGAATGTGATCTTTGCAATGAGATGTTTCTTTAAGGCAGGGATTGAAACAGCCTGTGAGAGAGGACTGGTGGCAATAAACACAGGTTATGGTGGTTGACTAGGGTGCTCTATTCAGCAAAGGCAATCCATCAGTGGCTGAAACCAACTAGCGGAGAGAAATTTCAAACGCAGACAGGTTTATGAGGGTTAACAGCATGTCCAAGTTTAGCTCCAAACTGATATTTTGAAACTCAATCTGCTTTACCTCTTCTTCCTGCTGCATGCGTTTGAGGGTCAGGCGGTCAGATATTCTCCTGGGAGCTATTTCAGACAGCTTCTTCTGCAGCTGTTTCTCCTGGAAATGAAAGCAGGGCAGGTCAGAGGTCTGGCACACAGCTATTACAGGCAGCCTGTTAATGACCACGCTTGGGTGCAGTGCTGCAGCCTCCTGCACGATACAGACCGCAGAGATTAATCACAGACCCCTACTCCAATACTTGTCAGTCACTGTAAACTAATCACAACTTTTGATTTCCGCTCGCCCCGCCGCACGGCTCTCAGATGAAGCCATCTTCCCAACATTGCCCCGTCTCCACCCGCCCACCCCCACCCCCAAACCCTCAGTGAGAGGGAATAGTTAGCCTCAAAGAGAAATAAATCATTGTGGAAAAGCTCAAAGCAGATTTGAAAGGCATGGGTGCCACCGGACAATAACTTAATCTATTTAAGCAATAATGAGCAGCAAGGTGGTCATAAATTAAGCGTTTTACTGGGCTAGGGATTTGGCATGAGGTAACACAGGACCAATCGCTGGTTAGATTAGCAATTCTGCTACGTATAGGCTTTTATTCACTGATGATGAATAATAAGTTCAATGCAGATAATAAGGATTGCATTTCCTGATGCGGTAACAAAAATTACCCATTGGGTGTCAGAGCTGTGAGGGTCAAAAATAACCCTCAGTCTCCACGATGGAGGGAAGACTGCCCCGACTGCACAGCGGGGGCTTGGAATTGATCTCATCTCCCCTGGGTGAGGGAGGTGAACCTTGGCCTGCTACTCATCGCTGCCCCGTGTCCCCTGACGCGGGCGGCTCCAGGGGAGGCTTCGCCTGCAATGTCCTCGACCGTCATTGTCAATAAAGCATCGCACACACACACCAGCACCCAGAGGGGCAGTGAATGCACAACTAGCTCCCAGAAATTAAATATCACCCTGAGCACAGGAGGAGAAGCAAATTCACAGCATGAATTAACACTCTGACATTTTCTATTTTGAAACAACAACAAAAAAACATGAATTGAGACAGATTTTTCCAAATCGCTCATCTGAGCGTTTGACAGCACTGGGCCTGTACTCGCTGGAGTTTAGAAGGTTGAGGGGGGGACCTCATTGAAACGTACAGAATAATAAAAGGCATAGAGTGGATGTGGAGAGGATGTTTCCACTGGTGGGAGAGTCTAGGACCAGAGGTCACAGCCTCAGAATTAAAGGGTGCTCTTTTAGAAAGGAGGTGAGGAGGAACTTCTTTAGTCAGAGGGTAGTTAATCTGTGGAACTCATTGCCACAGAGGGCTGTGGAGGCCAAGTTAGTGGATATTTTTTAAGGCAGAGAAAGACAAGTTCTTGATTAGTGCGGGTGTCAAGGGTTATGGGGAGAAGACAGGAAAATGGGATTAGGAGGCAGAGTGAAGAGTGTTCTATTGTCAAATGTCCCAGATAGAACAATGAAATTCTTGCTTGCTGCAGCACAACACAATATGTAAACACAGTACATAAATGAGAACAAAAGTTCAGTGTGTGTATATACACACACACACACACACATACTCAAAACACAGCTATAGTGCAATAATAATAAGTCTGTTGTAGTTCAGAGCTTATTTGTTGCCGTGTTTAATGGCCTAATGGTGGAATAGACTCGATGGGCCGAATGGCCTAATGCTACTCCTACAACTTGTGATCCGTAAGGAATTGTAGCTGGTTAATGAGTGTAGGGGGTGGTAGTAGATGGTTCAGAACTAGTCAATACAACTAGGATAGAGACACAAGAGACAGTAAATGCTGGAATCTAGAGCAAAGCACAAAGTGCTGGAGGAACTCAGTGGGTCAGGCAGCATCCGTGGAGGGAATAGACAATAGATGCAGGAGCAGGCCATCGGCCCTTTGAGCCAGCACCGCCATGCAGGTTTACCCCTTGCAAACCTGAAAGGCCAAGGGTTGGACAGCAATCTACGCTGAATGGGAACCACAAACCAGAGTCACGTAACCAAGTGACCCAGACAGAACATAGTGAAGCCCATCGCACGAGACCCAAGCTGCCATCAGAGTTAATTTATCTCCTTTAACTGTTCTGTTGCCAGCCATCTCATGCAATGAGCTGTAATTGGTTTCTTCTGGAGGTTTGCTTTATATTACATTTGTTTAAATGCCTTATGTGTAATCTTGACTGTTGACCTATAGTCACTGAGCAGGATACAGCTAATCACCAGAGAGGAAAGAGGTCACTCCTAATAGTCTATTGAAGCACCAACGTTTCACCACAGGAAGCAGGCAATGAAGACGCCGCAAAAAAACTTTCTAGGGATAAGTGTTTAAAGGGTTACACAACTTTCCCTAACGGTATTTAGACATTTCTAATCGCAAAGATTGTCAAACGAGATCACAACCGGTGCTCGACAAAGCTGAGAAATATATTCTGCACTCTTGTAGCTAGACAAAAATGCTGGAGAAACTCAGCGGGTGAGGCAGCTTCTATGGAGCGAAGGAATAGGTGACGTTTCGGGTCGAGACCCTTCTTCAGACTTCTTCTGCACTCTGCATGTTCCCTTTACCCCCCTGCCCCTCCCCGATCTATTGTACTTGAGTTTAACTTGAATGGATCTATGTGTGGTATACCTGATCTATCTGGATATCCTGCAAAGCAAAGCTATCCACTGTACACTTGACAACAATACACACAAACCTAAACGCTTTTGAGTCAATAAAATTATCCATCAGAATATATATTGTGCTGTGAATTGGTTATTTTAATATCCCCACTGCAATACAACGTTAAAAAATCCACTTACTTTTATTAAAAGTAATAACATTAATGAACAAGTTAAGATGATATGATGCATGCGTGGATGCAATTTCAAGGGCAGTTGTTGAGTTTAGCATTATTGTCACATGGACAGAGATACAGTGAAAAGCTTTTGTTTACAGTCAAAGCTGTACATGAATACAGTCAAGCCGTCCACAGTTGAAAGGCAGAGGTAACATGTACAACATTTTGTGCAAAGGTACAACACTGAAGTCCGATAGCAGACACAAAATGGTGGAGTAACTCAGCGGGACACACAGCATCTCTGGACAATAGACAATAGGTGCAGGAGTAGGCCATTTGGCCCTTTGAGCCAGCACCGCCATTCAATGTGATCATGGCTGATCATCCAAATCAGTACCCAGTTCCTACCTTCTCCTCATATCCCCTGACTCCGCTATTTTAAGACCCCTATCTATCTCTCTCTTGAAAGCATCCAGAGAACCTGCCTCCACTGCCCTCTGAGGCAGAGAATTCCACGGACTCGCCACTCTCTGTGAGAAAAAGTGTTTCCTCGTCTCCGTTCTAAATGGCTTACTCCTTATTCTTAAACTGTGGCCCCTGGTTCTGGACTCCCCCAAAATCGGGAACATGTTTCCTGCCTCTAGCGTGGAGAGAAGGAATGGGTGACGTTTCGGGTCGAGCCCCTTCTTCAGATTCAGGTCTCGACCCAAAACGTCACCCGTTCCTTCTCTCCAGAGATGCTGCCTATCCCGCTGAGTTACTCCAGCATTTTGTGTCTACCGTAAACCAGCAGCTGCAGTTCTTTCCCACACACTGAACGTTGCAAGTATGCAGTAGTATTACATGAACTCACCTTGTGAGCAATCATGTTGCAGATTTCAGGGAGGAAATCTTCGGTGAGTGTTGCTTGCAGCTGCCGTTCCTTCACAGAAGAGTTAGTCTGGAGGTCAGCCGTTAGTTTCCTCCACTCCTCCTCAGTCTGACACACCAGCTCCCAGTTGCCACAGCTACCAGGAGGTCTCGTCGGATCTGGGAGAGAGAGCACAAGCATGAAGACGTCTTAACTTAACGCTGAATGGGCTCACGCCACAATCAGTTCTCAAATACGAGGTGAGAAGCTTGAAAGCGCACACCCCCCGACCCAGGAACAGCTTCTTCCCCTCTGTTATCAGGCTTCCGAACAGCCCTTCCACCAGCCGGAACACTGTCCCGTTCACCTCTACCCCTTTGCGGACATTGGACTTTGTCTCTGGAAATGCTGAGAACATAGAAACATAGGTGCAGGTGTAGGCCATTCAGCCTTTTGAGCCAGCACCGCCATTCAATATGATCATGGCTGATCATCCCCAATTAGCCCAAAGAGCTAAATCTAACTCTCTCTTGAAAACATCCAGTGAATTGGCCTCCACTGCCTTCTGTGGCAGTGAATTCCACAGATTCACAACTCTCTGGATGAAAAAGTTTTTCCTCATCTCAGTCCTTATTCTTAAACTGTGACCCCTGGTTCTGGACTCCCCCAACATCGGGAACATGTTTCCTGCATCTAGCCTGTCCAATCCTTTAAGAATGTTATATGTTTCTATAAGATCCCCTCTCATCCTTCTAGATTCCAGTGAACTATATTCTGCACTCTGTATCTTCCCCTTTGCTCTTCATATTCAGACTTATTACAGTGGATGTTAAATGCCGTGACTCTTTTGCATTCTAATAATACAGGCCCAACGACACAACACAACATTAATTTCACGAAGATAATACATTTTCCTACCGGAACTTTGGGTTTCTTGTTGCGAGTCTTCTACGGGCGGCATCTCCCTAGTTACAAGCATGGATTCGCTGCAACAACAACAAAAAAATCCAGTAAATAGAAAACGCACTTGGCTGGAAAGCAAGCAGACTTTTATCCTTCAACAAGTTATCTTGCTCCAATATTCTAAACGCCATTAAAAAGCAAAGCTCCTCTGGAGCCGGCATTCTTCCTACTAGGAGAGACTCCAGAAAATATAGATACCAAAAATCAGACATACTTGCTTGGGGTGTTGCTGTTGATTGCAAAGAAGATGATTACAGTGTCATGGAGAAATGTAAAGCCACCAAATGTTCAACAGTGGAGGGAAAGACTGAAAAGTGTATATATGATGGAAAGTATAACAGCTAAACTCCAGTTAAGGACGGATGCTTTCAACATTAGGGGGTATTACTACAACTGCCAAGACTGATTAAGGACACGATTTCTCCATAGCCCCAGTGGAGGGGAGGAGTTCGACTGGTACTGTATACGTGTATTTGGAACCATATGTACAGACATGATTGTGACTGTGTATAAGTACATACATAGTGGCGATCAATGACAAAATAAGTTCTTCAAGTGGCATACAAGTGTCTGGTTTAACATAACGGGTGATTATATATTAAGTAGGATTAAATATGATGAGCTTGCTTGGGTGCCTGTGAATGTGATGCTTCTGGGACAGAACTGTAGGATGATCTGATGTGATGCTGACAGCTGCCGTGTGACGTATATCTTGTTTGTACCTGTACTTTGTCTTGTTAATAAATGTTGAGTGCAAAAAAAAAAAAAAAAAGCATTCAGCCCAAAGAAAGTTCAATCCATTCCATTTCTGTACCAACATGTTAAACACGTATAGCAATTACGTTTTGTTCAGAGATACAGCATGGAAACAGGCTCTTCGGCCTACTGAGTCCATGCCGACCATCGACCGCCTGGTCTCCACTAGTTGCACGTTATCCCACTTTCTCATCCACTCCCTGCCACACTCGGGGCAATTTACAGAGGGCCAATCAATCTGCAAACCCGCGCGTCTTTGAGATGTGGGAGGAATCCGGAGCACCCGGACGGACACGGTCACAGGGAGAACGTGCAAACTCCACGCAGACTGTGCCCGAGGTCCGGATCGGACCCGGGGCGCCGTGAGGCAGCAGCTCTACTTCCTCCCGCACCTAGTGTTTTACTTCACCCCATTGGTCTTCCATGTTGTCCTCACTCACATACTGCTGTCCTCACTCACATACTGTCCTCATGTTGTCCTCACTCACATATGAATGAGGACAACATTCTTCGCCCCAATGGATAGCCCAAGTTTAAAATAAAATCACTCACCTCATGGTCGCTAAATAAATATCTTCTAATTTTTTCCGCTTTGATGGCCGGCCTCTCTTTTTGGGCTTCAGGTGTACAAGTCTATAATCAGAACTGTTTAGTTTGCCATTTTCCCTGCATTTGAAACATTGACAGTCACCACAACAAACATCCCAAACAGTGTCATGATTCCAATAGAGTTCTCATCAACTTAGTTGCTGCTTTCTTTACACAGTTGTTCCACAATCTCCCTGCACAACTCCTCCCCGTTGACATTAGCTTCCCGTTCTTTTAACTTTCAATTTAACTCGGCAGATTGATTCATTTTCTTTTCCCCCCAGTATGGAAATGCCAAGTACATGAGAGCATCGCTTTACGATGAGAGGGGCAGCTTGAAAGGAGTTGCGAGGGGCTTTTATGAGAGAGACAGGGAGACAGGGAGAGAGACGGGGAGAGAAACAGGGGGAGACACGGAGAGACACAGAGACAGACAGACAGAGACAGACAGACAGAGACAGACAGAGAGACAGACAGACAGAGACAGACAGAGACAGACAGAGAGACAGAGACAGAGACAGAGATAGACAGAGAGACAGACAGACAGAGACAGACAGACAGACAGAGAGACAGATAGACAGACAGAGACAGACAGAGACAGTCAGAGACAGTCAGACAGAGAGACAGACAGACCGAGAGACAGACAGACCGAGAGACAGATAGACAGACAGAGACAGACAGAGACAGTCAGACAGAAGGTGGTGGGTGCCTGGAACACACTTCCAGGGATGATATATGGAGGCAGGTCAGACAGTGGTGTTTAAGAGACTATTAGACATGTGGGTGAATATGCAGAGGCATGGATCACGTGCATGCAGATAAGAGTTGACCTTGGCATTGTGTTTGACACATGCGTTGTGAGCCGAAGGGCCTGTTCTTATGCTGTATTAGTTTATGTTCTATAAATTGATGAACTTCATTGTGTGCATCATAAAAATATCTGCCCTCAAGACCAAACTGAAAGGTCAGAACCTTTCTATCGGCACGGAAATGTCCAAGACTAGACAAGAGCTTTAGGGTGAGATTGGCACAGTTTAAAAACGAGATGTGGGGGGGCAAGTTATTTCCTATATATTTTTACAAGGAAGGTTGTGGAGACAGACACGATAGTGGCAGTTAAGGGGTTTATGGATGAACACATGGAGGAATATGGATTATGTGCAGGTAGGTAAGAGTTGGTCACCACTAGGCACCATGGTCAGCACAGACATTGTGGGCCGAATGGTGTTGTTCCTACGTTGTGCTGTTCTATGTCCATTACAATATTAAGACACACACAAGATTAGCTGATAATTACATTTCTTCTGGCCGATTCTTGTCCTGCGACAAGGGTGGTCCCTCCTTGTATAAGCGAGTGCCATAGAAGTACCAGTAGGTCGACCCAATGGCGTCTTCTCCCAAGGGTTCAACACGCAGGTTGTCAGCATCTAGACCCTGAAACAGATTGGAGGAGAAAGTCAAACTCGTTACTAAATCGTAGAAAGTAAGCATGCAGGTGCAGCAGGCGGTGAAGAAAGCGAATGGCATGTTGGCCTTCATAACGAGAGGAGTTGAGTATAGGAGCAAAGAGGTCCTTCTGCAGTTGTACAGAGCCCTAGTGAGACCACACCTGGAGTATTGTGTGCAGTTTTGGTCCCCTAATTTGAGGAAGGACATTGCTATTGAGGGAGTGCAGCGTAGGTTCACAAGGTTAATTCCCGGGATGGCGGGACTGTCATATGGTGAGAGAATGGAGCGTCTGGGCTTGTATACTCTGGAGTTTAGAAGAATGAGAGGGGATCTTATTGAAACATGTAAGATTATTAAGGGTTTGGACACGCTAAAGGCAGGAAACATGTTCCCAATGCCGGGGGAGTCCAGAACCAGGGGCCACAGTTTAAGAATAAGGGGTAAGCCATTTAGAACAGAGATGAGAAAAAAACCTTTTCACTCAGAGTTGCGAGTCTGTGGAATTCTCTGCCTCAGAGGGCGGTGGAGGCCGGTTCTCTGGATACTTTCAAGAGAGAGCTAGATAGGGCTCTTGAAGATAGGGGATATGGGGAGAAGGCAGGAACGGGGTACTGATTGTGGATGATCAGCCATGATCACATTGAATGGCGGTCGGTGCTGGCTCAAAGGGCCGAATGGCCTACTCCTGCACCTATTGTCTATTGACTTTCAAATTTCACAGCAGATTTTTCTGTTGAGCCTCCAGGATTGGCTGCGTAATTTGATAGTCAGATTCACAAATAAAGGGAATGTTAATATTGCAGGTCAACGATAACGGATAAACAAACGTGTCGAGCCTCACCTCCTGGATTTAACATCCTACCTTTAAAAGATCAAACACATCGTCTGCATCCAGTCTGTAGTCACAGAGCCTGTGTAGCAGCTCCACGCGTGAGCGTGCCGGCAGCTCTTTGAACTTGGTGTTTTTCAGTGGGTTTGCTCGGCCTTCTTCAAGTTCCCATCGGTGTTTAATAATGTCCTCCAGGTACATGTCACAGGTGTCAGGACTGGGAACGAAGCACACCTTTAATAACTAGAATAACTAAAACTTTACAAAACATACAGGATACCTTTCCCGCCTGTGTATTGCTGCATTCATGGTGTCTACACCCACCGGCGAGTCAAGAGCTGCCAAGTTTTGTCAGAGCATTTCAGTATTCTAGTACCTGAAAATCAGTATTTTGCTGAGGAAATCAATATTTTTACGCGGTGCCATTTTGCCGGAAAAAAAGTGTTGTTTATATATGTGCGGTCATACCCATGTAAGAGTACAAGAATGCATAACTTTGCTACTTATTAACATGTCTTCTACGCACCTTACCTGACAGTGCATTCATTGCCATCTCTTTGTATACTGCTGTTTGAACGGCTGCTTCCTGCTTTTAGCACCAATGATGTAGAAGCTATTTTGGAAGCCGCCCTCTCCCTCCCTCGCTCTCTCTCCCTCCTTCCTCTCTTTCCCTCCCTCTCCCTCTCCCTCCCACCCTTCCCCTCTCTCTACTTCCCTCTCTTCGTTCCCCTCCCCCTCCCACCCACCCTCTCTCTTCCTCCCTCTCTCCTTCCTTTTTTCCTCCCTCCCTCTCTTATTCCCTCCCTCCCTCTCCCTCCCCTAACAGTCTGTGACCCCTAGCGCTATGCTGCGGCCGTAGCGCTACGTGTAAAGGTAATAGCGCTCCAGTTGGCAGCACTAGAATTAGAACCCATAGCGCTGTTCGATAAATTCCCACGCGTTAAACTGACAGCGCTGTTTAAACCTGTAGCAGGACAGGCCGATCAAAGCTTACACAAATAATCACCCAGATCTTGAAATTTAAAATACTAATCTGCCATAAATGTTAGTTACAGTATGACTTTTTATATCCTTGCATTTTTTAAGCAGCAATACGAAACAGGAAGTCAGGCTGATTTAAAAAAAAATCCGTATTTTACAAAGCAAATCCGTACATCCGTATTCCGATTGTATTTCCGTACAAAATACGGAAAATCCGTACTACTTGGCAGCTCTGCAGGATGTTTTCAATTGTCAGACGAAATGTGTAGGAAGACACTGCAGATGCTGGTTTAAACCGAAGATATTCGACACAAAATGCTGGAGTAACTCAGCGGGACAGGCAGCATCTCTGAAGAGAGGGAATGGGTGACGTTTCCGGGAATAAGGGTCTCAACCCGAAACGTCACCCATTCCTTCTCTCCAGAGATGCTGCCTGTCCCCGCTGAGTTACTCCAGCTTTTTGTGTCTATCTTTGGTTTTAATTTTCATATGGACTGAAAATGGAACTAATTTATCATATTATTTACAGTGCACTATGTTGGGGGTCAAGGAAAGAGCATTCACGTCGCGGCCATGATTCCACCAATCTTTCCACCACCACGCAGAAGAACGACAAGACAGACACCATTGTACGCAGATGCCGGGAAGTGTGTTCAGCTCTGGCTGAACAACTTCTAACCTTGTGTGTGGACTCGACAAGAAGAAGAAGTGTACTATGTTTCCATATTCTGTTGTGCTGCAGCAAGTAAGAATTACATTGTTCTATCTGGGACACATGACAATAAAACTCTCTTGTTTAAGAAAGAACTGCAGATGCTGGAAAAATCGAAGGTAGACAAAAATGCTGGAGAAACTCAGCGGGGTGAGGCAGCATCTACGGAGCGAAGGAATTCCTTTGCTACATAGATGCTGCCTCACCCGCCGAGTTTCTCCAGCATTTTTGTCTACCACTGAGTTACTCTGGCAATTTGTGTCTATCTTCAGTATTAAACCATCATCTGCAGCTCCTTCCTACATCAACGTCAGCAACGATGATCAATGGCCGTGTCTTTTGTTGCAATAAGGATGTGGTTTTTTTCCCCTCTGCTCTACCATTGTGGTCATTAACTTGATTTACTTTTGCTTATTAGATATTATCTGTATGTATTGCGTTTACAGGCTTGTTAAGCTGCTGCAAGTAAGGATGTCATTGTTCTGTTGCCAGTACATGTGACAATTAAACACTTGACCTTTGACTGACGGCCATTTGAAGCTGACAGCGAGCTTTGGTTGGGAAATAATGGGAGAATACTTATCCTTGTTTGTTGAAAGTTTAGGTGTCGTTTATTTTGTGATTCCTGGGTATTAGATCTAAACAGGTTTTTATAACAACAGAGACAAGATTTAAGTACTCCTGGAGTAGGTCATAACACATGTATTTTCCAGTGATTAGCCTTTACATTGATTTGCATATAAGATTGTTAAGGGCTTGGACACACTAGAGGCAGGAAACATGTTCCCGATGTTGGGGGAGTCCAGAACCAGGGGCCACAGTTTAAGAATAAGGAGTAAGCCATTTAGAACGGAGACGAGGAAACACTTTTTCTCACAGAGAGTGGTGAGTCTGTGGAATTCTCTGCCTCAGAGGGAGAGTCTGTGGAATTCTCTGCCTCAGAGGGAGGCAGGTTCTCTGGATGCTTTTGAGAGAGAGCTAGATTGGGCTCTTAAAGATAGTCAGGGGATATGGGGAGAAGGCAGGAAGGGGGTACTGATTGGGGATGATCAGCCATGATCATATTGAATGGCGGTGCTGGCTCGAAGGGCCAAATGGCCTACTCCTGCACCTATTGTCTATTGCCTTGAAACATACAGCTTAAATAAAATGACGGCAGATGTAAGCCCACCAGCCACCACTGGAAGACAAAGTCAGCAACATCACTGAAACTTCAATAACCATCGAATGTAGGAAATAAAAGTCAAACAGGCCTAGTGCTCATTGGAAGTGGATACCCATTTAATACACAAAGTGCTGGGGTAACTCTGCGGATCAGACTGAAGAGGCCCGGCCCGAGACGTCACGCATTCCTTCTCAACAGAGATGCTGCCCTGTGTTCCTCCAGCATTTTGTGTCTACCTTCGGTTTAAACCAGCATCTGCAGTTCCTTCCTACACAAAAAGCTGGAGTAATGCAGTGGGTCAGACAGCATCTCTGGAGGAAAAGGAAATAGGTGACGTTTCGGGCCGAGACTCCAGCACTGTGTTGTGTTTTTTTGTTGTAAATCAGCAACTGCAGCTCCTTGTGTCTTAAAAAGGTCTCCCCCTTTGTTGTGCCGAAGTACAAAATCACCACCTATCACACGCGCAGGTAGACAAAAATGCTGGAGCAACTCAGCGGGTGAGGCAGCATCTATGGAGCGAAGGAATAGGTGACGTTTCGGGTCTCGAGTGTGGCAGCCTTGCCTGCAGTTATCTGTCCTTTCATCCTTTTTGTTATTTTTAGTCCGTTTTAAAGTTTGTTTTTGGAGGTCTTTTAGTCTTTTTTATGTGGGGGGAGGGGGGGAAAGGGGGAAACCGTTTCTCTTAGTCACTTCCTGGTCGAGGATGCGTTTATCCTCTGAGCAGGATCTTCTCCCCAGCCCACCATCTGGATTGGCGCGGCCTTTCCTGCCGGTGACCGGCCAGAGCTTCAGCTTCAGCAGCGGCGGCGCAACACTGGATTCCATCGCGGAGCGAGCGTTGCCTTGCCGGGAATCGCCGTGTTGAAGCTCCGGAGTGCTGTGACTGCCAACTTTGACACCGTGGAGCTGTGGTCTGCGCAGTTTCCCAGCCACGGGCAGCGCTGACTTTGACATCGCGGGGCCCGGGATCCCTGCCGGGGTCACCAGCGTTGAATCTCCGCCCAGCTCGGCCTGTGGACTTCGGGAGCCGCAGTCTCCAGTAGGAAGCGGACGATTCGGAGGCTCCGGGCCGCTGAGACTGTTCTTCCGTTCGAGGGCCTGAAACATCGGGCCGGTAGCAGCGACTGCGGCTGCCTCAATAGGCTCCAACCACGGGTGAACAGGGGAAGATGACTAAACTTTGTTGCCTTCCCTCACAGTGGGAAACGTTGATTCCGCTGTGGGGGGATGTTTTATTTATGTTTTATGTTAAATTCTAAAGTGTTGTGTTTATCTTATTTGTGTGCTGCATGGTAACTGAAATTTCACTGCACCAATTGGTGTATGTGACAAGAAATGTCCTTTGTCCATAGATGCTGCCTCACCCGCTGAGTTTCTCCAGCATTTTTATCTACCTTCGATTTTTCCAGCATCTCTAGTTTCTTCTTAAAGCACCTATCGCGCACAGATTATATAATTCTTCATTGTTATTAGTGCTTATTGTACTGGCCACGCTCAAGAAAGAGAGAGAACTAATCACAGTTGCATCGTGGCTTGGTTCGGCAACTTGAGGGCCCAGGAGCGGAAAAGACTACAAAAAGTAGTAAACACTGCCCAGTCCATCATCGGCTCTGACCTCCCTTCCATCGAGGGGATCTATCGCGGTTACTGCCTCAAAAAGGCTGGCAGTATCAGCAAGGACCCACACCATCCTGGCCACACACTCATCTCCCTGCTACCTTCAGGTAGAAGGTACAGGAGCCTGAAGACTGCAACGACCAGGTTCAGGAATAGCTACTTCCCCACAGCCATCAGGCTATTAAACTCAACTCAAACAAAACTCTTGAACATTATCTGTTTATTTGCACTTTATCTGTTTTATTTATTCATGTGTGTATATATTTATACAATGATATATGGACACACTGATCTGTTCTGTATTCATGCCGTCTATGTTCTGTTGTGCTGAAGCAAAGCAAGAATTTCATTGTCCTATCTGGGACACACGACAATAAACTCACTTGAATCTTGAATCTTAATCCAGGTGCATAAAAGGCAGCGTGCAGCAAGCGCTGTGGCTCACACAGGGTTAAGGTCAGAGGCACAGAACCATTCACTGGCAATTGGCAGCAATTTGCATTAGTTTGGTTTTCAAAAGGTGGGGGTGGAATGTCATTGTCCCCGAGAATGTCCCCGTCACACCTTGCTGGCATCACACTATTCAATCTGCTCAGCTTGATGTTGGATTCACAGACAGCAGGCCACACGTCTCCATAGTACAATAGAACTCAAATACTTCCTTATCAGTCGTGGGTAAAGAACTAAACCTGTATTTATCACAAAAGATGTGGGTGGATGGGTGGGGGGCGGGGGAGGGGGGGGGGAAGAGAGAAGTGGCAGAGCAATAATGTTTTTAAGAAGGAACTGCAGATGCTGGTAAATCGAAGGTAGACAAAAGTGCTGGAGAAACTCAGCGGGTGCAGCAGCATCTATGGAGCGAAGGAAATAGGCAACGTTTCGGGCCGAAACCCTGAAGGGTTTCGGCCCGAAACGTTGCCTATTTCCTTCAGGGTTTCGGCCCAAACCGTTGCCCATTTCCTTCGCTCCATAGATGCTGCTGCACCCACTGAGTTTCTCCAGCACTTTTGTCTGCCTGGCAGAGCAATAATGCAGCATTGAGGATTTAGTTTAGAGATACAGCATAGAAACAGGCTCCTCGGCCTGCCGACCCACCTGTTCAACCAGTTCTACGTGAACCCGCTGTCTTATCCATTCCATACACACTAGGGGCAATTTACAGAGGCCAAGTAAACCAGAATGTCTTTGGGATGTGGGAGGAAACACACACGGGCACAGGGAGAACATGCAAACTCCACAAAGACAGCACCCAAGGTCAGGATCAAACCCGGGTCTCTGGCGCCGTGAGGCAGCAGCTCTGCCAGCTGCCGCTGACACTTCTGCACTAATGCAGAGGCCATGCGTTATCCACATAACACCAGCGTCCTATTTTGACACAAAGTGCTGGAGCAACTCCGTGGGACAGGCAGCATCTCTGGAGATAATGGATAGGTGACGTTTTGGGTCGAGACCTTGCTTCACCAATCTGAAGAAGGGTCTTGACCCAAAACATCAGATATCCACGTTCTCCACAGATGCTGCCTGACCCGCTGAGTTACTCCAGCACTCTGTGCAACGTCACCTATCCACGTTCTCCACAGATGCTGCCTGACCCGCTGAGTTACTCCAGCACTCTGTCCTTTTGTGATTTAACCAGCATCTGCAGTTCCTTGTTCCTACATTACAATTCTTAGATACTAAGACTTAGAGCAAAACTCAGTCTTTGTTTTAAGAACTAAAAATTCTTTGAGCTCAGGATTTAAACCCACTCTTAGCTTAGTTTTAAATTCTTAAGTCAGCATTTAAAATAGAGCAGACTTAAATGTTTCGGGAGCGCTGACAGTTCCAGACATGCTCAACACATTAAAAATTAAGGAGCATTTATAATTAAGCAGCAGGAACGGCAGTCATGTAAGGAAGGAATAACGTGTGCAGGTTGGATCTGCAGCCTGCCAGTGGATTTACCCAGATAGCTCAATACTGTTGACACCAACTTCCCAGGTAGCTAACCTTGCACAATCATGCCCCTCCCGGGTTTAATTAGAGGAGGAAAATTAAAGAATAGAACGAAAGAAACAGCTTCCAACCCAAAGTATCTTCCTGTTGCCACTCTCACTGTAAGTGCCTTGATGTGTGTGTCTGTAAACCAGACTAATAACTCCCTCTCACATTCCCAACCTGACCTTTCTGTCCTGGGCCTCCTCCACGGCCAGAGTGAGTCCCACTGCAAATTGGAGGAGCAGCACCTCATATTTCGCTTGGGCAGTTTACACCCCAGCGGTATGAACATTGACTTCTCCAATTTCAGGTAGTCCTTGCTTTCTCCCTCCTTCCCCTCCCCTTCCCAGCTCTCCCACAGCCCACTGTCTTCACCTCTTCCTTTCTTCTTCCTGCCCCCCCCTCCCCACCCCCACATCAGTCTGAAGAAGGGTCTCGACCCGAAACGTCACCTATTCCTTCGTTCCATAGATGCTGCCTCAACCGCTGAGTTTCGCCAGCATTTTTTTTCCAGCTTCTGCTGTTCTTTCTTAAACAGTATTAGGTAATGGCTGGAGCAAGATGTGAAGAACAGCGACTGCTGGATACCAACATGAACACCACTGTACAGAATAACAGCAACACTTTACAATTCAATAGGCAATTGGTGCAGGAGTAGGCCATTCGGCCCTTCGAGCCAGCACCGCCATTCAATGTGATCATGGCTGATCATCCACAATCAGTACCCCGTTCCTGCCTTCTCCCCATATCCCCTGACTCCGCTAACTTTCAAGATCCCTATCTAGCTCTCTCTTGAAAGTATCCAGAGAACCGGCCTCTGAGGCAGAGCATTCCACAGACTCACCACTCTCTGGGTGAAAACGTGTTTCCTCGTCTCCGTTCTAAATGGCTTACCCCTTATTCTTAAACTGTGGCCCCTGGTTCTGGACTCCCCCAACATCCGGGACATATTAAGAAATGATATAAAGAAAATTTAAAATGTGCTATTTTTGTCTTATAAATAAGTATGAAATGAGAACCCTGAGCAGTGTGTACATTATTTAATCGTCCAGCACTGGAAGCCTATTGTAAAGTCCGTTGCTGAGATGTGGGCTTCACGGGCCAGTGTTCTCTTGAGGTGCTGGTGAGCCGGCCCCGTGAACCACCGCAACCCCCCACGACAGGGTACGCCCACGAGGAAACGTGAGCAGGGGATCACGCCTCGCTCCCTCACTCACTGCTGCCGTGGCTGTTTCTGCCCCAGGTCGCAACTCCCCACCCCCCACCCCCCCCACCCCAGTTCCCCACAGTCCTCAATATTCACGTCGTTTAAAAATTCATCTACCTCCTCCTTAAATTATTTAGCCTCCACAATTCTCCGGGGTAGAGAATTCCAGACATTCGCTACCTTCCATGCTGAGTTTTAAATAATCATCCCTTAATCGTACAGCCATGTCTTCTCTTTCTCCCTTGAGCGGAAAGATCCTAGCATTTAGAACAAAGAACAGTACGACACAGGAACAGGCCCTTCGGCCCACAATGTATGTGCCGAACACAGGCTAAGTTAAACTGATCTCGTATGCAGACTCTTGAGCCATATCCATGACGTCCATCCAAACACCACTATCGTATATCGGCCTCCACCACCGCCACCCCCCGACATGCATTACTCTCTGTAAAAAGGTACTCCGCATATCTGCTTTGAACTTTGTCTCTCTCATCTTGAAGCCACGACCTGTAGTCTGTGACATTTCCACCCTCTCTATGCCTCACGTAATTTTACCAGGTCTCCCAAACGCCTCCCGCATTCCACAGCAAACAATCCACGCCGGTCCAATCTCTCCTTAATAGTCAATAACCTCTAATCCAGGCAGCATCCTGGGAAACTCTTCTGCACCTTGTCCAAAGCCTCCAATCCTTCCTGGAATGGGGCGACCTTAACTGCACACACTTTACTGTCACCTCCTCCAAGAGGCTTGCGATTCAATAAAATCACCCCCCCGTCCTTCAGAACACCAGAGTTAGATCTCACTTCCTCAGCCACTGATCCCAGCAATACACTGATCCCAGGAATGATCCCAAGATTCAAGAGTTTATTGTCATGTTTCCCAGATAGGACAATGAAATTCTTGCTTTGCTTCAGCACAACAGAACATAGTAGGCATTGACTACAAAACAGATCAGTGTGTCCATATGCCATTATATAAATATATACACACATGAATAAATAAACTGATAAAGTGCAAATAAACAGATAATGGGCTATTAATGTTCAGAGTTTTGTCCGAGCCCAGGTTTAATAGCCTGATGGCTGTGGGGAAGTAGCTATTCCTGAACCTGGTCGTTGCAGTCTTCAGGCTCCTGTACCTTCTACCTGAAGGTAGCGGGGAGATGAGTGTGTGGCCAGGATGGTGTGGGTCCTTGATGATACTGCCAGCCTTTTTCACCAAGCAGTGTGAATCTACTTTAGCCGTTTCAGTGACCAGTAAACCATTGAGGACACAACTGTACGCCAGGTGTAGCAGCCATTAAAGCTTAAGTCAGTATTAATACCAAGTCTTAAAGAAGGAACTGCAGATGCTGGAAAATCGAAGGTACACAAAAATGCTGGAGAAACTCAGCGGGTGCAGCAGCATCTATGGAGCGATGGAAATAGGCAACGTTTCGGCCCGAAACCCTTCCGGGTTTCGGCCCGAAACGTTGCCTATTTCCTTCAGGGTCTCGACCCAAAACGTTGCCTATTTCCTTCGCTCCATAGATGCTGCTGCACCTGCTGAGTTTCTCCAGCATTTTTGTCTACCTTTAATACTAAGTCTGATATTTTAAGTTTTTATCTGCCTGTACTTTTGTAGGTGGGATTTGATACGTAGTAGGGGTGTGTTCTTTCGTTGGAGGAGTCTGGCGCAGACTCTCAGATTAGAAGTTTCAGTTTGGTGTTGGGAGAATGAGGGGAAATAGTTCATGACACACACTTGCTACGAGACGACATACCTTTATAAGAAGAAGCTTGGATGTGATTTATATGATGTGAATGGAACAGTGATTAAGAACGGAAAGTTATGAGTTATTTCTTTGTTTTGTATTACTTCAATAAAAAAGCAATTAAATCAAGAAACGACACCTGGAAGATTCATCTTTGCTGTCTTTATGTGTGTCGTGAGTGCGTTAGGCTAAACCTCCAAATCATCTCCCATAATTAATGGCTATCGAAGTTGGACTTGGAGAACGTTGTAAAAACTGCCATTATACCAGGTGTGGCCTCATCAACACCCGGTCACAGGTCTGATAAAGTCCAGCTGGTGGGAGAGGGTGGGAAACGGCAAGGATGAATGCAGTGAATGGAGAATAGACACTCCGGTAGGCAGACCCACACACATTGTACAGGGTAGAAAAAAATGCTGGAGAAACTCAGCGGGTGCGGCAGCGTCTATGGAGCGAAGGAATAGGTGACGTTTCGGGTCAAGACCCTTCTTCAGACTGATGTGGGGGTGGGCAGGAAGAAGAAAGGAAGAGGCGGAGACAGTAGGCTGTGGGAGAGCTGGGAATGGGAGGAGAAGGAGGGAGAAAGCAAGGACTACCTGAAATTGGAGAAGTCAATGTTCATACCTGCTGGGGTGCAGAATGCCCAAGCGAAATATGAGGTGCTGCTCCTCCAATTTGCGGTGGGCCTCACTCTGGCCATGGAGGAGGCCCAGGACAGAAAGGTCGGATTGGGAATGGGAGGGGGAGCAGGAGCAGCTGGATTTCACAGTACTGTACAGAACCATGTTTAACTCCATCCAACATTCTCGGAGGCTATACATGCATTCAATACAGTTTCCCCAAATCACAATTTGACCCCACACCCGTGCCACTCATGTGGTCCACTGGCGTGAAATCCCTTCCCATAATTTGAGGGGCGTCTCCACCACACCCTGCCCCCAATGTCCAGCAGCGGAAGGACCCTAGACTGTGGCCCTTCCCCACCGAGACTTGGCGTTGGCTGCACCGAGCTTCAGTGCGTCCCTCAGCACGTACTCCTGCAGTCTGCAGCAGGCCAGTCGGCAACATTCCCCGACGGACATCTCGCTCTGCTGGGAGGTGAACAACTCTCGGGCAGACCAAAGAGCGTCTTTCACCGAGTTGATGACCTTCCAGCAGCACTCGATGTCAGTCTCTGAATGTGTTCCTGGGAACAGTCCGTAAATCACAGAGTCCTCTGTGACGGAGCTGTTCGGAATAAACCGTGACAGGGACCCTTGCAAACCTCTCCAGACTGTCTGCGAATCCACACTGTGCAAAGAGGTGGGCAACCGCCTCCTCTCCATAGCAGGGGTAACATGAGGGGGAACTTCTTTACTTAGAGAGTGGTAGCTGTGTGGAATGAGCTTCCAGTGGAAGTGGTGGAGGAAGGTTTGATTTTATCATTTAAAAATAAATTGGATAGGTATATGGATGGGAAAGGAATGGAGGGTTATGGTCTGAGTGCAGGTAGATGGGACTAGGGTAGAATAAGTGTTCGGCACAGACTAGAAGGGCCGAGATGGCCTGTTTCCGTGCTGTAATTGTTATATGGTTATAACTTATATGGTTATAGCAGCCGTCCCAAGGGCAGAACTCACCAACAAGCACCAAGACCTGGCTTGGCTGGCGGTGAGGGGAGCCCTCCCAGTCTGATCCTTCCTGCACCATCGGAACCTCACTACCAGCTCGGGACATTTTTTTTTTAAACAAAACATTTTTTGAAGAAAGAACTGCAGATGCGGGAAAAATCGAAGGTAGACAAAAAAGCTGGAGAAACTCAGCAGGTGAGGCAGCATCTATGGAGCGATGGAATAGGTGATGTTTCGGGTCCAGACCCTTCTTCTCGACCCGAAACGTCGCCCATTCCTTCTCTCCAGAGATGCTGCCTCACCCGCTGAGTTACTCCAGCATTTTGTGTCTACCTAACCACCTTCCATGAACAATTACGAAACTCAGCCTCTGTCTTGCGGATACGTTCACATACACATTTCGTTTGATATTGAACAAGAATCAATAAGAGCTGCATTCTCAGCCACTCTCCCAAAGAGGAAAGAATGTATTTTTGTACATACGTGATATCTCTCCGTTGATAGCAGCCTTGAAGTAAACAAGTTATCAAATCGTCAAGAAAGTCAATATCATTCATCAGGAGAGCCTCTTCGAGCTCCTAGGGAAAGGTGGGGGAAAAAAAGCATTAAATGCGGTCGGTGAATTGTATAAATCATTTAAACATTGACATCCAGAAACTGTCAACTTTGCCAAAGGTTACGTTTCAAAACTCATAATGCTTGATTTGATTGATAATTTTTTTTAAATTTCAAATCCCATTATCAAAATGAGCATGACAAAACAAGGACCTTTGAACCAGGACACAAAATGCTGGAGTAACTCATTGGTCAGGCAGCATCTGTGGAGAACATGGATAGGTGACGTTTCACAGAGAGCTGGAGTAACTCAGCGGGTCAGGCAGCATCTGTGGAGAACATGGATAGGTGACGTTTCACAGAGTGCTGGAGTAACTCAGCGGGTCAGGCAGCATCTGTGGAGAACATGGATAGGTGACGTTTCACAGAGTGCTGGAGTAACTCAGCAGGTCAGGCAGCATCTGTGGAGAACATGGATAGGTGACGTTTCACAGAGTGCTGGAGTAACTCAGCGGGTCAGGCAGCATCTGTGGAGAACATGGATAGGTGACGTTTCACAGAGTGCTGGAGTAACTCAGCGGGTCAGGCAGCATCTGTGGAGAACATGGATAGGTGACGTTTCACAGAGTGCTGGAGTAACTCAGCGGGTCAGGCAGCATCTGTGGAGAACATGGATAGGTGACGTTTCACAGAGTGCTGGAGTAACTCAGCGGGTCAGGCAGCATATGTGGAGAACATGGATAGGTGACGTTTCACAGAGTGCTGGAGTAACTCAGCGGGTCAGGCAGCATCTGTGAAGAACATGGATAGGTGACTTTTCAGGACGGGACCCTTATTCAGACTTTTGAACTAGGTGGTCATGAAAAATTCTGCAAATTCAGAGCCTGCTACAGCTAATCTGAAGAAGGGTGTCAACCAGAAACGTCACCCATTCCTTCTCTTCAGAGATGCCGCCTGTCCCGCTGAGTTTACTCCAGCATTTTGTGTCCATCTTTGGTTTAAACCAGCAGCTGCAGTTCTGAGGAATGCAGGAGGCTGCAGAGAGTGGTGGACAGCCTAGCCCATCACTGTTACATGTATCTACATGGACAGCCCTAATCCCACCTTGGCCACCAAACATCACTGACCACCTCCTGCATTTCCTACCATCAACTTGCACTTTTTTCTCCGATTATGTTTTGGACTAAAGTGCAGAAAAACACACGGCAGTAGTTTTGTTGTTGTTTTTTTAAATGGCTTGAGTAATTTATGTCCCAGTCTTCTTCTTGCGTATGGCGTGCACAGCCTAAAGTTGTAAGACAACTTGTTCTATTTGATCTTATTTGATAGTGCATGCCAGGTTGATTGCAATCGTCGAAACAGGGCGGGCCACATGAAGGTTGCAATCTCCCACCCCCTATGTCCAAGTGATGTATAATTTGTTAGTGTGTTGTCTGTGAGCCTCTGATGCTGCTGCAGCCTTTCATTGTACATCTACCTCACTGTATTTGCACTCCACCCAATGCCCCACAGACCTGTCCCCATCCACTAGAAGCTTTGCTTCATCAAAGCTCTAGGACTGGCATCGTAATCTCCATCAAACTGTGCCCATCCAACCCGGCCGGCAATCACGGCTCCCATTTTTAAATCTCATCTTCACATTCCAATCTCTCTCTTGATCGAAAGTACTTCTAAACACAAAACTCACCAATGGTGTTTTTTAAGCACACAGAGGATAGGAAGTTGGTGCCTGGAACACACGAGTGGAGCCTGATACAGGCTTTTAGAGAGGCACATGGATATGCAGGGAATGGAGGGATATGGATCACGTGCAGGCAGAGGAGATTAGTTTATCTTGGCATCATGGACATTGTGGGACGAAGGGCCTGTTCTATCTAAGTCAGCACTTGGACTCGCATCTGGAGTAACTCAGGCAGCATCTGTGGAGAAATGTCCAGAGATCTCTGCAGATTTGTGTGTCTATCTTCGGTTTAAACCAGCATCTGCAGTTCCTTCCCACACATATCCATGTGAGTTTGTTCTTCCAGCTTCCGTGTAAAGGTCAGTCGCCTCGGCATTGAGAGCTGCTCGTGAAACCACTACTTGCTACTTGAACCCATTTCCACCCCTGCGCTCTACTCTCAAACTGGTCCTCTCAATTGCCTTCAATTCATTTTCATTTCTCTTCCCATTGTGTGCTGCTGATATCACTCTCGCAATTTAATGACCTCTCCAACTGCTCAGCTTTCTTTTAATTAGGTCACACCATTCCCCTTATTTTGTTGCTGGCCCTTTTTAATTCCTGTGTGTAGATTCTTCCAGTTCTGCTGAGCTTGTTGACTATCCGAGATGTTAACTGGCTTGTCCTCCACATAGATGATGCCGTTTCTCTTTTGCTTTAGGTCTCTTTACGTTTGTTGTTTGTTACATTTGAGCATTCTGACTGGTTGCATCGTGGCCTGGTTCGGCAACTTGAACGTCCAGGAGCGAAAAAGACTACAAAGAGTTGTGACCACTGCCCAGTCCATCACCGGCTCTGACCTCCCCACCGTCAAAGGGATCTATCGTAGTCGCTGCCTCATAAAGGCTGCCAACATCATCATGGACCCGCACCATCCTGGCCACACACTCATCTCACCACTGCCATCGGGAAGAAGGTACAGGAGCCTGACAAGTGTAAGGTCCAGGTTCAGGAACAGCTTCTTCCCCACAGCCATCAGGCTATTAAACACAACAACAAATAAACTCTGAGCTCTGAACTGCAAAAGACTATATTATTATTTGTTATTTATTGAACTTTTTCTTTTTTTTTCCTCTTCCCCCGTTATGTACTATGTTTACATATTCACATATTCTGTTGTGCTGCAGCAAGTAAGAATTTCCTTGTCCCATCCGGGACATATGACAATAAAACACTCTTGACTGAATGCAGAGGCATTCCTGCCACTTGCACGAGACAAGCGCAAGGGATTACACGGATAGCTCTCCTCTCCACACCATTCACCGGTGTACAGTAACAAAAGAGCCCACCCTCTCAAAGAAAGTCACTTCCAAAGCGAGTACATTAAAACACATCTCATTCAAGTAAGCATGCAGGTACAGCAGGCAGTGAAGAAATCGAATGGCATGTTGGCCTTTATAACAAGAGGAGTCGAATATAGGAGCAAAGAGGTCCTTCTGCAGTTGTACAGAGCCCTAGTGAAACCACACCTGGAGTATTGTGTGCAGTTTTGGTCCCTTAATTTGAGAAAGGACATTCTTGCTATTGAGGGAGTGCAGGGTAGGTTTACAAGGTTAATTCTCGGGATGGCGGGACTGTCATATGCTGAGAGAATGGAGCAGCTGGGCTTGTACACTCTGGAGTTTAGAAGGATGAGAGGGTATCTCATTGAAACATATGAGATTGTTAAGAAGGTACACAAAAATGCTGGAGAAACTCAGCGGGTGCAGCAGCATCTATGGAGCGAAGGAAATAGGTAACGTTTCGGGCCGAAACCCTTCTTCAGACTGATAGGGGGTGGGGAGAAGAAAGGAAAAAAGGAAAAGGAGGAGCCCGAGGGCTGGGGGAGGGGAGGAGACAACCAGATGGCTGATGAAGGGGAGGGGACAGCCAGGGCTAGCAGAATTGGGAGAATTCAACGTTCAGGCCACCAGGATGTAGACTGCCCAAGCGGAATATGAGGTGCATTTCCTCCAATTTACGGTGTTGCTCGCTGTGGCCATGGAGGAGACCCAGGACAGAGAGGTCAGATACGGAATGGGAGGGGGAGTTGAAGTGCTGAGCCACCGGGAGTTCAGGTTGGTTATAACTCCCGGTGGCTCAGCACTTCAACTCCCCCTCCCATTCCGTATCTGACCTCTCTGTCCTGGGTCTCCTCCATGGCCACAGCGAGCAACACCGTAAATTGGAGGAAATGCACCTCATATTCCGCTTGGGCAGTCTACATCCTGGTGGCCTGAACGTTGAATTCTCCCAATTCTGCTAGCCCTGGCTGTCCCCTCCCCTTCATCAGCCATCTGGTTGTCTCCTCCCCTCCCCCAGCCCTCGGGCTCCTCCTCCTCCTTTTCCTTTTTTCCTTTCTTCTCCCCACCCCCTATCAGTCTGAAGAAGGGTTTCGGCCCGAAACGTTACCTATTTCCTTCGCTCCATAGATGCTGCTGCACCCGCTGAGTTTCTCCAGCATTTTTGTGTACCTTCGATTTTCCAGCATCTGCAGTTCCTTCTTTAACACGAGATTGTTAAGAGCTTGGACATGCTAGAGGCAGGAAACATGTTCCCGATGTTGGGGGAGACCAGAACCAGGGGCTATAGTTTAAGAATAAGGAGTAAGCCATTTAGAACGGAGACGAGAATTCCACAGAGAGTTGTGAGTCTGTGGAATTCTCTGCCTCAGAGGGCGGTGGAGGCAGGTTCTCTGGATGCTTTCAAGAGAGAGCTAGATAGGGCTCTTAAAAATAGTGGAGTCAGGGGATATGGGGAGAAGGCAGGAACGGGGTACTGATTTGGGGATGATCAGCCATGATCACTTTGAATGGCGGTGCTGGCTCGAAGGGCCAAATAGCCTATTCCTGCACCTATTGTCAAACAAGGTAGACAAAAATACTGGAGAAACTCAGCGGGTGAGGCAGCATCTATGGAGCGAAGGAGATAGGCAACGTTTCGGGCCGAAACCCTTCTTCAGACTGAGTTAGGTATTTAAGAAGGAACTGCAGATGCTGGAAAATCGAAGGTAGACAAAAGTGCTGGAGAAACTCAGCGGGTGCAGCAGCATCTATGGAGCGAAGGAAATAGGAAACGTTGCCTATTTCCTTCAGGGTTTCGGCCTGAAACGTCTCCTATTTCCTTCGCTCCATAGATGCTGCCTCACCCGCTGAGTTTCTCCAGCATTTTTGTCCACCTTCCGATTTTCCAGCATCTGCAGTTCCTTCTTAATCATTCAAACAAGTGGTGATGATAAAGGGCCCATTTCTCAATGATCTTTCTGTCTGCCCACCGGTTCAACAGTTACTGCACTTGTTCCACTTTTAACAAGATGCCATTGTAATGCAGGTCTGCTTTTTTTACAATTTTTTTTTTTAAACACCACACATTTTTTCAGCAACTTGGCACCGTTAACAAGGCGTGCAATTATTTCACACACTTAAGTACCCTTGTAGACCACTTCAGGAGGTCACAGCGGCTGCGGAGTTGTGCCAGATTAATGAACCGCAAGCTCCTGCAATGACAATCCAGCAGCTTCATGGCCCATCGTTAAAAACTAATTCGTTTTTTAAAATCTTTAATCAGGTTATTAAATCTTTTAAAATCACTCCCTCTCATTTCCTGCACAGTTGGCCACAAGTTATCTTGCCCCTCAAAGTCTGGCCTCTTGTTCATCCTCAAAAGGAACCATTCCAGCGTGGCCTAGCGGTTGCAATGTCAAGACACTAAACTCGCCCATCTCAAACCCTCAACATTCACCTTGCTATTAAAAAAAAAAGACACAGAGTGCTGGAGTAACTCAGCGGGTCAGGCAGCATCTGTGGAGAACATGGATAGGTGACGTTTCACAGAGTGCTGGAGTAACTCAGCGGGTCAGGCAGCATCTGTAGAGAACATTGACAGGTGACGATTCGGGTCGGGACCCTTCTTCAGACCTGCTGAACCACTCCAGCACTTGGAATCTTTTTTTTTTGTAAGTCATCATCTGCAGTTCTTGTGAAAGAAGGAATTGCAGATGCTGCTTTGCACCAAAGACAGATACAAAATGCTGGAGTATTGAAGTCTGAAGAAGTGTCTTGCCCTGAAACGTAACCAGGTCTCGACCTGAAACGTCACCTATCCATGTTCTCCAGAGATGCTGCCTGACCTGCTCAGTTACTCCAGCATTGTTTGTTTTAAATAAACCAGCAGTTCAGTTGCAGTTTCTTGTTCCTATAGCAGTTACGAGCCTTGGCATCAAAGTTTGCTTGATAATACGTCTGTGAAGCAACGGAGGATATTCTGCTTCCATAGTTGTCGTGGTTGCTGGCTGGTTAATTGTCGAAAACCACCCCCGACTTTATGAGCAAGTCACAAGTGGTGCAGGAACTCGGCGGGTCAGGCAGCATCTGTGGAGGGATGGGCAGAAGACGTTTTAGACAATAGACAATAGGTGCAGGAGTAGGCCATTCGGCCCTTCGAGCCAGCACCGCCATTCAATGTGATCATGGCTGATCATCCCCAATCAGTACCCCGTTCCTGCCTTCTCCCCATATCCCTTGACTCTGCTATTTTTAAGAGCCCTATCTAGCTCTCTCTTGAAAGCATCCAGGGAACCTGCCTCCAACGCTCTCTGAGGCAGAGAATTCCACAGACTCACCACTCTCTGTGAGAAAAAGTGTTGGGACCTTTCTTCAGACTGTTCCTCCAGCACTTTGTGTGTTGCTCATGATTCCAGCATCTGCACTTCCTTGCGTCTGGAACTGTGTCAGATGAATGCACCACAAGTATTTTGGGCTGTAGCGCTTGTTTCCGTGCTGTATGACGGTGTGAAATTGCTGGAGGAACTCAGTGGGTCACCCCACCATCTGTGAGTTAATGGACAAATATTTGCTCTGGTATTTTATTTAATTCACATCTTCAATCAATAATGTTTTATTATTAATGTTTTATGTTTTATTTGTCATTCCTAACTGTCACTGTATGTCGTGTTGTCACTTGCGGGCGGAGCGACAAGGCCAATTCCTTGTATGTGAATACTTGGCCAATAAACTCATTCATTCATTCATTGAAATAGCGTTTTAGGTTGGGACCATTCTCACTGAACAGCCACAGCCCCAATCATCGTCTGCCCATTTCCCTCCCCAAATGCCACCTGACCCCATGACTTCCTCCAGCACTTTGATATTTGCACACGACTCCAGCAGCTGCAGTTTCATGCGACTCCATAAAGGACAGACGCCGACCCACAATACACACCCTGTCATGTGTCTACACTGTAAAATGGATCGATTGTAATCATGCATTGTCTTTCCGCTGACTGGTTGGCACGCAACCAAAAGCTCTTCACTGTACCTCGGTGCACGTGACAATAGACAGAACTGAAGGGCCGGCTTCAGGCTGGCAGTGCCCCGAGTTAGGTATTTAAGAAGGAACTGCAGATGCTGGAAAATCGAAGGTAGACAAAAGTGCTGGAGAAACTCAGCGGGTGCAGCAGCATCTATGGAGCGAAGGAGATAGGCAACGTTTCGGGCCGAAACCCTTCTTCAGACTGATGGGGGGGTGTGGAGAAGAAAGGAAAAAGGCGGAGGAGGAGCCCGAGGGCAGAGGGATGGGAGGAGACAGCCCGAGGGCTGAGGAAGGGGAGGAAAATCGAAGGTAGACAAAAGTGCTGGAGAAACTCAGCGGGTGCAGCAGCATCTATGGAGCGAAGGAAATAGGCAACGTTTCGGCCCGAAACCCTTCCGGGTTTCGGCCCGAAACGTTGCCTATTTCCTTCAGGGTTTCGGCCTGAAACGTTGCCTATTTCCTTCGCTCCATAGATGCTGCTGCACCCGCTGAGTTTCTCCAGCACTTTTGTCTACCCTGGGTTAGGTACTTATGTTGTACCTCACTGACCACACACCTCACTCAGCCACATTTGGCCGCCTGCCTTGGCAGCAATGGTTGCAGGCTGCGTCTCGGTCGCGACCTTTTACTTAAAACCCCTCCCCGTCATCTTTGATGCCATCTTCCACAAGGGCAAGGGGGATCGTTTCTGCCGAACACCTCCGCTCGGTCCGCATAAACCAACCTGACCTCCCGGTGGCTCAGCACTTCAACTCCAACTCCCCCTCCCATTCCAAAACCAACCTCTCTGTCCTGGGCCTCCTCCATGGCCAGAGTGAGCACCACCGGAAATTGGAGCAGCAGCACCTCATATTCCGCTCGGGCAGTCTGCACCCTAGCGGCATAAACATTGAATTGTCCAATTTCAGGTAGTCCCTTGCTGTCTCCTCCCCTTCTCAGCTCTCCCTCAGCCCTCGGGCTCCTCCTCTTCCTTTTTCCTTTCTTCTCCCCGCCCCCCCCCCCCCCTTCCCACATCAGTCTGAAGAAGGGTTTCGGCTCGAAACGTTGCCTATTTCCTTCGCTCCATAGATATTGCCGCACCCGCTGAGTTTCTCCAGCATTTTTATCTACCTTCCACAAGGGCAAGGTTGTGTTTCCCAGCTCGACAACTGCAGATGCTGGAAATAATATGTAGGATCGTGGAGGAGAAAACCATCCAAGAGGCGAAAAAATCCATTGATCCGAAACCTAGCGCTGGATTCTCTTGCCGAGGAAGCTACCTGCAGCGCGCGTTGGATTGGATCAGTGCATTGTCACATACACCAGAGTGCAGTCACGTTTCTAGTTCAATGGGCACAGAGTAAACACTATAGACAGTAATGGGAAATACAACAGCAAGTACAAAACAGCAGCAAGGTGCCATCTTGCCATGCAAAATCCCAGCAGTACAAAGAATATCAAGTACAATATCAATAATGGCGGCACGGTGACGCAGCGGTAGAGTTGCTGCCTTCCAGCCCCAGAGACCCGGGTTCCATCCTGACTACGGGTGCTGTCTGTGCAGAGTTCATACGTTTTCCCCATGACTTGAGTGGGTTTTCTCCGAGATCTTCGGGTTCTTCCCACACTCTAAAGACGTGCAGGTTTGTAGGTTGATCGGTATGGTATAAATGTGAAAATTGTGGCTAATGTATGTGGGGAAGTGTTAATGTGCGGGGATCGCTGGTCGGTGGGGGCTCGGTGGGCTGAACAGGCCCGTTTCTGCGCTGTATCTCAAATCTAAACAGAATAGCCGAGTGTGGCAGCACCTTTAGTTCAGGGTGACTTTAGAGATACAGTGTGGAAACATGCCCCTTCAGCGTACCGAATCAGCGTCGACCAATGATCACACGCACACTAGTTCTAACGTATGCACTTGGGACAATTAACCAAACTCACTCATCTTTGGAGTGCGGGTGGATACCAGAGCTCCCGGAGAAAACCCACACGGTCATAGGGAGAACGTACAAACGTCTGAAGAAGGGTCTCGACCCGAAACGTCGCCCATTCCTTCCCCCCAGAGATGCTGCCTGTCCCACTGATTTACTCCAGCTTTTTGTGTCTACCTTCGGTGCAAACTCCCTGTATGTCCGTGTGAAGAAGAGAGCACTTGAAGATCAGGTACAGACAGCACCCATAGTTAAGATCAAACCCCTGGGCCTCTGGCAATAGACAATAGGTGCAGGAGTAGGCCATTCGGCCCTTCGAACCACTAACAATACGATTGAATTTTATTCATCCCAGGAGGGATATTGATCTGACAACAGTCGTAAAACACAAAATACGTGAAACATGAAATTAAAGTGATGAGTGGAAAGGATTGGGGGATGTGCAAAGATTGGGGGGGAAGGGGGAGTCAGTCTCAGTCTACCCCACGACAGAAGGGGGAGGAGTTGTACAGTTTGATAGCCACAGGGAAGAAGGATCTCCTGTGGCGTTCTGCGATGCATCTTGCTGCTGAAGGTGCTCCTCAGGTTGACCAGGTGTGTCACGGAGGGGGGGGGGGGGGGGGGGCGAGCCGTATTGTCTACAGGAGGCTGCGCAGTTTGAGCAGCATCTTCCCCGCCAACACCACCTCCCGTGAACTCAACTCTGCCCCCAGGACGGAGCCAGTCTTCCTGATGAGTTTGGTGAGCCTGTTGGTGCAGCGGTAGAGTGTGCCGGGGCAGGAGGCCTTCGCCCTGGCACACTCTACCGCTGCACCGCCGTGCCGGCATGTGGGCGTGGGTGGAGATGGGTAAGCCATTTAGAACGGAGACGAGGAAACACTTTTTCTCACAGAGAGTTGTGAGTCTGTAGAATTCTCTGCCTCGGAGGGCGGTGGAGGACGGTTCTCTGGACACTTTCAAGAGAGAGCTAGATAGGGCTCTTAAAGATAGCAGAGTCAGGGGATCTGGGGAGAAGGCAGGAACGGGGTACTGATTGGGGATGATCAGCCATGATCACATTGAATGGCGGTGCTGGCTCGAAGGGCCGAACGGCCTACTCCTGCACCTATTGTCTATCGTCTATTGAGATGGTCAAGGGGGTGTAAAAGTAACGGTGTCCCCCCTTTCTGTGGTCCAGAGTTTCCTGAACTCAAGCGGCAGGGGGGTCGAGATCGTCTGGGAACTTGAGCCTCGAGCAGTCTACCGTCAAGCGTTCAAGAGACATTTTTTGTCACATGCACCAATTGGTACAGTGAGATTTGAGTTGCCATACAAATAAAAAGAACACAACGCACGATAGAATGTAACATAAACATCCCCACACAGCGGAATCAACGTTTCCCACTGTGAGGGAAAGCAATTAAGTTCAGTCCTCCTCCTCCTCATTGTTCACCCGTGGTCGGGGCTTTTGAGCCCTCCGCAGTCGCCGGTACGGGCGGCCTGATGTTCAGGCCCTCTCGCCGGGATGATCAGAGCTCCAGCGTCGGAACGGAAGAACACTCTCAGCGGCTTGGAGTTTCCGAATCGGCCACTTTCTACCGGAGACCGGCCCCATCGGCTTCACGGAAACCTCGCAACATCCCCGAGAAAAATAGCGTAACCCGTCTCAATGTCTGCTGGCAAGGCCAATGGCAGGGAGCCGGTTGGCCATCTCATTGATTTTTGTTGCAGATTAATGCAAATAAGGACCAACGAGGGTAACACTGAAAGGGGTCAGGGGTGAACTACATTATTGTGGCCCCGAGACAGCAGATTACATTTCCTGAAAGACTTTAGAATCATCCAGTCATCACAAGGTCTCAACCCAAAATGTCACCCATTCCTTCTCTCCACAGATGCTGCCCGACCTGCTGAGTTACTCCACCTCTGTGTCATTTTTCGGTAAGCAAGCATCTGCAGTTCCTCGTGTCTAAAGTAAATTAAACAGTGGTCTCCACAACAGAGTAAATCTTTGCCTGCAGTTGCAGAAACTGTACCCACTTATATTCTATTTTGTAAAAAGAATTGAAGGAGGATTTGCCCGCTGTGCCGAAAGCACAACTAATTATAAGGTCATAAGTGATAGGAGTAGAATTAGGCCATTCGGCCCATCGTCTACTCTGCCATTCAATCATGGCTGATCTATCTCCCCCTCCAAACCCCATTCTCCTGTCTTCTCCCCATAACCCTTGACACCCGTACTGATCAAGAATCCATCTATCTCTGCCTAATAATATCCACTGACTTGGCCTCCACAGCCTTCTGTGGAAATGAATTCCACAGATTCACCACCCTCTGACTAAAGAAATGTCTCCTCATCTCCTTGCTAAAAGAACGTCCTTTATTTCTGAGGCTATGACCTCTGGTCCTAGACTCTCCCACTAGTGGAAACATCCTCTCCAACTGACCAACATTATTTTCCAATTGGTGATAAGAGGCAACAACTTTTCTCAGATTCCTTCACCGTTCTAGCCAACATTCTCTCTTTGTACTACTCGGCCTTTGTTCCATACGACCCGATATCCTTGCCTGACAAGAACCTCCACCTCAGTCATTGAGTCCAGTCCACCCACCATCCACAGCCTTGGTGGGACAGTCCACCGCCAACACTTCCTGCTTTCACTCCTAAGTGGCCAAAATCTAATTGTCCTCCTTTCTTTTGGATTCCTTACTGATGTAAATAATACTCTGTATCCACCCAGCTGAATCATTACCAACACTTTAATGAGATTTGTTCTTGATCATTACTTTGGGGAATACAAATCAGGTTGATGCAATTTACCCTCATTTTAACCATTTCAGTCTGTGGATAATCCTGGATTTTGCCGTCCATTGCAAGCATGTATTTTCAGAGTGCTTTGGCCAAAATTGACCCTTGTACTTCAGAGTTTGCACTTGCTTCCCTCGCATTCTTATTTCATGTATATTTTGTTGTGTTAATGTGCCTTTAAAAGCTGCAACAATTTTCAACATGTTGAAAATTTTGTGGCAGTCGCCTGTAGTCGCCCAAAAAAAATCGCCTATGGGACAGGCCCACAAAGAGGAGGAGGAGCCATCTTGGGGGATGGCTGCTAATCAGCAGCCGTCCGTTTAATTGACTTTTTAAAAATAGTTTTAGTGAGTCCTGCGTTTGTCCTGTGGGAGTAATCCGACTTTTTAATGTAGGGTGAAGGGGGTAACCTCAGTTCTAGGTCCCTACCTGGTCGGTGAGGCAGCTTTTTCTCCGGGCTGCCCCGTCAACCCATCCCCGTGGCCTACCAGCGGGCATGGAGCGCCGTTTCCTGGCGGGGGCCGCCCAGCACCTCGGCTTCGGTGGCGGCACAGCGCAGGAGGGCTATCGCGGAGCGGAGTGGGCGATGCCTTGCCTGGGTCGCCGCGCTGGATCGACGCGCTGGAGCTCTGGTGAGCTGTGACCGTGAGTTCGACACCTCCGGGCTGTGGAGAGGAGCGGGCGGTGCCGACTTCACCATTGGGAGCCTGGGAGCTCCAAACCTTGTCGGCTTCGGAAGCCGCGGCCTCCGGTAAGGAATGCGGCCGTTCCAGGTGGCCCAGCCGCTGAGTGGACTCTCCCGACGCCGGGGCAACATCACCCGGTGAGAACGGCCAGGAACATCGGGCCTCTGTAGAGGCAAAAGCGGAGGCCTCAATAGGCCTGACTTTGGGGAGAACTGGGGTTGGGGACTGGACATTGTGCCTTCCCCCACAGTGTTGTCCATTGTGGGGGGATGATTTTTGTATGTATTGTCTATGTTAGTTTGTGTCCAAGATGGCGGTCGGAAGGGAGAGTGGACGCTGGCGCGGTTTAGCTGCCGCTGCTCTCTCTTCACATTGTGTTTCTGATTTCATTTTTGTCTTTGGATCCAATTCTGTCTTTAATTTGTGTATTGGTGATGTCTTTATAACTTATTTTACTCCGATTATATGTTCTTTGTTAAATTCTGTCAGGTGTACTTGAGACATTTGTATAGGCGCCCACAAATAAAATGTATTATTATTATTATTATTATTATTATTATTATTATTATTATTATTATTATGTTGAAAGTTTTGTGGTATTCGCCCAAAAAAGTCGCCCCAAAAAATCGCCTAAGTGGGACAGGCTCATTATGTTGAAAGTTTTGTGGTATTCGCCCCAAAAAGTCGCATGTAGTCACCCAAAAAAATCGCCTAAGTGGGACAGGCCCATAATGGACCCGTCCCACTTAGGCGATATTTTTGGACGACTACAGGCGACTTTTTTGGGCGAATACCACAAATTTTTCAACATGTTGAAAATTGTTGCAGCTTTTATCGGCGCACTAACACAACAAAATATACAGTGACAGTGGCGACAATTTTTGCTGTCGTAGGTTGCCGACAGGTGTCGTAGGTGTATTCCATCAAAATTAGTCCCTGGCACAGTTTAAGAATGAGTAAGCCATTTAGAACGGAGACGAGGAAACACTTTTTCTCACAGAGAATGGCGAGTCTGTGGAATTCTCTGCCTCAGAGGGCGGTGGAGGCGGGTTCTCTGGATGCTTTCAAGAGAGAGCTAGATAGGGCTCTTAAAAATAACAGAGACAGGGGATATGGGGAGAAGGCAGGAACGGGGTACTGATTGGGGATGATCAGCCATGATCACATTGAATGGTGGTGCTGGCTCGAAGGACCGAATGGCCTACTCCTGCACCTATTGTCTATTGGCAGTCGCCTAAAGAGTCGCCCTAGTGGGACAGGCCCATAGGAGTTCCACGGCTCCGTTCCTGGTGTACACTACAATTGTACACCATCGACTCTAAATAACGATGGCCACCTTTACGGCCATTTGCACAACTCTCTGCACCTACTTATGAAAACGGTGAAAAAAAACTCCCTCGGGCTTCAAGTCATATTTAACAATACATTTAAAAGGAAGAAAGTCAGACGATGGTGTGTCCGATTTAGATTTTGTGAAATGTTTTTTCAAGCTGTGTATCTGACAAAACATGAGGTAATCTAGTCCTGTATTGCACAACACAATCTGAAAGGAGGCTTCATTTCCAAATACGATGCGATGCCAAGCCACAGGTATATGCGACCGCTGTGACAATCACTATGGGTTTATACTGAAACAATGACATGTAGAAAATGCCCCCTCCGCCATCAGGGTTCATGGCAAGACCCTGGGAACTGTGAGCACTTCCTGGCCTTATGGTCAACAGGCATCCGTGAGTACATTCACCAGTGTAGTCATCGCCCCCAGGCAACTGAATCATCCCACCACAACCAGAGATCAGCACTGAACTACCATCTAGCACAGATGTCCCCCGGACTATCCGTGCTGGCTTTACCTTGCGTTACCTAAACGTTATTCCAGGGGTAGGGAACCTGCGGCCTTCTAGGCCTTTAAGTGCGGCCTTTTGAATGAATCCAAATTTTGTAGAACAAATCCTTTTCTTTTTATTTTATTAATATGCTTTTGTTCGTCTTTTATTATTTTTATTATTATCTTAAAATGAACGTATTTAAAATTTCAAAGAGTAAAGGAAGATTCAACGAAATAATCCTCCCCGACTGACGGCCACAATGAAAGCATTAGTAAGTCACGAGACCTATTTTAACACCTGTTCAGGGCCTGTCCCACTGTATGAGCTAATTCAAGAGCTCTCCCGAGTTTTAAAAAAAAATCAAACACGTGGTAAGCACGTAGAATGTACGTAGCGGGTACGTCCCTCAGCGGCTCGTAACGCTAACGGCAGGTACTCGGGAAACGCGAGTACTCGGGAAACATGTTGAAAAATGTCCACGAGAGCCCCGAGTTCCTACGAGCGGCCATTACCGTAATTCTCCGAGTTCGAATCAGGGCAAACTCGGGAGAACTCTTGAATTAGCTCGTACAGTGGGACAGGCCCTCATGCTCATTATATAGTTCTAATGCGCATCTAGAATGTACATTAACCTCCCACAAAAAGCAGTCACAACAAATGTAATTAAAAGGTTAGTTAACTTTAGAATAAACAATTTTTTTTCATTTTCTTGAAGTTAGTACATAGTAGTTCGATTTTTACAAAATAATGTACATTTTGAAGTATATCTAATTGAAGTTTCTTGGATGCGGCCTTATTAGATTACAGATAACTTAATGCGGCCTTCCAACATGAAAAGGTTCCTCACCCCTGCGTTATTCCCTTATCCTGTATCTGTACACTGTGAGTGGCTCGATTGTAATCATGTATTCTCTTTCCACTGACTGGATAGCACGCAACAAAAAGCTTTTCACTGTACCTCGGTAGATGTGACAATAAACTAAACTGAACTGCATCTGGCCACGTGAAGAGGCGAGCACTTGAAGATCAGGCACTCAAACGTGGCACAGGTTCTCGCAGCCAGCAGTGATCCTTGCCCTTGTACGGGCTTCAGAGATCTGGGCGGTCTACTGCAAGGCATTGGAAACATTCCACCATTGATGTTTGCACAAACTATTCCACATCCATTTGCAGCGTAAGGGCAGAGCAAACAGCTTTTGCCAAGCTGAACCACTGGCTATTTCTTTGATGACCCTCGGACTATCCTTGATCGGACTTGATCTGAAGAAGGGTCTCGACCCAAAACGTCACCCATTCCTTCTCTCCAGGGATGCTGCCTGTCCCGCTGAGTTACTCCAGCATTTTGTGTCTGCCTTGATCAGACTTGCTGGCTCTACCTTGCACTAGATGTTATTCCCGTATCATGTATCTATACACTGGGTGAGGCAGCATCTATGGAGCGAAGGAATAGGTGACGTTTAGGGTCTTGACCCTTCTTCGAAGGAATAGGTGACGTTTCGGGTCTCGACCCTGCTTCGAAGGAATAGGTGACGTTTCAGGTCGAGACCCTTCTTCGAAGGAATAGGTGACGTCACCTATTCCTTCGCTCCATAGATGCTGCCTCACCCGCTGAGTTTCTCCAGCATTTTTGTCTACCTTCGATTTTTCCAGCATCTGCAGTTCCTTCTTAAACATGTATCTATGCGCTGACATTCTGCTGGCTGGTTAGCACGCAACAAAAGGCTTTTCACTGTACCCCGGTACATGTGACAATAAACGGAACTGAACTGAACTAACAATCCCAGCAGAAGATAAATACCCTCGCGAGTGTCTCCGGGTGCGTGGTAGGGCGTGCATTGACTGGTTGTATGACAGCTTGGCTCGGCAACTCAACGTCGCAGGAGATCACGGCGAGTCGTCAACACTGCCCAGTCCGTCGCAGGGTCCCTGGAGGCAGCTGTTCTACCAGCTGCATCAATAGACAATAGGTGCAGGAGGAGGCCATTCGGCCCTTCGAGCCAGCACCGCCATTCAATGTGATCATGGCTGATCATCCCCAATCAGTACCCCGTTCCTGCCTTCTCCCCATATCCCCAGACTCCGCTATTTTTAAGAGCCCTGTCTAGCTCTCTCTTGAAAGCATCCAGAGAACCGGCCTCCTCCGCCCTCTGAGGCAGAGAATTCCACAGACTCACCACTCTCTGTGAGAAAAAGTGTTTCCTCGTCTCCGTTCTAAATGGCTTACTCCTTATCCTTAAACTGTGGCCCCTGGTACTGGACTCCCCCAACATCGGGAACATGTTTCCTGCCTCTAGCGTGTCCAAGCCCTTAACAATCTTATATGTTTCAATGAGATCCCCTCTCATCCCTGTGTTGCCTGATCTTTTACAATATATGGACTCGTTTCACTGAGCATTTGATATCGTCCCGTTCTTGGGACTTGCTAAATAAATAGTTAGTGCAAACCTGCGGCGTATCCCAACGTTCTCAACTCTGTCATGGACCATATTCCAGGATTAAATACAACGGCAGTACAAACATCTTCGACGATAGACCATCCTGCTGGCTACAAGTGTGAGGATCAAGGAAGGGCCAGATCAGAGAAGGAATGAATGATGTTTCGGGTCGAGACCCATCTTCAGACCCGAAACGTCGCCCATTCCTTCTCTCGAGATGCGGCCGGTGTAAACCAGCATCTGCAGTTCCTTCCTACACATTTATTTAATCTTCTGTTTGTGCTACTGTTCTGAAGTTCACTTGTTACCAGCCTGGTGAGATGGCACCGGAGTAGGGCGACACTTTGTCTGCTCGTACCAGCGGTGAATTATTCAATACGATACGATAGAACTTTATTGATCCCAGGAGGGAAATTGATCTGCCAACAGTAATAAAAACACAACATACACGAAACATGAAATTAAAGCGATGAGTGGAAAGGATTGGGGGTTGTGCAAAAATTGGGGAGGGGCGGGGTGGGGGGGAGGAGTAAGTCTACCCCACGACAGAAGGGGGAGGAGTTGTACAGTTTGATAGCCACAGGGAAGAAGGATCTCCTGTGGCGTTCTGTGCTGCATCTTGGTGGAACCAGTCTTTTGCTGAAGGTGCTCCTCAGGTTGACCAGTGTGTCACGGAGGGGGGTGAGCTGTATTGTCCAGGATGCTCCGCAGTTTGAGGAGCATCCTCCCCTCCAAGACCAACCTCCCGTGAATCCATCCCATATGACGAGTTTGTTGATCCTGCTGGTGCAGCGTGCCGGCAAGTGGGTGCGGGTGGAGATGTCAGGGGTGTAAGAGTCAGGGGTGGAATCGAATGTCACCCCCAGGACAATCCTCTAAATACAATCGCTCTACTCTTTTAAACCTCTTTTCTCACCCCCTTCGCTCTGCCGATGTACTCACGTTTGACTCCATCGTATTTATCCAGGAAACATGTTCCCGATGTTGGGGGAGTCCAGAACCTGGGGCCACAGTTTAAGAATAAGGGGTAAGCCATTTAGAACGGAGATGAGGAAACACTTTTTCTCAGAGAGAGTGGTGAGTCTGTGGAATTCTCTGCCTCAGGGGGCGGTGGAGGCCGGTTCTCTGGATGCTTTCAAGAGAGAGCTAGATAGGGCTCTTAAAAATAGTGGAGTCACGGGATATGGGGGAGAAGGCAGGAACGGGGTACTGATTGGGGATGATCAGCCATGATCACATTGAATGGCAGTGCTGGTTCGAAGGGCCAAATGGCCTCCTCCTGCACCTATTGTCTATTTATGTATTATCTAATCTGATTGGATGGCACACAACACAAAGCTTTTCACCGTAGCTCGGTACACGTGACAATAATAAGCGTAAAATACCGCAGCGCAATTAATATTTCACGATTTACTCTCAAACTATAATTTGAAGACCTCAGTTAAATATTTCTGGCAACATCCCTGTACCCACACCTTGTGTTTGCAAGTACTTTCATGTTGATTTGACAGCACACCAATGGGATTATCTAACTATCTGTTGAATTTGAATCTTGCAATGTCACCTCTATTCCTCCTCCTCCTCGCCCTGCTACAACTCTCAGACCTCAGTCACCACTAAATGCCAACTGAATAATTCGGTGTTGCTGTGGTGAGCCGTTTCCCAAATTGGTTCCAGTCATTGTGGTGCTCAGGCCATGCTGAGGCTCCAGTCCCCAACTCAAACTGAGCTCCTGACAGGCGCCAGCCACCTAGTCTCAGCAGCTTACAGTGTGAGAACGCAGACCTGGGACCCGGGCATGCAAATAAACCCCCACAGCCATCTATCTCCTTTCAACTTTTGATGCATTCTCCTTTTAACTACACGCAACCCCACTGTCAACTCTGTGAACCAGTCAACAGTTCTGGACAGTCCCCCAATCTCAACGTTTAGAAGCACACACCTACTTTCCACTAAATATAAAAAGGATCATAGCAGAGTTCTCATCAAGAACATTTTTTTAAATTTACAAAATGTATAACATTTAAAGCTTCCAAGAAGGGCACAAATTCCTTTTGATTATTTCACTTTGTGCTATGATTAGTCTCCTCCAGAACACATGTCACATTTTAGATGCCACTAAACAGGTAATTTTAAAAGCCACGTTGCTGCATATTACTTGAAACTAAAATATATGGTCTATGGTCTTCTCCCAGAAGCCAACTGAGAATATTCAGATGCATTTGTAAGCATCTACATTTGTAATTACTAGTTTTCTAATATTTTTCAAATGGGAAAGATGATTTGGAATTTCAAGACTGTTTTAATAAGCATCTGCATTTTAATTACCAGATTTCAACTATTTTTCAAATGGGGGAAGACAATAAATGAGGCAAAAAGACAATGATGCCAATTAAATGGATGAAAGAGGCTCTGGGGGAACATCATTGTTGAAAGATGTTTCATTTACTGATGGACTGCACTTCATCGCCATGGTTTATTTTGCATTCAAGAGATTCAAGATAGCACCATTGTTATTGTGACGCACAGTTCTGAGACAATATTGTACAACTGCTGAAATATTAAAAGACAAAAGACAATCTGCAAATATTTAAAAGATGGGAAAAACTTTTGAACAGCTAATAAATTTTATTAAAAAATCAGATTTGGGCACTAATTGATCTCCTGTAGACAAAATGCTGGAGAATATCAGGGGGGTGAGGCAGCATCTATGGAGCGAAGGAATACGTGACGTTTCGGGTCTCCAGCATTTTTGTCTACCTTCGATTTTTCCAGCATCTGCAGTTCCTTCTTAAACAATTGATCCTGTGACACTCGACAGGGGAAGTCAATTCTAAATGCATTCATATTCTAGATGAGCTAGTGTTAGTGGTTGAGGTTAAGCTGATCAGGAAGGTAGTTGTTTAGTTTACAGATACAACAGGAAAATAGGCCCTTCGGCCCACTGAGTCCATGCCGATCAATGATCAGCCGTTCACAACGGTTCTATGCTATCCCACTTTCCCATCTACTCCCAACACACTAGGGACAATTTACTAGGGACAATTTACAGAGGCCAACTATCCTATAAACGTGCACGTCTTTGGGATGTGGGAGAAAACCAAGAGCACCCAGAGGAAAACCACGCTGTCACAGAGAGAACATGCAAACTCCACACAAACAGCGCCCGAGGTTGGGGATCGATCCCGGATTTCTCCCTTGAATGAGCATTGAAATTATACCATTTCAGGGGGTATATTTTCCAGCCTGCAGTTGCAATAGCAAATTCTCAGCTGAATTTGCCAAGCTCCAAACCACACCAGGATGCACAGGTCCAATGAAGCCAGTATATTACTTGTTATCAGGGAACCTGAATCCTTGAACCAAACTCCATTGAAACAGGTCACTTGGCCCAACTAGTCCATGCCAACCCCAGTGGCCACCCTTCTATTAACACAATCACTTGGTCAGCAGTCCTCTTTGTCCTAGATTCAAAGGTTCATCTGGACACCTCTAATGGTGTCAGCACCCACTCCTTCAGACTGGGCCCTCCAGAGTTACTACTCCAAGCGCAAAAAAAGTCCCTCTCGCTCTGAATCCCTTCTCTCTTACCGCGGATGTGAGGAAATGTTTCCTGCAGTCCACCCTGCCTATACCCCTCACATGTTAGATACCTCTATAGTGTTTCCACCTCACCTCCGCCACTAACTTTCAGCTTTGTCTGGTGGAATAGCGGATGTAGGTCAGGCCACATCTGTGGAGGAAATGTACTGACTGGGACCCTACTTCAATCTGAAGAATGATCCCCACCTGAAACGCCCCCTATCCACGTCCTCCACAGATGCTGCCCGACCCGCTGAGCTCCTCCAGCTCAGTGTGTTGAATGTGAAAATGTAGTTTCTCCATCCAGACTCCCAGTCTGATCTTTTCCAGCATTTCCCATTTTTATTTCGGATTTTTTGAATGTATTAATAAGTTTATTGGCCAAGTATTCACATACAAGGAATTTGCCTTGGTGCTCTGCCCGCAAGTGACAACATGACATACAGTAACAGTTAGGAATGACACATAAAACATTAAACGTCAATAATACAACATTGTCGATTAAACATGTGAATTAAATAAAATACCAGAGCAAAAGGAGGCTACAGATTTTTGGTTATTGAGTAGAACTACTACTCATGGGAAAAAAAACAGTTTTTATGTCTGGCTGTGGCGGCTTTGACAGTCCGGAGTCGCCTTCCAGAGGGAAGTGATTCAAAGAATTTGTGGCCAGGGTGAGAGATGATCTTACCCGCTCGCTTCCTGGCCCTTGCAGTGTACAGTTCATCAATGGAGGGAAGGTTGCAGCCAATAATCTTTTGCATCAATAGTATTTTGAACAAAAATAAGTTGATGCGATAATCCATTAATTTTTACCTGGACTGATTTGTAATCCTCACGACTAAGTAACTAAATGTAACTCATCTCACAGAACAAATCAGAGTATCAAATTAATTACGTCTATCCCGTTCAGAAATCAACTAGTAACAGCTTATGTGTAAGAAGGAACTGCAGGTGCTGGTTTAAACCGAAGATAGACACATAAAGCTGGAGTAACTCAGCGGGGACAGGCAGCATCTCTGGAGGGAAGGAATGGGTGACGTTTTGGGTTGGGGCCCTTCTTCAGACAGGTTAGGGATAAGGGAAACGAGAGACATAGACGGTGATGTGGGGAGATAAAGAACAATGAATGAAAGATATACAAAAAAGTAACGATGATAAAGGCCATTGTTAGCTGTTTGTAGGGTGAAAATGAGAAGCTGGTGCGACTTGGGTGGGGGAGGGATAGAGAGAGAGGGAATGCCGGGGCTACCTGGTGAGAAAAATCAATATTCATACCGCTGGGCTGTAAGCTGCCCAAGCGAAATATGAGATGCTGTTCCTCCAATCTGTGTTTAGCCTCACTCTGTCAATGGAGGAGACCGAGGACAGAAAGGTCTGTGTAGGAATGGGAAGGAGAATTAAAGTGTTTAGCAACCGCGAGATCAGGTTGGTTCAGGTGGGCTGAGCGAAGGTGTTCTGTGAAACGATCAGCGTTTGGGCTCGCTGATGTATAAGAGTCCACATCTTGAACAACAGATAGTGGATGAGGTTGGAGGAGGTGCAAGTGAACCTCTGCCTAACCTGAAAGGACAGTCGGAGTCCCTGGACAAAGTCGAGGGAGGAGGTGTAGGGACAGGCGTTGCATCTTCTGCTGTTGCAAGGGAAGGTACTTGGGGAGGGAGGCGGTTTGGATGGGAAGGGGAGAGTTAATCAGGGAGTTGCGGCGGGAACGGTCTCTGCGGAAGGCGGAAAGGGGTGGAGGTGGAAAAATGTGGCTAGTGGTGGGATCCCGTTGGAGGTGGCGGAGACCGCCTATAATGTGTGGAGACCACAAAATTAATACCAGTTTTTGTGTTGAAAAGTACATGTCGAAAGGAGGCATTCGGCTAGACCAGTCTGATCACAGCCACATCAACAGACCCAGGCAAAACGGGGCCATTAATTCAAATCCACAAAATGGGTACTTTGTCATTTCAGTGGAATGGCTGTGTTAAACATCACAGAGCGTATATGAAGAGTGCAAGAGTTTGCAATGAAGAGGAAACCATAGCAGGCTTCATTCATCCTGCTCGGTGGGATGTGTTGCACTCCAGTGTCCTTGATGTTCTTGCCAAATGCTAACAGTATCGCAAACAATCATTCACAACAAATTAGAAACTTAATGGGGAGCTGGCGTGTGATTTACTCCGAGGATAAACGTGAGATAACATGGTCGTGCTGCCTCCTCCAGCACTCCTCGCCACGGATATTACCCCAGCTGTGCAGGCTTCCTTTAATTGGTTTCCAGGCATTGTCTTGCAGTAAAACAAAGCGCTGGAGTGACTCTGCGGGCCAGGCAGAGTCTGAAGGCTTCCGACTCAAAACGTTGCCCAGAGGTGCGACCTGACCCATTGGTTACCCCAGCACTTTGTCTTTACCCAAGATTTCTGCAACTGCAGGTCCTTGGGGCTTTTTGCTTTAAAATAGTACGAACATGTTTCAGAAGGAAGATGAGGCGAGAGGGGCAAGGTTTAATTGGAACCAGAGGGGAATTGTTTTCACACAGATATAAACAACGAGCTGCTAGATGAAGCATCTGAAGCAGGTATAACAACAACATTTACAGACATTTCAACAGGTACATGGATAGGAAAGATTTAGAAGGATGTGGAACAAATATGGGCAAATGGGACTAGCTTAGATGGGGCATCTTGGTCGACGGATGTGTAGGAAGGAACATAAAGCTGGAGTAACTCAGCGGGACAGGCAGCATCTCTGGAGAGAAGGAATGGGTGACATTTAGGGTCGAACTGGTTAGGGATAAGGGAGAGGAGAGATATAGACGATGGATCTGTTTCTGAGCTTTGGCTCCGAATGCATTGAAATGTGTGATTGGACACGTCATTTAGAGCCAAAGAGAAAACACTAAAATGAGCAACATATTGCATCTAGAGTAGAAGGCATAAAATTTAAGGCCCTGTCCCACTTGCCGATTTTTTTGGCGACTTCCGGCGTCACATCAGTGTCACCAAAAGATTTTGAACATTTCAAAATCCACCGGCGACAAAAAAAATGTTGCGATACTTGAAAAAACACCGCGCGTCAATACGTCATCACGCTGCTAGTTTTTCAGTGACCTGATTTGTCAGTCAATGATGCCGGCAGTCGCCGAAAAAATATCGGCAAGTGGGACAGGCCCTTGACATTCTAGTTCCAGTTCCCAATCTTCACTTGATGAAGTGCAACAATTATTCATGTTTTAGTATTCAAAAATTGTTAAGTCATTCTACTCAAAGCTGTTACCGAGAGGTATCATAAGAACGCATGCTATTCAATCACCAAGTTTTGATCCACATTTATATAGATTTCCTCAGCTCCCAATAACTGCGTGCTCTCACAAGTCCGGGTGAGCGTGTGATCAGCAGCTGCCCGCAAGGCTGAGGCACGGCTTCACCGGCAGGACTACGGGGCCGACCGCCGCCAACCCAACATTCACCAAATCTGCGGCAGGGCAGACATGCCCGGCATCCAACACAGGCCTCTGAGAAGGACCCAGCGCTACCGGAACCACCACTTTAGTTTAGTTTAGAGATACATCACGGAAACAGGCCCTTCGGCCCATCGGGTCTGCGCCGACCAGCACATTAACACAATCCTACACCCACTAGGGACAATTTTTACATTTACACCAAGCCAATTAACCTACAAACCTGCACGTCTTTGGAGTGTGGGAGGAAACCGAAGATCTCGGGGAAGACCCACGCAGGTCACGGGGAGAACGTACAAACTCTGTACAGACAGCACCCGTAGTCAGGATGGAACCCGGGTCTCCGGCGCTGCATTCGCTGCAAGGCAGCAACTCTACCGCTGCGCCACCGTGACACTTAGGCTGCCGGGGACACTGAGATACCAGCCCGCCAGTATAGTTCTGCCGGGATCTGTGCTGGGAACTCTGCTGTTTGTGATATAAATGACGTGGACGTAAACCTAGAGAGAAGATGGAGTAACTCAGCGGGACAGGCAGCATCTCTGGAGAGAAGGAATGGGGGACGTTTCGGGTCGAGACCTTTCGTCAGACCTTTCGTCAGACCTGAAACGTCACCCAGCCCTTCCCACCAGGGTTGCTGCCTGTCCCGCTGAGTTACTCCAGCTTTTTGTGCCTATCTTTGGTTTAAACCAGCATCTGCAGTTCCTTCCTATGTAAACGTTGCCGGTTGGGTGGTAAGATTGCAGATGACACCAAGATTGCTCAGTTTGCAGACTGAGAGGAAGGCCGTGAGGAAGTTGTGCAGCAGTATGTATGCAGATCAACTGCAGAAATGGGTGGGAAAATGGCAGGTGGAATTTAATCTGAGCAAGTATGACGTGTTGCACTTTGCGATGGCAAATGCAAGGGGGAAATGTAGAATTAAACATCAAATTAATAGACAATAGGTGCAGGAGTAGGCCATTCAGCCCTTCAAGCCAGCACCGCCATTCAATGTGATCATGGCTGATCATCCCCAATCAGTACCCCGTTCCTGCCTTGGCATGACCTAATGGCATGACCCTCAACAGCCTTGATGGACAGAGGGGTCTCAGGGTCCAAGTCCATAACTCCCTGAAATGCATGGAATGGATGGATATAGATTATGAGTAGGTAGATGAGATGGCCTTGGCATCATGGTTGGCCCAGGCATTGAGTCAATGTCCATGACATTGGCAAAGGGACTGTTCTAGTGCTGTAGTGTTCCAGGTTGTTCTAATTGAGACTCGATGTTCAAAATAACGGGTCGGCCATTTAGAACGGAGATGAGGAAACACTTTTTCACCCAGAGAGTTGTGACTCTGTGGAACTCTCTGCCTCAGAGGGCGGTGGAGGCCGATTCTCTGGATGCTTTCAAGAGAGAGTTAGATAGAGCTCTTAAAGATAGCAGAGTCAGGGGATATGGGGTGAAGGCAGGAACGGGGTACTGATTGTGGACGATCAGCCATGATCACAGTGAATGGCGGTGCTGGCTCGAAGGGCCGAATGGCCTACTCCTGCACCTATTGTCTGTTGCCCTTGCCGACCAGCGGTCTCCCCGCACACGAGCACTACCGTACACACTCGGGACAATTCACAATTTTTTACCAACGCCAATTAACCTACAAGCCCGTATGTATTTGGAGTGTGGGAGGAAACTGGAGCCCCGTAGAAAACCCACACAGGTCACGGGGAGAACGCACAAACTCCACACAGACAGCACCTGTAGTCAGGATGGAACCCGGGTCCCTGGTGCTGTAAGGCAGCAACTGTGGAACTCTCTGCCTCAGAGAGTTCGACAGTTGCTGCCTTACAGCACCAGGGACCCTGCGCCGCCCTTTGTTTTAATTAAAACAAAGATGATCTAACCCCCCCCCCCCCCGTTTATACTCTTGCACGGGGAATAGTTGCGTAACACAGCACCACTGCCGCACCATGTTTACTTTGCAAAATGAAAAGCAGAACAGCAGCAGCAGCAGCAGCAAGGCTGACACCTGCTAACCAAGCATTAATATTCACCAGGGCCGTGTCACACACTAGGCGCAGCAAAGTGCATGGCTCTTGTATGCGAAAGTGGGATAACAGAGATAGTGTGAGCAAGTCATCGACAGACTCCGTGGGGCTAAAGCACCCGTTGTAATGCTGTACCCCACAACTAAACTAAAACAACCCAATTGCAGTTCTGGGAAGAATGATCGACCGTGGAGGCTTTGGAGAGGTTTTCCAGAATGCAGCCTGGATTACAGGGTATTAGCCGAAAGGAGAGCTCAGAATATATCTTAAGAAGGAACTGCAGATGGTGGAACAATCGAAGGTAGACAAAAATGCTGGAGAAACTCAGCGGGTGCAGCAGCATCTATGGAGCGAAGGGACGGGTGACCTTTCGGGTCGAGACCCTTGTTCAGACTCAGATGCTGAGATCACCCGCTGAGTTTCTCCAGCTTTTTGTCTACCTTCCATTTCTCCAGCATCTGCAGTTCCTTCTTAAACATAGAAACTACGGGTGTATTTGCTCGTGGAAATCTCATATACTCATGCACCTTCTTTGGGCTCGGATGACAAACTTGCCTTGTGCATCCGACTCACTTTGAATGCATCCTCACAAAACTGGAGTTTTACGTCGCCTATTTCCTTCGCTCCATAGATGCTGCTGCACCCGCTGAGTTTCTCCAGCACTTTTGTCGACCTTTTTATTATTATTATAGTCACCTAATAATGCGAGGACCGAGATACAGTGAACAGCTGCAGACACGAAGGATTGATGAATGAGCACGAGCAGTTAGCTTGCTGCATTGCATTCTGTTGCGACAGAGAGCAAAGTCTGGAGGAATTCCGGCTTCGGTGCCGTGCATTACAGCCAGGAGGAATCCCAGCCCTCTCGGTGGCCAGGCCGAGCATGGGCATTCACTGCATTGATTCAGGCGGATGCCAAGTTCACAGACAATAGGCGGAGGAGTAGGCCATTCGGCCCCTTCGAGCCAGCACTGCCATTCACTGTGATCATGGCTGATCATCTACAATCAGTATTTAAGAAGGAACTGCAGATGCTGGAAAATCGAAGGTAGACAAAAGTGCTGGAGAAACTCAGCGGGTGCAGCAGCATCTATGGAGCGAAGGAAATAGGCAACGTTTCGGGCCGAAAGCCTGAAGGAAATAGGCAACGTTTCAGGCCGAAACCCTTCCGGGTTTCGGCCCGAAACGTTGCATATTTCCTTCGCTCCATAGATGCTGCTGCACCCGCTGAGTTTCTCCAGCACTTTTGTCTACCATCCACAATCAGTACCCCGTTCCTGCCTTCTCCCCATATCCCTTGACTCCGCTATCTTTAAGAGCTCTATCCAACTCTCCCTTGAGCGTATACAGATAATTGGTCTCCACTGCCTTCTGATTCACAGATCCACAACTCTCTGGGTGAAAAAGTTTTTCCTCATCTCCGTTCTAAATGGCCTACCACTTATTCTAAAAACTGTGGCCCCTGGTTCTGGACTCCCCCAACATCGGGAACGTGTGTCCTGCACCTAGCGTGTGTCCAAACCCTTAATAATCTTATATGTTTCAATAAGATGCCCTCTCATCCTTCTAAATTCCAGTCTACAAGCCCAGCCGCTCCATTCTATCAACATATGACAGTCCCGCCATCCTGGGAATTAACCTCGTGAATCTACGCTGCACTCCATCAATAGCAAGAATGTCCTTCCTCAAATTTGGAGGCCAAAACTGCACACAATACTCCCGGTGTGGTCTCACTAGGGCCCTGTACAACTGCAGAAACATGTAGCAATTGTTTAGAAGTGCAGCCAGCACAAAGTTGACTGGACGTGACATCAAGTTAATCAGCTACCATAATTTCCACGCCAGATTTCTGCACCCATCAATTCAATCCCTGCACTGAAGATAGACGCAAAAAGCTGGAGTAACTCAGCGGGTCGGGCAGCATCTCTGGAGAAAAGGAATAGGTGACGTTTTGGGCCAAGACCCTTCTTCAGACTGAGAGTCGGGGGAAAGGTTTTCAAGAGAGGCTATGGGAATCAAGGGATATGGGAAGAAAGCTGGAACGGGGTACTGATTTTGGATGATCAGCCATGATCATATTGAATGGTGGTGCTGGCGCGAAGGGCCGAATGGCCTACTCCTGCACCTATTTTCTATGTTTCTATGAAAGGGAAATGTGAGATTTAGACAGTTCATATAGAACAAATGAATGAAAGATATGCAAAAAGGCAAGGATGATCAAGGAAATGGTGCATTGTTGGCTGTGGGAGAGGTGTTAACGAGTTTATACAGACAATGAAACTCAGCAGGATGACAGTGAAACTAGTGTGAGGACCAGGGTGGGTGGGGGAGGGATGGAGAGAGAAGGGGATGTAAAGGTTATTTGAAGTTAGAGAAATCAAACTGCTGGCTTGTCAATTCAGCAGCTGTTGACTTAAGTTTAGGTCTATGTTTAAGAAAGAACTGCAGATGCTGGAAAAATGGAAGGTAGACAAAAATGCTGGAGAAACTCAGCGAGTGAGGCAGCTTTACGCAATGACGCAGGGTGTCTCCTCAAGTGCCACAACATTATTTTTGTTGCCGCTGGATTATGAAATGTTCAAAATCTTTTGGCGACCCTGATACGTCAGTCAATGAAAAAAATCGCCAAGTGGGACAGGCCCTTAACAAATACTTTTAACCTCTGGTCTTGATTCGGTGTTGTCTTGCCAAATTAGCTGCTGCCCAGCTATGATGAAGGACAGCATTTACAATCCATGACTATTGTTGAGCAGCCCGGTTTCATTTTTCTCTTTGATGTATGAAGCAACATCCCACATGTAATGGTTTGTTGGGATGTCGGTGTTGTACAAGTACTTTAGCTCAGCATTGATGGCCTCTCCTTCACTGTAATATCAATCCCTCTGTCACCTTCCCATTCTTAAGTGATTTGTCTTTTGACCAGGTAGGAAATATTCCTCCTCGGATATATTCACCAACACTCGGTTTCCATTCATCTTCCTGATCATACATACATTTATTTACATATTCTGTTATTTGTCCCATAATCTTAAACCGTAGCCGGTGTCAATCCGGTCGTTATAATTGACGGCATATTTCCACAAGTCCTGCTACTGCAATTAGACAATAGACAATAGGTGCAGGAGTAATCAATGTGATCATGGCTGATCATCCCCAATCAGTACCCCGTTCCTGCCTTCTCCCCATATCCCCTGACTCCGCTATTTTAAGAGCCCTATCTAGCTCTCTCTTGAAAGCATCCAGAGAACCGGCCTCCACCGCCCTCTGGGGCAGAGAATTCCACAGACTCACCACTCTCTGTGAGAAAAAGTGTTTCCTCGTCTCCGTTCTAAATGGCTTACTCCTTATTCTTAAAATTGTCTCTTTGGGTCAAGTAAAATGCCAGCTCCGAATCTTCCATCCCTGACATCACATGAATGTCCCCAGCTCCCTTAAAGAAAACCTCGGAATGTGCTCACAGCAATTTTCATGTCTGTTAAAGTTTCTCTCCCTGGATAGGAATGGGCCCTTCGGCCCACGATGTTTGTGTTGAACATGATGCCAAGTTAAACTAATCTCTGCCTGCCTGCCATCCATATTCCTGCATTCCCGGAATATCCACATGCCTGTCCAATAACTGCCTGTACGCCACTATCGTGTCTGCCTCCACCATCACCCCTGGCAGCGCGTTCCAGGCAACCACGTCTCCTCCAAACTTCGTCCCTCTCATCCTAAACTGTGCCCACTAGTGTTTGACATCTCCACTCTGGACTGGGATGACATTTCCTGAATAGCTTAAGAAGGAACTGCAGATGCTGGAAAATCGAAAGGTAGACAAAAATGCTGGAGAAACTTGGCGGGTGTAGCAGCATCTATGGAGCGAAGGAAATAGGCAACGTTTCGGCCCGAAACCCTTCCGGGTTTCGGCCCGAAACGTTGCCTATTTCCTTCAGGGTTTCAGCCTTTTTGAAACGTTGCCTATTTCCTTCAGGGTTTCAGCCTGAAACGTTGCCTATTTCCTTCAGGGTTTCAGCCTGAAACGTTGCCTATTTCCTTCGCTCCATAGATGCTGCCTCACCCACTGAGTTTCTCCAGCATTTTTGTCAATTTTCCTGAATAGCTAAATCTTTAGACTTTAGAGGGAGTGAAAAACAGGCCCTTCGGCCCACCGATTCCACGCCGACCAGCGATCACTCCACACACTGGTACTATCCCACACACACAGTACAATTTTACACAAGCCAATTAACCTACAAACCTGTGCGTCTCTGGAATGTGGGAGGAAACCGGAGCACCCGGAGGAAACCCATGTGGTCACAGGCAGAACGTACCAACTCTGTACAGGCAGCACCCATAGTCAGGATTGAACCTGGGTCTCTGTGAAACAACATTGTGCCAGCCTAGAAGGATGAGGGGGTGATCTTAGAGAAACATATAAAATTATAAAAGGACTGGACAAGTTAGATGCAGGAAAAATGTTCCCAATGTTGGGCAAGTCCATAACAAGGGGCCACAGTCTTAGAATAAAGGGGAGGTCATTTAAGACTGAGGTGAGAAAAAACGTTTTCACCCAGAGTTGTGAATTTATGGAATTCCCTGCGACAGAGGGCAGTGGAGGCCAAGTCACTGGATGGATTTAAGAGAGAGTTAGATAGAGCGCTAGGGGCTAGTGGAATCAAGGGATATGGGGAGAAGGCAGGCACGGGTTATTGATTGGGGACGATCAGCCATGATCACAATGAATGGCTGTGCTGGCTCCTGCACCTATTTTCTATGTTTCTATGAATGTTGCTCATGCTGGAAACAGCACTCAATCTGATGATTCCCATATCTCAGGCCACCATTTTATTTTAGTACAGGAAAAAAAACCTCAACCAGAACACAGTTATAACCATTAGGACCCAGTGAAAATTCCACAGATGCATCAACAGGATACACCACGAGTACGTGCATAAGTCACTCGCACACGTTTCCCCAGAGCCGCTACCTGAAATCACACCTACAATCAGTCGAAGTACAAATCACAGGCTAGACACAAACAAGCCCCATGAGAAAGGAGAACACATTAAGGCAACGCCTCCTGTCCCACTTCCACGATTTTTTCGGCGACAGCCACAGTCCTAGCAGGTCGCCGACAAACCGGTGACTGGACCCCCCCCCCCCCCACGATAATGTCTACGACAACCTACCACCTAGTCGACGGCAAGCTACCGACAACCGGCGACCCATTGGGACGTCCACATATACGACCACACCTACGGCAACCGGAGCCAACCTACGTCCACCTGCGACAAGCTACGACCCTGTTGGCGACAACTGAAGACAATTCAGTCGCCGGTTGACGTAGGTAGTCGCCAATGGAATTCACCAAAGTCATCACCCGGTGACAACCTACGACAGGAGAAGACAAGCTATGTCAAGCCGAAAGGTTTTGAACATTTCAAAATCCAGCGGCGACAAGAAAAAAAGTTACGTCTCTTTAGGCAACTTGAGGAGACAACTCACGACCATAGAGGCATCACCCCGCGACCATGTGGCGACATCATAGTCGCCGTGTGGTCACCAAAAAAAAAATCACCTAAGTGGGACAGGCCCTTTAAGCGGTAGACATTGCCCGGTCTATCGCAGGTGCTGACCTCCCCAAACATCAAAGGAATCTACAGGAGGCGTTATCTCAAAAAGGCAGCCGGCATCATCAAGGACCCTCATCACCCTGGCCACGCTCTCATTTCACTCCTGCCATTGGGAAGAAGGTACAGGAGCCTGAAAACCACGACCACCAGGTCCAGGACACAACTTCTTCCTAACGACCATCAGGCTCTTTGACACCACACAACACTAACCTCAGCAATTGTTGAACTTCTACGGACTGGGTCTTTGGTATACACTACTGACTTTGAACACGTTTTGGATTAAGTTTAGTCTCTGCGTGCATTGCATTTACGGGCCTGTTAAGCTGCTGCAAGTAAAACATTCATCGTTCCATTGCTGGTGAATATGACATTCTGGAAGTAAAATAAATAGATTTGGAACCACCAATAAAATATCAAATTGGCAAAGTGCCCCTCTCCCTCGTACTGCAGTTTATTAATTTATTGTGCATTTATGCGGGTGTTTATGGCATTAAATGCACCTGTAAAGCTTCCGCGGGAAACAATGTTACTGTTCCATAGCCGGCCCGGCATACATGACAATTCAGTACACTCCACTCCACTCCAAAGCCACAGCTTTCTTCCCACTCAGCTAATCAAATTTCTAGAAGATAGACACAAAAAGCTGGAGTAACTCAGCGGGCGGGACAGGCAGCATCTGTGGAGAACATGGATAGGTGACGTTTCAGAGTGCTGGAGTAACTCAGCGGGTCAGGCAGCATCTGTGGAGCGAAGGAAATGGGCAACCTTTCGGGCCGAAACCCTGAAGGAAATAGGCAACGTTTCGGGCCGAAACCCGGAAGGGTTTCGGGCCGAAACGTTGCCTATTTCCTTCGCTCTATAGATGCTGCCGGAACATGGATAGGTGACGTTTCACAGCGTGCTGGAGTAACTCAGCGGGTCAGGCAGCATCTGTGGAGAACATGGATAGGTGACGTTTCACAGAGTGCTGGAGTAACTCAGCGGGTCAGGCAGCATCTGTGGAGAACATGGATAGGTGACGTTTCACAGAGTGCTGGAGTAACTCAGCGGGTCAGGCAGCATCTGTAGAGAACATGGATAGGTGACGTTTCACAGAGTGCTGGAGTAACTCAGCGGGTCAGGCAGCATCTGTGGAGAACATGGATAGGTGACGTTTCACAGAGTGCTGGAGTAACTCAGCGGGTCAGGCAGCATCAATTCTACATAAAAAAAATTAACAGAAATTGATTCAGGAATAGGTTACGAGGTTCTGGTAATAACTACAAAAATGTCTAACTGGGCAACTGATTATTTCAGATGAAGGCCATTCTGACCACATGTCGAGATTGAATCATGTATAAACAGGTAAATATCACATTTTTTTCCGGGCTTCCTCATGCAATATCATAATAACTAATTTAAAGAAGGATTTGAAAGCGTTTGATCTTTCTCAAGGTTGAGTTGCTTGTCAACGTTGAGTTGAGTACATCTTGCATTGCAGGGGATGAGACTGGCCTCCCTTCCAAGCAATGATCTGTGCTCCTCAATAGCAGGGTGGTCACGGTGGTGCAGCGGGAGAGTCGCCGCCTTACAGCAAATGCAGCGCCGGAGACCTGGGTTCCATCCCGACTACGGGCGCTGTCTGTAGAGCTTGTACGGGTTCTCCCCGTGACCTGCGTGGGTTTTCTCCGCGACCTTCGGTTTCCTCCCACACTCCAAAGGCGTACAGGTTTGTAGGTTCAAGAAGGAACTGCAGATGCTGGAAAATCGAAGGTAGACAAAAATGCTGGAGAAACTCAGCAGCATCAATGGAGCAAAGGAAATAGGCAACGTTTCGGGCTGAAACCCTTCCGGGTTTCGGCCCGAAACGTTGCCTATTTCCTTCAGGATTTCGGCCCGAAACGTTGCCTATTTCCTTCAGGATTTCGGCCCGAAACGTTGCCTATTTCCTCCGCTCCATAGACGCTGCCGCACCCGCTGAGTTTCTCCAGCATTTCTGTCTACCTCAGGTTTGTAGGTTAATTGGCTTGGTAAATGTTTTTTAAAAATTGCCCCTAGTGGGTTGTAGAATAGTGTTAATGTGCGGGGACATTAACTAAACTAGGGCCACAGTATAGTCCCAAACATCAAGGGGGGAAAAAACAGGGAGCTTTATAGCTTCCTGCGGTGATAACAATTCTATTTGTTTTTAACTGTTGCTTCAAAGGCTGCAGGAGAAGAATAAGCAGTTTCAATGTCAGACACAGGTGTCAAAAGCTAACTTTGTGTTCGCTACACTGACAGGTTCATTCACATTCCCATTGAACGAGACCTAGGCTGCCACTGCTAACTCAAGGTCTATTAACTTGACCAGACACCTTTTGGCTGCATAATTGAACCGGAGGGACTCTGGGGAGATGGCTCTACTTATTGTTGCAAGAATTACATCCTGAGCTTTTATCCTTTGTTTGAAATGTTAAAACTGAATAAGGCACTGAAGTGGAAAGTGCTCAGCTCGTTTCCTGCCCACAGCACTGGAACAAATACAAGTCTGGATTCCTTCTAAAACTGGCTCGACACTGTTAGAACCGATACATACCACGCAGCCACTCGCATCTTCTCTCCAAAAAACTTCATGCGGGCCACTCTCCCTAGGAAGATGGAAGAGGCCCTTCGGCCCACAATGTCTGCGCTGAACATGATGCTGAGATAAACCAATCTCCTCTGCCTGTATATGATCCATATCCATCCATTCCCTGCATGTCTCCAAGCCTATCTTAGTTTTTAGCTAAGAGGTACAGCATGCAACCAGGCCCATCGGCCCATCAAGTCCATGCTGACCATCCACCACCCATTCACTCTAGTCTGAAGAAGGGTCACGATCCCAAAATTCACCCCTTCTCTCTCTCCAGAAATGCTGCCTGTCCCGCTGAGTTACTCCAGCTGTTTGTGTCTATCTTCGGTCTAAACCAGCATCTGCAGTTCCTTCCTGCACAGCAACGAGAGTTCTAGTATCCTGTAGATTGGTTAATGCATGTGGACCAATCGTAGCAGAATAGCATCACTAACCCCAGCTTACTATATGATTCATACTAACACCCACTTCCTACACTGGTCATTTAGTTTTTAAGAAGGAACTGCAGATGCTGGAAAATCTAAGGTACACAAAAGTGCTGGAGAAACTCAGCGGGTGTAGCAGCATCTATGGAGCGAAGGAAATAGGCAATGTTTCGGGCCGAAACCCTTCTTCAGACTGATGGGGGGGTGGGGAGAAGAAAGGAAAAAGGCGGAGGAGGAGCCCGAGGGCAGAGGGATGGGAGGAGACAGCCCGAGGGCTGAGGAAGGGGAGGAGACAGCAAGAGCTAACAGAATTGGGAGAATTCAATGTTCATGTCTTGGAAGTGGTAACGATGAACTAACAACTTGCTGTACCATTATATATATATATATATATATATATATGGGTACTGATCAAGATGATCTTGAACTAAAGATCGTGTAGATTACTTATTTACATGGTGTCAGATTCGAACCCACGCCTCCACATTTTCTCATCACCCACCCGAGCAGACTTTACAAGTTGTTAAAACTGGCCGTGGGTTGCAAGGCCCATGTCAAGTCCAGCAGTAACTCTACTTCACGCGAGATCTGCGTGAACAGTATGCCCAGCGCCACTGCTCTTCCCTCAGGAATAAAACTGCCCGACTGGCTACTGAAACAATTATCTGCTCCGAGGTAGAGATGCAAAATAGCACTTGTTTCTAGAATTATTTTGTGGAACACAAAAGCAATGCTTGCGGATTTTGGAGCAAACTCAGCCAATTATTTAGGAATCTGAAGATGCTTGCAAAGCCAAAGACTGCATGAACAGCTCTGAGAAATATACTAGGCAAGGTAGACAAAAGTGCTGGAGAAACTCAGCGGGTGCAGCAGCATCTATCGAGCGAAGGAAATAGGCAACGTTTCGGGCCGAAACCCTTCCGGGTTTCGGCCCGAAACGTTGCCTATTTCCTTCAGGGTTTTGGCCCAAAACGTTGCTTATTTCCTTCGCTCCAAAGATGCTGCTGCACCCGCTGAGTTTCTCCAGCATTTTTGTCTACCTTCGATTTTCCAGCATCTGCAGTTCCTTCTTAAATACTAGACAAGCCCCCAGGTAGACAACAATGCTGGAGATACTCAGCAGGCGAGGCGGCATCTACGGAGCGAAGGAATAAGGTGACGTTTCGGGTCTCGACCCTTCGCCCATCCATAGATGCTGCCTCACCCGCTGAGTTTCTCCAGCATTGTTGTCTACCTTCGATTTTCCAGCATCTGCAGTTCCTTCTTAAACACTATAGGGTTATGGTCTGAGTGCAGGTAGATGGGACTAGGTGAGAGCAAGTGTTCGGCACGGACTAGAAGGGCCGAGATGGCCTGTTGCCGTGCTGTAATTGTTATATGGTTAGACAAACCCGCGATGCCTTTTCCCCCGGTTCGTTTCTTACATCCACGTCTGAAAGCGGATTGTTCATACGCTACCAAGTTTGGAAGCTACCTCATGGTTGCCACATTTATGTGCTTCACCCCAGCGTGCATGTTCGAATCATGTTTACAACACGTAGGATTTTCACCGAGTCCGACAGTTGTGGGCCCACACGCAAAATAAACCCAGTGCTGGGGGAACTCAGCGGGTCAGGCAGCATGTGTGGAGGAAATGGACCATTCCTTCCACAGATGTTGCCTGACCCGGAGTTCCTCTTGCACTTTGTGTTTGGTTTAATATCCTATAGTTGTTTGAAAATACAGAAATGGAATTTTGAGAATTTCAGTACAGAACACACTGAATTCACTCAACCCATATTAATTTATGAAATGACAATAGACAATAGGTGCAGGAGTAGGCCATTCGGCCCTTCGAGCCAGCACCGCCATTCAATGTGATCATGGCTGATCATCCCCAATCAGTACCCCGTTCCTGCCTTCTCCCCATATCCCCTGACTCCGCTATTTTTAAGAGCCCTATCTAGCTCTCTCTTGAAAGTATCCAGAAAACCCACCTCCACCGCCCTCTGAGGCAGAGAATTCCACAGACTCACCACTCTCTGTGAGAAAAAGTGTTTCCTCGTCTCCGTTTCTAAATGGCTTACTCCTTATTCTTAAATGCAACGCAAGCAAATGTAACCAACACGCCTGGCACCAAGGTGTGCATTTTACCACAGAATCCACATGCTAGATGACTAAAGTGAGCATGACATAACCAGTAGAGTTACTACTGCTCTCTAACTGAAGAAAGTAACAAGCAACTAACCAGCAAGGTTGTCAGTGTAAGCTCCCCGACACAAAACGTCAGGAGTCAAGATCGTTTAATTGTAACATGTACCGACAACGGAATAATTTTAACTTACAACAGATTAACAGGCCTGTAAAATAAACACAACTCAGAGATAACACAATGAGCACAAAAAAACCAATAATTTACAAATCGCAATATTAGTGCGAACAGCCCGAATTCCTTCTCGCCTATCCACGTTCTCCATAGACGCTGCCTGAGCCGCGGAGTTACTCCAGCACTTTGTGGCTTCTTTTCAGATTGTCTGTAACCTTCCCTTTCTGGCTGGCATGTTAATATTCAGCCATATGTTTCAGTTCCACAATCTCCACTTGTAAAAAGTAAACACTGCAGACCTCCAGTCAGAGGGAATAGTTAAAACACCCACCTCAAGTCGATCGGAGTTATGACCTTATTTATTCTACAACCATTGGCCAGGTTAACAAATTGCTGATCGCAACTTCCAGGCTCAATTAGAGATGACTTTTACAGTGGCTTCGTTTTGCTGAGCAGTTGCGTGCAGGAGCCAGTGAGGCGACAGATGTTACATTAAAGAGCTGCTGAAGTACTCGTGCCAGCCAGCGCACTACAACACGTACAGGGTTAAGCTCTACCTTTGAACATTCAAGTGGGTTACATCCACGCTCCTGAAAAGGACAGAAGCGCGAGGAGGCTTAGCTCAGTTTGCTTCCACACTTCAGCTCACTACAGTAATTAGTCCAGACAAATTGCGTTTGTATTATGATACAGGTGTGAGCACAACAGCCAGGCCAAAGCAAGGGCAGTAAAGCGCAGCAGTCTTGGGTAATTTAACCCTCAGAGTTTCTCCACTGAATGTCTGAATGAGTGACTGTACTCACTGGAAATGCTTACCCATCGTCAATGATCTTATGAAGAAGGGTCTCCACCCCAAAACCAAAGACCCTTTAGCGGAGCAAGATAGACCACTCCTGCTAAATGCAATGGGCTGACGTGTAGTACGCAACGGAGCGGAACGTGGGCCTTTTTATCATCCATTTCCGTAACCGGACCCGACCCGACTCGCAGTGTAATCAACGTTGTGGGGGAACAGTTTGTGTTAATAAATTTAAATTCTGAAAATGAGAAGATTTTTACCAAATAACTTTTATTTTTACCAGGATGTTTCCGTAACCAGCTTCCGTCTCCGCACTAGTATCTTTGCTCCGCTACGGGATCTTTGGTGCGGAGACGGAAGCCGGTTACGGAAATGGGGCCTTAAATTACCCCATGAATCTGCCCACGACCGTACTACATCTTTTTCGTCGAGTGGTCTATCTTGCTCTGCTATAGGATCTTTGCCCAAAACATCACCCATTCCCTCTCTCCACGAAAAGCTGCCTGACCTGCTGAGTTACTCCAGCTTTTTGTGTCTATCTTCAATGATCTTCTCTCATACTAGGCTTCTGAACGGTCGTCCCCCCACCCCTGGAAGGGGCGTTACCTTCATCGTGGTGATTGACAGGCGAGAGGACCAATCAGCTGATCTCAAGATTTTTTTAAACACTCATAACTTTTTTACTTTTCATCGATCGGAAAAATCCTCGGGGCTGCCTCAGCGGAGGAGGACTGTGAGTAAGATGGCCAAAAATCATAGCGATATAGGGTAGCAGTTTTTCTAAAATCAATATACAGCGCAGACAGGAAGTGGGCAAGGTGAGACTTTGTTATATAGATGTTCCACCGTAGTAACTAACACAGCATCCATACAATGTGGCGCAGGAGCCTGGCCACACTTTGCGTGCGGGCCCAGAAGAGGGTCTGATACCCTCCATCAACATGGTCCCTCAGCAGGCAAGATGTCAAACTTCATGCCTTTGACGTTGTTGAACAAGCGGATGCAGGAATTGACTTTTGGCTTGGTGTTTCTGGATCCATTGGATGACAAGAGGCACCTGATGCATCTCCAGTGACAACACACAGCTCAGCTGCCATTCATAGCCCCACAACCTCCAGTACATTTAAGTCCAGGTTTTGGATGGAGGGGGGTGACACCATTAATTGATCACTGACAAGTTGAAACATCTTAAGGTCATAAGGAATAGGAGTAGAATTAGGCCATTTGGCCCATCGTCTACTTCGCCATTCAATCATGGCTGATCTATCTCTCCCTCCTAACCCCTTTCTCCTGCCTTCTCCCCATAACCTCTGATACCTGTACTAATCAAGAATCTAGGTATCTCTGCCAGAAAAAATATCCGCTGACTTGGCCTCCACAGCCTTCTGTGGCAAAGAATTCCACAGATTCACCACCCTCCGGCTAAAGACAGTTCTCCTCATCTCCTTCCTAAAGGAACATCCTTTAATTCTGATCTTGCTGTCTTTTGTTTCGCTATGTAAATCGTCGTTTAGATATTCACCAACAGCCAAGCATTGATCCAAGAGAAATCAATCCATGTGCAGTTTGGAGATGCCAGAATTGCCAATACTGAATGATCAGCAGAAGAAATTGGACACTTGATTACAATGTTCTCCTCTTACCCCACAGACACCAAAGTAAATTTCTGAAAAATAATGTTGATAAAAATCATCGATATTCCACGATTCCCTAATGACAGGCAATTTTGAAACAAACAAGCAGCCAGTCAGCCAGCCACGTTGGCTGGATGTCTACGTTCTTGGTCGTGTGCCAGGGAAGTGGAGCTTTGCTTACTCGAAGCTGTCAAGAGACACCATTTAATTTGTGCTCTACCCAATAAAAGGAACAGAGGCCAGCATGTCACACAGTTAGTGTTAGCAAAACACAACACCTCGATGACTAACTACAGCTCAGTCATGACTGAATCGACTGTACGCCACGTAAGTCCAGAAAAATCTTCAGTCAGGGGATAGAACTCTTTGCCACAGAAGGCTGCGGAGGCCAAATCAGTGGATATATTTAAGGCAGAGATAGATAGATTCTTGATCAGTGCAGGTGTCAGGAGTTATGGGGAGAAGGCAGGACAGGGTTAGGAGGGAGAGATAGATCAGCCATGATTGAATGGCAGAGTAGACTTGATAGGCCGAATGGCCTAATTCTGATCCTATCACTTGCGATCTTATGAGAACACCAAAGTCAACTGGACAGAGGCAATTACAATAGGCTGGATTGGGTGGGGGGGGGCATTAACTGCAGGGAGGTTGCACAAACTAGGGATTGTTTTCTCTGGAACGTTGGAGTTTGCGGGGACACACCTGATAGAAGTAAATAAAATGATGAGATGCATGGATAGGGTAGACAGTCAGAACCTTATTCCAGGTTGTGGGGGGGGGGGAATCAAATACTAGAGGGCAAAGCTTTAAGGTGAGAGGGGCAAAGTTTAAAGAAGATGTGGAAAGGGGGGGGGGAAGATTTCACACACAGAGTGGCGGTGCCCGGAATGCACGGTCATGGTGGGGGCAGATAGCACAGCGTCATTGAAGAGACTTCTGGATAAGCACCCAGATATGCAGGGAAAGGAGGGATATGGATTATAGGCAGGTAGATAAGAGATGGTTTTGGCATCATGTTCACCGTGGCCATTGTGGACCAAAGAACAATACAGCACAAGAACGCCCAATGTTTCACAATGTCCTAGCTACAAAACTGAACGTCATTTGTGTGTACGTATTATACCACAGCCATGTGCATGCACAATTTCCGAAAGACACGCCCACATAAAAATAAAAGCATTGCATAATCAAAAATGCTGTTGCATTTGACAAGATTGATTGAAAGATACAGCACAGAAACAAGCCTATCTGCTCACCAAGTCCACACCGACCATCCATTACCCATTTTGTTCTCCCACTTTTTCCTCAACTCCCTACACGCGATAGAGGCTAATTAACCCACATGTCTGCGGTATATGGGAGGAAACCGGAGCACCCAGAGGAAACCCACAAGGTCACAGCGAGCACGAGCAAATTCCATACAAGCAGCACCCGAGGTCAGGATTAAACCCGGGTCTCTGGTGTTATGAGGCAGCAGCCCGACATAACCCAACACCAAGCATAGCTAACCTACAAAACAGAGTTTAAAAAGGAAACAAGATTTAGTAGTTCCACTGGAACATTGCCTCAAATTTAATTCTGACCGAGACTGATCAGAACTCATCATGAAATGAACATCGTTCTCTCTCAGAGCTATGGAAAGGTACCAGGAGCTCTAAAAAAGTTATTACAGTAACAAGGTTTAATGGATATTTGCAGAAACTAAACCGTAATCATAGCCAGAGTTATACAGGCCCTACGGCCCAGGTCATCCATGCTGACCAACATGTCCCATCAAGGCTAGTCCCTTTTGCCCATGTTTGGCCCATATCCCCCTAAACCTCTAATCAATGTACAACTTCTCAAAAATGTTTGTTTTTACTTCTTAAATTAACTTTGCAGCTTTCAAAACATAACTGCTTGACAAAAATACAGTTGCTCCAGCAAACATTTCTTACAAAAGAAACATATAGTGCTGGAGTAACTCAACGGGTCAGGCAGCATCTGTGGAGAACATGGATAGGTGACGTTTCACAGAGTGCTGGAGTAACTCAGTGGGTCAGGCAGCATCTGTGGAGCGAATGAAATGGGCAACCTTTCGGGCCGAAACCCTGAAGGAAATAGGCAACGTTTCGGGCCGAAACCCGGAAGGGTTTCGGGCCGAAACGTTGCCTATTTCCTTCGCTCCATAGATGCTGCCGCACCCGCTGAGTTTCTCCAGCATTTTGGTCTAGCTTATCATTTATAGTGTGGTTCCGTATAGCTTACAAAGCACAGAAGTACACTGTGCCAGAGTAACTCAGCGGGTCAGGCAGCATCTGTGGAGGAGAACATGGATAGGTGACGTTTCACAGAGTGCTGGAGTAACTCAGCGGGTCAGGCAGCATCTGTGGAGAACATGGATAGGCAACTTTACGGGTCGGGACCTGTCCATGATCTCCAGAGATGTTGTCTGACCCGCTGAGTTACTCCAGCACTGTGCGTCTATCTTCAGTATAAATCAGCATCTCCAGTTCCTTGTGATTACTAGATGTCCCAGGCAGTCTGCTGGCAGCTTAATGCTTTTCCCCATTTTAATGCCGCTAACTTCTCTTCGTGGCTTAGCCTCTCCAGTTTAACAAGCACCCTTTCACCACCACGCTTGTTCCTCGTTTGGTGAATCTGTGGAATTCGTTTCCACAGAAGGCTGTGGAGGCCAAGTCAGCGGATATGTTAATGGCTGAGATAGAAAAGATTCTTGATTACTATGGTTGTTAGGGTTTATGGGGAGAAGGCAGGAGAATGGGGTTAGGAGGGATCGATAGGTCAGCCATGAATGAATGGTGGAGTAGACTTGATGGGCCGAATGGCCTAATTCTGCTCCAATCACTTATGATCTCTGCTCCCCAACACCTCCTGTGTTCTCGGTACCACTCCTGGTGACCTTACCCCAAGCTGGAGCATCAGCACTACTCCTCTCCTCCCCCTTTTAAGGCATATCTGCTGAAGTTAGCTCTTGATAATTCAGCTTAATAGATATGTTACTTTCTTACATCTTACAGAAGCTTGACTTAGGACAGCTTCTTCCCCTCTGTTTAATTTAGAGATACAACGTGGAAACAGGCCCTTCGGCCCACTGAGACCATGCCGACCAACGATCATCCATTCACACTAGTTCTACCCTACACACTAGCGACAATTTACAGAAGCCAAATAGCCTGCAAACGTGCAGGTCTTTGGAAAATGGGAGAAAACCGGAGCACTTGGAGAAAACCCACGTGGCCACACAGACACAACCCGTGGTCAGGATCCAACCTGGATCTTTGTCACTGCAAGGCAGCAGTTCTACTGTTGCACCATTGTGCTGCCCATATCAGGCTTCTGAACAGTCCTTCCATAAGCTCGGATACAGTCAGCTTCACCACTACCCCATTGTGGACATTGTCTGTGGAACTGATGCGCTACAATGCTGAGAACTATCAATCAATTAATCAAGTTTTATTCGTCACTTGCACATAAGTGCAAGTGAAATTAATTTGCCAGCAGCGGTACAATAAGAAAGATCACACAATAAAAAAAATGAACACAAACATCCACCACAGCATTCATCACTGTGGTGGAAGGCACAACATTTGGTCAGTCCTATCTTCCTATATTTGGTCAACTATATTCTGCACTCTGCACTCTGTACTCAAACAAGAGTAAGCCTTATCGGCCCCTCGGACTCAACCAAAATGATAGCAGGCAGCCTTGGAAGCCTCACCCCACTACTCAAACCTCACGTCAAAAACCTTGGCATGATATTTGACTCAGCACTGAAATTTGACAAACAAGTCAATGCCGTGGTAAAAGCTAGCTTCTTTCAGCTTCGGACGATAGCTAAAATAAAACAATTCCTCCAGTTTGATGACCTCGAAAAGATCATCCACACATTCATCTCCTCCCGCCTAGATTACTGCAACTCCCTTTACACTGGCATCAGCCAATCTTCCCTGTCCCGCCTGCAACTGGTCCAAAACGCCGCAGCGAGACTCCTGACGGGCACCCGAAAATGGGACCACATCACCCCGATCCTGGCCTCTCTCCACTGGCTCCCTGTGCGGTTCCGTATAAACTTCAAGATCCTCCTCCATGTCTACAAAGCCCTCAATGGGCTTGCCCCCACCTACATAAAAAGTCTTCTCACCCACCACTTCATCTCCAGGCCCCTCAGATCGGCCGACTTGGGGTTGCTGAATATCCCGCGGTCTAGGCATAAGCTCAGGGGCGACCAGGCCTTTACAGTTGCAGCCCCTAGACTGTGGAACAGCATCCCCTTTCCCATCAGAACTGCCCCCTCCATCGACTCTTTTAAGTCAAGACTAAAAACTTATCTATACTCCCAAGCCTTTCCTGATGTCCTCTGAGTGAGGGCTACATGTATATATGTATGTAGTTTGTTTTGTTTATGCTATTCTTATAACAAATGTAAAGCACTTTGGCCAACGAGAGTTGTTTTTGAAATGTGCTATATAAATAAATGTGACTTGACTTGACTTGTATCTTCCCCTTTGCTCTACCTGTTGTCCTCGAGCTTGACTTGATTGTATTTATATATAGTATTACCTGATATGATTGGATAGCATGCAAAACAAAGCTTTTCACTCTACCTCGGTACACGAGTCAATAATACACCTAACCTTGATCAAAATGGAAGCATACGAGAGTTTTGTTGAATTCAACATGGATATATTTAGTTTTACAAATCCCCAAACCAGGTCTCATGCTTTCCCTCCAGCATGAAGCGAAGCCTCCATTACAAGGTGCTGCAGGTTCTGCGGACTTGGAGAGCCAGAGCCATACTGCGGGGAAACAGGCCCTTTGGCCCAACTCGCCCACATGTCCCAGCTACACTAGTCCCACCTGCCAGCGCTTGGTCCATATCCCTCCAAACCTGTCCTATCCATGTACCTGTCTAACTGCTTCTTAAATGTTGGGATAGTCCCAGCCTCAACTGGCAGCTTGTGCCGTATATCCACTACTTTTTTACCTCCTTATGGTGAAGATCTTTTTACTCAGTTCAACTGTGAAGAAAGATACTAGATCATCGTGCATGATACATTTGAATTCAAGCTCTGTGCTAGATAGGGCTCTTAAAGATAGCAGAGTCAGGGGATATGGGGAGGGCAGGAACGGGGTACTGATTGGGGATGATCAGCCATGATCACATTGAATGGCGGTGTTGGCTCGAGGGGCCGAATAGCCTACTCCTGCACCTATTGTCTGTGCCATGTGTAAATACACAAGCATGATAAACAAATGAGCTACCTTACACAATAAGCCTGAAAGAACTTACCGAATAGAAGGAACATTTTAATAGTCACATTGCTTTGCAAAAACTAAGAGCGTTTTCCCTGCAATGTCGGAAACCAATTAATCTCAGCCACTTTATACAATTGCTGTATGTTTCTAACAACTTGATATCTTAGCACAGATAATACAAAGATTCATTTCCAAATTAAAAAATTGCCCCCATAAGATTGCAATTGGAATAATTTAAAATGCGACACTCCAACTTTGTATCTTTGCACAATGTGTCAACATATAATTTGGAATGTAACAAAAAGAACTTTATAATTTGGTAACACAGTCGGAAGGAGCGTGCCTGGTTTTAATTTAATTGGTGATCTCTGTATAATCAGTGTCAAACACTTTATAAAGACAAAACATATCTATTACAGAATTCACCTTGAGTAATGAATAATGAAACTATTTTACAATAAAGTGCTAACTCTACATCTTGAGATTAAAATAAAGCTACAATTCAATTTCATTATTTATCCTGTGTGTCCTTTTTAATAAAGAACAAAATGGCAATGGTTTATTTCGGCAATAGTGTTTTCTTTTCCCTTTGTATGTTTGAAAGAATATTTTTAATTCACAAAATTAGAGGAAAAAATAAATCTACCTGGAGCCACCATAATTATAGGGGTTGAACCCCCCCCCCCCCCACACACACACACACACACAGCAAAAAACAAAACTGTTCGCAACATTCAGTTGTTAAATATAAGACTCAGAGTAGAACTGTCCTTTATAATTTATAACGGGGATATTGAGAATGTGAGAATTATTATAAACTCTCCATCAGCATAAATTAATAGTCTCAACACTCATGTCAATGATACTTGTAGCGATATCAATATTCTCAAAGGCTTACAGGTTTTGTAAAGGTTAAAAACTATGATAGTTCTGCTGGAGTGATGTTTGCTAAAAGACAAAGAATAATTCTTCCACAACTTGCACAAGACAATTATTGTTACTTTTTGAGACATTGAACATTTTGAGACATTGGGAGGATGAGGGGTGATCTTATAGAGGTGTATAAAATCATGAGAGGAATAGATCGGGTGGATGCATAGAGTCCCTTGCCCAGAGTGGGGGGAAATCTAGAAACAGGGGACATAGGTTTAAGTTGAAGGGGAATATATTTAATAGGAATCTGAGGGGTAACATTTTCCACACAAAGGGTGGTGGGTGTATGAAACAAACTTCCGGAACAGGTAGTTGAGGCAGGGACTATCGGAGCGTTTAAGAAACAACTAGACAGGTACATGGATAGGGCAGGTTTAGAGGGCAGGCAGGTGGGACTAGTGCAGATGGGGCATGTAGGTAGGCATGGGCAAGTTAGGCCCAAGAGACCGTTTCCACGCTGTATGACTATGAAACAAAGTATGTCAGGACTTTCATATGAAGAAAGACTGGATAGACTCGGCTTGTACTCGCTAGAATTTAGAAGATTGAGGGGGGATCTTATAGAAACTTACAAAATTCTTAAGGGGTTGGACAGGCTAGATGCAGGAAGATTGTTCCCGATGTTGGGGAAGTCCAGAACAAGGGGTCATAGTTTAAGGATAAAGGGGAAATCTTTTAGGACTGAGATGAGAAAAACATTTTTTACACAGAGAGTGGTGAATCTCTGGAATTCTCTGCCACAGAGTGTAGTTGAGGCCAGTTCATTGGCTATATTCAAGAGGGAGTTAGATGTGGCCCTTGTGGCTAAAGGGATCAGGGGGTATGGAGAGAAAGCAGGTACAGGATACCGAGTTGAAGCGGTGCAGGCTCGAAGGGCCGAATGGCCTACTCCTGCAACTATTTTCTATGTTTCTATGTTACTTTAGTTCTGGCAAAAATATTATATGCTTTTCCACTTACTTTCCTGAAGGCACAGACTATACACAAAAAAAACCCCGTTAGTACTTAGAAAATGTTCATGAAGATGTTTGGTCTCCACACAAGAGGCAGATATTATTTCTACTTGATATTCAGAGAAGGTGTAAAACTATAAAGAACGAATGTAATGCATTAATTGTCATAACAATGGAAAATAACTACCTCAGCACAAACCAAGAACTTGCAGTTCTTTATATTTGATAGCACACTTGTCAATCCTACAATGGAAATCACAGTAATCGCTCCAATAAATGAAATCACTGTTCAAGTCATCTACTTCACACCAGCCTCTTATATTGTATAAACTTCAATAGCTAACTGAACATGTTAGCCTCTCACAACAGCATCAAAAATCAAGATACATGCATAGGTGCTGATTTTGTTTTGGTAAACCAGCATCTGCAGTTCCTTGTGTTTATATGCAATGTACACCAAGTCTCATCAATGAGTCAATTATATAGCCAGAAAAAAGTATGGGCACTGTTTACTTATGTGGTGAACTCATTGTACCATTATTTATACATTTGAAACGAAAACACTGAACGTGTGAGACAGAAAAAGCAAACTGCAATTTGTTTCCAAATAACATCAGGGCTTTAAAAAAAAGTATCGATTGAGCTGATAACACTTCAGTGGAAAAGAGAATCACGGGAAGAAACATCCGCATTAACAACCACAAAAGCTGCTCCAAAATGCAAGCGCACTACAATACATAGTGACTAATATATTCATAAAAAACATTTGCTACCAAGGACAGCAACATGTTTGAAAACTGAGCCGCGAGAGATGACGGGGAGCACGTATAATCACAAATTATACTATTCCCACTAGCTCAGTAATGCACGACGACTTGGAGGAGTTGCTTCTACGACGACACGGAGACACACATGGGTGGGTGGCTGTGGGTTTATTTGGGGAAAGCACAGGAGATGGGAAAACAAACAAAACAGTGAATGGGTTTTTGGAGGGGAGAGGGGGAGGGGTGCGAGGTTAAAAGGTAAAGATGTCTTTAAAGATAAAATTAAAACCGGTCTCTCCATTTTCAGGAGAACGGACAGGGTCGCAAAGACCTTATTTTTCTTCTGCGGGATTCAACGGGAGAAGTATTTTCGCTGGGATTTGCACAAAGTTGGTGGGCCGCTGGAACAACTTGTTGCATTTCAATAAACGGAAAGCAAAAAAGTTAATGTGTGAATAAGCACAAGGCGAGGCTCAGCTGGTGGGGGTCTGGCTGGCGACTGGAAGCAGCACAAGTCGGCAGTTTGCTGGGGGTTGCATTCAAGCCAGAAATGCAAGCTTTGTTTTGGAAAGCGAGAGAACACGCCTTACAGTAAACCCTGCATCGACGGCTGCGATCACTCGGCCGGGACACACTGCCTCGCCAGCCCCCAGCCCCCAACACACTTCTCATTTCTCTCGCTTGGCAAAAGCAGCCGAATTAAAACACACATTTTATTTGCATTTCAAAGCAAAAAAAATGCAACAACAAAAAAAGCTTCCAGATATTCACAAGCTAAACAATCGCTCTGAATTAACCCCCTCCTTCCCCGTGAAAACAGGTTTAAACAATAGCTTCACTGAACGAACAAAAACAATGGGGTGGAGAGGAGACATTGGGAAGAACAAACAAGAATGCATGCGTTTAATTTCTTTAACCTTACAATGATTTTTCGTTTCCGATAAGGCCAATTGAATGCTCACGAATATTTTTATTGTCTGATTTATTCCCCCCCCCAAAAAAAAAGTGAAGATCAGGTAGCAATTAAACCCCCCCCCCCCCCCCAAAGTTTAATTGTAACACTTGTATTTTATGAGGTAAATGTAATGAAATGCCCATCGCGTTGTTTTAAGTAAAGCACATTTTCAGAATTCAGGTTGTGTGTGTGTGTGTGTGTGTGTGTGTGTTTTTTTGTTAGGACGCCCCGCTTCAAAGTTGGGGGAAGAGGGGGGTGTTTGTAATTTTTTTCTCTCCACAATTTGGGTGTAAGGGCAAAGTGGTAAGTTTACCAGGAAAGGAGCATGTGGTTCCTCGCTCGGCTAACAATGCCAGTGTGGCGTGTGATGGATGCGAGGCAGGAGGGTCAGCGAGCACCTTATATCCACAGGGCACGTTTTTTATCCCCACTAAACACACACACACACACACACACATGCCCTCGGCCCTATCCACGTATCAACTTTCGTAAACTTTTATGTTTTGGTTTAAAAAACACAAGACTTTTGTGTTTTTAATGAGGGATAAAAAATAAAGGACAAACAACCAGGGGGAGGTATAAAACCCCCCGTGTTCCTGAGCCACAATAGAAAAGCAACCGGTCAGCATCTGGGGAGCGAGGCTCAGCAGACTCGACCTCCTTACCCTCAACATTACAGGGTCGTCCAAATGCACTTTTTTTTTTTAAACCGTTCGCAGCACAAGCGAGCCTCACAACCACAACAACAACAAAAAGAAAGAAAGCTAGATGAGGGGGGGAATTAAATTTTTAAAAAAAAATTATACATATAAGATTACCTCAATTTCGAAGTCCGGGAGCCCAAAAGCGGTCCTGAATAGTGAGCAAAAGTGCGCGATGGCGGGGATTTCCCACCAGGAACGGATTTCTCCCACCGAGACGGTCGAAGATGGACATCCCTCGGACATTTTAAATCCTTTCGTTTCCCCACATGAGATAGTTTTGTTGGAACTTCTCCTGGTGGGTGGGGTGTGTGTGTGTGTGCTCTCTCTCTCTCCCTCCCCCACGTCTCCGCCAGTGTTTCCTAGTGAGCTGTGGTGCTGTGGGTGTGAGCACGGCGTGCCATGGTGTCGCCAGTCAAGTCAGTCAGTCAGTGCGAGTGTGCGCTGGTCCCATTCTCGCCGAGGAACAGATGGCGCGGCTACAACAAGAGAGACTGAGACTGAGACAGAGAGAGAGAGAGCTCCAATAATCCCTCAACACGCCGGAGGGAGAGCGGCCCGCACTCCAACCCTCTTCTGCCGGGCCACCTCTCCTCCCACACCGCCCATGCTGTAGTTCCTGCTGCTCCTGTTACACCCCCTGGCAGGCCGGCCGCCCGCTGCTGCCCGGCTCCTCTCTCCCCCTCCCCACCCACCCCCTTCCTTCCCCTTCCCCTTCCCGTTGCCGTACACTGCGAGGGTTCCTCTGCCAGCCACAGGATGTGACGCCGAGATCTCTGGGGGTGAAAACCAATGGGCTGAGCCAGGAGTTATTGTTGGGGGCCGTCGACAAGAGTCGTGCTCGTCTCGTCTCGTCTCGTCCCGCCGCGACTCAGTGACGGGCTGCTCCACCAGCCGGCCAGCCTTGGACACCAGTGACTCTGCTTACTCTCTCCCCCCTTCCCTTATCTCCCTCTCCCCCACTATCCTCCTCTCTCCCTCTCCCCCACTATCCTCCTCTCTCCCTCTCCCCCACTATCCTCCTCTCTCCCTCTCCCCCACTATCCTCCTCTCTCACCCTCTCTCTCTCACACCCCCACCCCTCCTTTCCGCCTCTGCTGGCGCCGAAAGTGTTTCACTTCACGTTGCTGTTTGCTTCAAGATTGCAACTTTTTGCCAGCAACTGCTCTTGTGGCCGGGCCGGTGCTGCCTCTGGAGTCAGTCCCAGTGCAAGAGGCACTACCCCCCCCACCCAGTCCTGCACCGCCAGGCAGTCACTCTCGGCCCGGGGGGGGGGGCTTTGCTCCCCCCCCCCCTCTCCTTGTTTTAAACTTGTTATAAAACAACAACCTCCAAAAGTTGCAGGTGTAAACTGGAAAAATAAGGACATTTGTAGGCAGAAGCCGTTTACTTGTCACAGTTGGTGAGTTCCCAAAGGTGCAAGAAAAGGAAGCTGCTCGCAGGAACGGAAGTTATTGATATTTCCTGGCGTTTCTCACAGTCTAATCGGGCTGGTTTTCTCAGCAGTTTTGCGCCTTGATCTTTCACTTCATCTCGACTGACATTGATCGCCGCTCACGGCAATGGTTGGGAGAATGGCTGGGTCGTGGAGAGCGAGAGCTGTGTTTTCCATTTGGCTCTGTTTACTGGCTGTGTGTCGATCCATCCCAACTCTGCACGACCGAGATAAGCTGATGGGAGTGGAACAGTTCGAGTTTACGGGCGGCAATCTACTGTCAACGGAGAAAGAAATCAGAGTTAACGATATACTCATGAAAATAAAACGAGAGGAAGTTGCCGAGGGAGTGGAAAGTGGTAAATTCCCACCTGCCATGCACTTTTTCAGAGCCAAGCAACTGATTGAGCAGAGCAGAGTTTTTGACATCTTGAGGAAGATGCCGAAAGGTAAGGCGGTTGTCTGCTTTATAACTAAAAACTGTACGCTGTCTGTGCGACGTGCCGACGTTATTACAATCACTTAAACCTCGCAGATCAGGATTGTACGACCACTTTCTGGTTATGAGTGTGATGGAGAGAAACTATTTCCCGTGAGAGACTTTGAGAGAAAGTTTATTGCAGCCAACGTGTGTTCAGGATGAATTCTTTATCTAGACCGTCAGTATTATTTTTTGCAAATATGGGAGAATGAAACACATCGCTCTTGTACATTACTATCCAAAGTGAGCTGTTTTATTACATCGGTCTAAATAGATCGCAGGCGTGTGACCCTCTGAGAAGGTAGACAAAAATGCTGGAGAAACTCAGCGGGTGAGGCAGCATCTATGGAGCGAAGGAAATAGGTGACGTTTCGGGTCGAGACCCTGAAGGAAATAGGCAACGTTGCCTATTTCCTTCGCTCCATAGATGCTGCTGCACCCGCTGAGTTTCTCCAACATTTTTGTCTACCTTCGATTTTCCAGCATCTGCAGTTCCTTCTTAAACTCTGAGATGGATTCAGTTGGCGGTGGTGGGGGGGGGGGGGGGTGGGGGCGAGAGATATTTTGTTTGTCACTTAAGAATTTGTATGGTCAGTGGATATTTTGGGGGCAAATCTACTTGAATGTCAAGGGTCAGGGATGTCAAGGTTATCCGTAGCGACCACGAAGCAATTGGATTCTTAGCCAAACTAGTGCAAAAACCGAAACCAGCTTGTCATTGCCCTGAGTACAGGGACAAGCTTTGTCTGTGCGCTATCCATTACAATCGGATGATACTGTACATGTGTAGCCAAACACAAGTACAGCAGGCAGAGAAAAATTCCAATTTCCACAATGAGGTAAGTTGCAAAACCAGGACTGTATCCTAGCATGTAGAAGGACCTTCACAGAGGGTGGTGGGTGTACGGAATGAGCTGCCAGAGGAGGGAGTTGAACTAGGTACTATAACAATATTTAAAAGACACTTGGACAAGTACATGGATAGGAAAGGTTAATAGGGATATGAGCCAAAGGCGGGAAAATGGGACTATCTTAGATGGGACATCTTGGTCAACATGGGGAAGTTAGGCTTGAAGGCCTAGTGACACCGTGACCGTTCAGAAGGCTGATCACAAAGGGGAAGAAGCTGTTCTTGAGACTGGTGGTACGCACATTCAAGCTTCTGTAACGTGTGCACTGGCTCCAGAACTGCTTAAAAAACAACAACAAATGGCTGATATTGGTGCATCTGACAGCTGTCTGTTGTATTCTGGCTTATCATAAGGTCATAAGTGATAGAAGTAAAATTAGGCCATTCGGCCCATCACGTCTACGCCATTCAATCATGGCTGATCTATCTCTCCCTCCTAACCCCATTCTCCTGCCTTCTCCCCATAACCCCTGACACCCGTATGAATCAAATCGTTGTTGAACAAAGTTGGCGACCTAGTTCGGAGCTGATGTTAAAATAGCCGCAGGGATCCCTACTCCGACATGCAAAACAAAGCTTCTCACTGTATGTTTAAGAAAGAACTGCAGATGCTGGAAAAATCGAAGGTAGACAAAAATGCTGGAGAAACTCAGCGGGTGAGGCAGCATCTATGGACCCGAAACGTCACCTATTCCTTCGCTCCATAGATGCTGCCTCACCCGCTGAGTTTCTCAAGCTTCTCACTATACCTCGGTACACGTGATAATAAACTTAAACCTGCAGCTGCAGGATATTGTTGGTCTGATGTTGCAGTTAACAATGGTCACATGACCACACTGTGTGTGTGTGTGTGTGTGTTGAAAGTAAAAGAATTCTAGTGTTTTACGTTAAGTATTTTGTAACCACACAGACAGTAACTCTGATATTCTCATTTGATTTGAAAATCTGGAACTAGTTGCCACCTAAAGCTATCAACATGAATAATATGTTGAATATGTCAAATATTTAAGAAAAGGGTAAACAAAATCCTTAGTTTTCTACAGATTGAAAAACATGGTGGTAACACGTTACTCTTTATTTGGGGTGCAAGCATATTTCAACCCAGTTTAAACACCTTAAAATAACAAAAGAACAGTAACTAAAAGTGTGAGCAGAAATTCTTCACAATGGCTTTGATGAAACTCGTCCAATAACTGGTATGAAAGGTTAACAAATATAAAAGAATCAGGAAACGAATTGCTAAGTTAAGAGAAATAAGGAGCCCGACAAAGAAAACTTCAATGGAAATCCTTCACAGTTCTTGATGCAGGGTTTGAAAGTTCTATCATAAACCAAATTAGATAGTCGCTTAAAAAATAAATAAAGGTGATGTTGAGTATCTTGTAAAGTATAATCCAATTACCTGAGGATGTCGTGTAGTGATGGCAAGGAAATGGGATAATTGACTTCCACCATCCCTTCATGTGAGGTATTAGAATGTCTGCCAATTAGTTTGGTTTTCATTGATTGAAAGAGACAGCGGGGAAAGTCAAATCAAGTCAAGAGAGTTTATTGTCATGTGTCCCAGATAAGTCAATGAAATTCTTCCTTGCTGCAGCACAACAGAATATTGTAAGCAAAAATACGGAACAGTTCAGTTCAATATACACATAAATAAACAGATAAAGTGCTATAGGCTGTTATAGTTCAGAGTTTGTTTGAAGTTATGTTTAATAGCCTGATGGCTGTGGGGAAGTAGCTGTCCCTGAACCTGGATGTTGCAGATTTCAGGCTCCTGTACCTTCTACTTGATGGCAGCGGAGAGATGAGTGTGTGGCCAGGATGGCGTGGGTCCTTGATGATGTTGGCAACCTTTTTGAGGCAGCGACTGCGATAGATCCCCACTTTTTGCAAACTTTTCCGCTCCTGGAAGCTCAAGTTGCCGTACTAAGCCACGATGCAACCGGTCAGCATGCTCTCTACTGTGCACCTGTAGAAGTTAGAGAGAGTCCTCCTTGACAAACCGACTCTCCGTAGTCTTCTCAGGAAGTAGAGGCGCTGATGTGCTTTCTTTATTAATGCATCAGTGTGCTGGGACCAGGAAAGATCTTCGGAAATGTGCATGCCCAGAACAGGCCCTTCAGCCCACCGAGTCCACACAGGCCATTGATCACCCGGTCACACTAGTTCTATGTTATCCCACATTTGCATCCATTCCCTGCACACTAGGTGCTATTCACAGAGGCCAGTTAACCTACAAACATGTAGGAAGGAACTGCAGATGCTGGTTTATACCGAAGATAAATACAAAGTACTCAGTGGGTCAGGCAGCATCTCTGGAGAAAAAGCACAGGTAACGTTTCGGGTTGGAACCCCTCTTCTGCATTGTTGTCTGAAGAACGGTTCTGACATGAAACATTACCTGTTCCTTTTCTCCGGAGATGCTGCCTGACATGCTGAGTTACTCCAGCTATTTGTGTCTATCTTTGTGTCTGGTGGCCCAGCACTTCAACTCCCGCTCCCATTCCGAATCCGACCTTTCTGTCCTGGGCCTCCTCCATGGCCAGAGTGAGTCCCACCGTAAATTGGAGGAGCAGCACCTTGGGTAGTTTACACCCCAGCGGTATGAACATTGACTTCTCCAATTTCAGGTAGTCCTTGCTTTCTCCCTCTTTCCCCTCCCCTTCCCAGCTCTCCCACAGCCCACTATCTCCGCCTCTTCCTTTCTTCTTCCTGCCCCCCCATCCCCTCATCAGTCAGAAGAAGGGTCTCGACCCAAAACGTCACCTATTCCTTCTCTCCATAGATGCTGCCTCACCCGCTGAGTTTCTCCAGCATTTTTGTCTATCTTCGATTGTTCCAGCGTCTGCAGTTCCTTCTTAAACATTGTGTCTATCTTCGGTAAGTTACAAACCTGATAATTTGAGGTGTGAATGGGTTTATTTTTCAGGTGCGGCTCTACACCTGCATGACTACGCCTTGCTTAATGCGGAGTGGCTGGTGAAGAATGCAACCTACATGCCCAATTGCTACATTTGCTTCACGGCTGCTGGAGGGACCAGATTTCATTTCTCCAGCAGCCGTTGAAGCAAATGTAGCAATTGGGCATGTAGGTTGCATTCTCTCACCAGCCCACTCCGCATTAAGCCAAGGCGTAGTCATGCAGGTGTAGAGCCGGCAACTTAAAAAATTTGTTAAAGGTACATATAACCTGAAATTATATGATTTGTAACTTCACCGAAGTAGAACAATGTTTAACAAGGAACTGCAGACGCCGGAACAATCGAAGATAGACAAAGTGCTAAGGATCTCAGCAGGTCAGGCAGCATCTTGGAGAGGGAAAGGACAGAGAAGATTTTGGGTTGGGACCCTCCCACAGACTGAAAGATTCAATGGTCGGTGTGGTCTCTACAAAAGAAGACCCAAGGTGCTGGAGTAACTCAGCGGGTCAGGCAGCATCTCTGGAGAAAGAAGGCACACAGTTCTGGAATCCGAAAAAGGGTTCTGACCCAAAATGTCTCCCATCCATGCTCTCCTGAGATGCTGCCTGACCCGCTGAGTTACTCCGGCACTTTGTGTCTTTTTTGTAAATCAGCATGTGGTTCCTTGTGTCCGCGTTCTTCTGTCAGCTTTTCAGCAGTGCAGAAAGTTAGCGGCTTCAAATTCCTGGGCGCCAATATCTCACAAGACTTGTCCTGAGCCCCCCACTTGGATGTAAACACGTAGGAAGCACACTAGCACCTCTACCTTCTTGGAAGTTAAAAGAGACTCCGCATTGTCTCCGAATGCTCTAACAAACTTTGTTCACTGGAGTTTAGAAGGGTGAGGGGGAGGATCTTATAGAAACATATAAAATTATAAAAGGACTGGACAAGCTAGATGCAGGAAAAATATTCCCAGTGTTGGGTGAGTCCAGAACCAGGGGCCACAGTCTTAGAATAAAGGGGAAGCCATTTAAGACTGAGGTGAGAAAAAACTTTTTCACCCAGAGAGTTGTGAATTTGTGGAATTCCCTGCCACAGAGGGCAGTGGAGGCCAAATCACTGGATGGATTTAAGAGAGAGTTAGATATAGCTCTAGGGGCTAATGGAGTCAAGGGATATGGGGAGAAGGCAGGCACAGGTTATTGATTGGGGACGATCAGCCATGATCGCAATGAATGGCGGTGCTGTAGATCCTCACAGCACTAGGTTCAGGAACAGCTACTCTGCAACAGCAGTCAGCTTGTTGAACAACCTGAAGCCTGTACCTGCAGTTTCTTGCAACATTGCATGTTTCATCAAATCCTTTTGCAAGCAGGACTGTAGACGTCCCACCAGTTCTCCTCATGCTTACTGGTTTTAAAAGGTTACATATTATTTCCAGGTGATTTCTATTTAAGAACCAAAATACCACAAAGTTATAGTAAAAGTGAATTCGATTTAGTTGTGATTATTAACCGTGAAATATTTAATTATTCATGGGGCAAATGCACTGAGATTAAAATGTCATATTAATGTAGAGAATTGATTTCCATACTGCTAATGCAAAAGAATAGTTCACATTAGAACAAAAAGCACTTTGAGGTGGAATTTTTAGAAGTTTCTACCTATTATAAATTGATAATCTGAAGCTTTTAATGGATGAATGTATGATGGGATGAATCTCCACTCTTCACGGTTCAGAGGAACTGTTCCTAGTGTCACTGAGAGGCTTGCTCTCAGCTGGGACAAGAGAAGGCAATTGCTCACAGTTCCCAAAGTAGAGCAAAGAAGAAAAGTAGCCCACAGGCATCCCAATGATTACCATCCAATGTGTGGCACGGTGGCGCAGCGGTAGAGTTGCTGCCTTACAGCGCCAGAGACCCGGATTTGATCCTGACTATGGGTGCTGTCTGTACAGAGTTTGTATGTTCTCCCTGTGACTGCGTGGGTTTTCTCCGGATAATCTGGTTTTCTCCCACACTCTGAAGACGTACAGGTTACTGTAAATTATCCCTAGTGTGCTAGTGTATGGGACGGACTCGATGGGCCGAAGGGCCTGTTTCCACAGTGTATCTCTAAAGTCTAAGTTCTCTTACCTGTCGTTGGTGGATATCAGCATAGAGTGGGGATTGGCCACAATAGTGCCAGTGTCAAGTAATGTCTGTCCTCTGTAGAACTTTATCTCCTTGTATGTTGTTGCCTTCAGGAGAGCAGGAGTAAAATGCAAGCTGGCGGAGAATGGGGAAAAGGACTTCTATATTTGACCAAAGTTCAATTGGATTTTAATCAAATTTTACCATGTGCTGCTTTGAGGTGATGATTGGGGGGGAATTAAAGGAGTACATTTTCAAAGTTAAGAGAACATTACAAGCTAGGCAAGGCATTTGTGTATGTATTTAAATCAAAATGAAAATAAAAGCTTCACTTTAATGTTCTTTCTTCCTGGGAACAAAATCTGGGAATAATCAAAGGGAGATGAGCAGCTGTAGACGTTACCTGCACTTTAGCATCAGGCAGGGAATGATCTCTTTGAAGTGGGCTAGTATTGTAGTGATGTTAGGTAGAGCCAGTCTCCCATGGAGGGACAACCCCTGTTGTATGGGTCTGCTATGGCCACTTTGAACAGAATATCAAGGTTTGACTTGAATCAAAGAAAATAGGATTAACCTACATCATTGGAAATGCTCGCCCTGAGGGCTTAAAGCAGAGAGTATATGTCCCAAACAGAGCTACTTACACTACAAACTCTAGTAGTTCAGTTTAGTTTATTGTCACGTGTACCACGGTACAGTGAAAATCTTTTGTGTTGCGTTCAGTCCAGTCAGCGGAAAGACTACACGTGATTACAATTGAGCACAGATACAGGATAAGGGGAATAATGTTTAGTGGAAGGTAAAGTCCAATTAAAGATAGTCTGATAATAATAATACATTTTATTTATATAGCGCTTTTCAGGACTCAAAGTCGCTTTACATTGAGAGTGAGGAATAAACAAAACAAAATAGAGCAGTAAGACAGAGATGCAAAGGGGAGGGGAACATGGGACTAAGGGTATGCAGAGGTGAAGAGATGGGTCTTGAGGCGGGACTGGAAGATGGTGAGGGACTCAGAATTTCGGATCAGTTGTGGGAGGGAATTCCAGAGCCTGGGAGCTGCCCTGGAGAAGGCTCTGCCTCCAAAAGTGCAGAGGTTTGATTTCGGAGTGGAGAGGAGACCAGCTGATGTGGATCTGAGGGACCGTGAGGGTTGGTAGGGGGAGAGGAGGTCAGTGAGATAAGGGGGGGGCCAAGTGGTTGAGGGCTTTGTAGGTGAGGACCAGGATTTTGTAGATGATCCGGTGGGAAATGGGAAGCCAGTGGAGTTCTTTGAGAACTGGGGTGATGTGGTGCCAGGATTTGGTGTGGGTAATGAGTCGGGCGGCTGCATTGATACTCTGAGTTGGCCCATCTGCGCAGTATAATTGGTCTAAAAGACTCGTCTCAAGAGTCAACAGTCTTTCATTGTCATGTATCGGCAGTGAACAATGAAATTCTTACTTGCTGCAGTTTAACTGACCCGTAAATGCAATATCGCAGAAATAAAAATATGAATACAATGTATATAAATTATTCAATACTAGTCCAGAGGATATAGGTTCAAGGTGAAGGGGAAAAGATTTAATAGGAATCTGAGGAGTAACTTTTTCACACAAAGGGTGGTGGGTGCATTGAACAAGCTGCCAGAGGAGGGAGTTGAGGCTGGGACTATCCCAATGTTTAAGAAACAGTTAGACGGGTACATGGATATGAGAGATTTGGATGGATATGGGCCAAATGCGGGCAGGTGGGACTAGTGTAGCTGGGAGTTGTTGGTCGGTGTGGGCAAGTTGGGCTGAAGGGCTTATTTCCACACTGTATCACTCTATTATCTATGACTAGGTACAATAATAACGTTTAAAAGATATTTGGATCGGTACCTGGATAGGAAAGGTTTAGAGGGATATGGGCAAAACGCGGCAAATGGGACTACTGTAGACGGGGCGTCTGGAGAAGGGTCTTGATCTGAAACGTCACCCATTCCTTCTCTCCAGAGATGCTGCCTGTCCCACTGAGTTACTCCAGCTTTTTGATGTCTATCTTCGATTTAAACCAGCATCTGCAGTCCTTTCCTGAGCAATTATAATTGTGATATACTAAGAATTCCTAACTCATTGAAACACTACTGATTTCCTCGGTGTTAGGAGTTTAAACAAGTAATTATAATTTTAAATGGGTGCATGTGATCCAAAGGACATGGTTTATGCACCGGTAGGTAAGAATTGGTCGGCACAGGCATTGTGGGCCGAAGGGCCTGTTCTCGCACTGTATTGTTCTATGTACTCCATGAAAATTAAACAACAGCGTGAAGAGTTAGGAACAATGTACGTGTAAAGATGGAAACAAGATTCTTATTTGATAAATATGACTATTTTCTCCTGCAGTCTGTACAGAAACCTGACACTGGTAACTGAAAACCCAGAGGAAGCATACCCGTCGCAAAATGTGATTTGGCGAAGATTTGAAGACTTATTTAAAGCTGCTTCCGGTCTCATTTCCTACGCCCCAGTGTTTAAGATCTACTTTTATGAGGCTTTGAGGGAGTTCCTTCATGACAATGTACTCTACATAGAGATTCGGGCTTCGCTGCACCCGGTATGTATCAAATGCTTTATTGTTTTGCAGTATTGCAGATCACATTTAATGGACTCCTTTGAATCTCTCTCTGCCTTGTCTCTGATCTTGGCTGATGCAAATGGACTCTCCAGAAAGTCGGTCCCTAGATTGTTCATTGCAGAAGCTCCAAAAAGTTATTTTATAGCTAGGAGATCATGCACTTGCATTAATAATATGTTATAGTCTGATTTATAATTCTTTTGTGTTATCCCATAAATTTTATATGTGCCATTTCCAAGTACTTGGGCTAGAGATGTAATAACGTTCAAAGGTGTTTTCTTAACTTGCATGTAATTGAAAAAGGGCTTTTATCTGCAGCAAAATGCAACAGTAACTAATTCAGGAGTAACTCAGCGGGGACAGGCAGCATTTCTGGAGAGAAGGAATGGGTGACGTTTCGGGTCGAGACCATTCTTCGGACTAAGTGACTCGACCCGAAATGTCACCTATTCCTTCTCTTCCGAGATGCTGCCTAACCCTCTGAGTTACTCCAGTATTTTGTGACTATCTTTGGTGTAAACAAGCATCTGCAGTTCCTACCAACACAGTAAGTATATTTGAGGCATTTCATGTCACTAAGAATGGGAGCGGGCATCCTCGCATGTCTGAGGCCTTTCAGCATCAGTCATTAGCAGATGGACAGCGTCGCCTCCTCCCACCTGGCCCCATCTGTCTTTCTTGTTCCTTGTCTGTTTCCACCTATCACCCACCAGCTTCTGTCACCCTACCCCACCCCTCCCAATCACCCCCGGACTCCATCTGCCCATCACCCTCCACCCCTTCCAGACACACCCATTGCCTACCGGCCCCTGTCTGACCCTTGCCCTTTAACCCTCCTCTTTGACATCAGACATGGAAGCGTGCAGCACAGGAACAGGCCTTTCAGTCCACAATGTCTATCAAAGAAAAGATGCAAAGTGCTGGAGTAATTCAGCGGGTCAGGCAGCATCTGTGGAGAACCTACCCATGTTCTCCAGAGATGCTGCCTGACCTGCTGAGTTGCTTTAGCACTTTATGTATTTTTTTATAAACTAGCATCTGCAGTTCCTCGTATCCCATGGTGCTGGCAATAGTCCTCCTCCATTCTCTCCTGAAGCAGGGTCTCGATCTGAAACATTGACAACTCCCGTTCCCCACCACAGATGCTGCTCAACATACTGGGTACCTCCAGCAGTTTAGTGTTTGCTCCAGAATGCATGATGTGCAGTCTCTTGTGTCACCAAGACCATGTACTAGTATATCTGCAATAACGTCCCGACAACCTTTATCACTGTCTAATCTCTCTTCCAACTCGGGGACATTTATCAAACATGATACTGCATTACAGCATCTACCAATCGCTTCATATACAGCCACGTTTAAAGTTCAGCTTTTGAATGCTACATTGCATTGATCATTACTAGGCAATTGTGAAGTAGGGTGCCAACCTAAAACTTCACCTATCCATGGTCTCCAGAGATGTTGCCTGATCCGTTGAGTTATTCCAGCATTTTGTGTTCCCTTACTAGACAATTGTCCATTATCTTCACCAATTTATTGCCCCTTATTACAGTGGACCTTAATTCCTTCCTTTCAGATACTGGTCCAATTGGTCCTGACCCACTCCTCTGCCCTTGCAGTGATTCCACACCTTTTTGGTGGGACCTCTCGTGGTCTGTGGATCAGCCCACCTCACAATTGCTCCATCATTCCTCTGATTCCACATTTTTTTAAACTATAATTTCACTCAGAGTTTTGATCGCCTCCCTTCTATCTGTCGCAGCAGATCAATGTTCATTCATTCATTTATTTATTTATTTATTTTGTTGTGCTATATCATTAATAGGATGATGAGGGGTGATCTTATAGACGTGCATAAAATCACGAGAGGAATAGATCATGTAGACGCACAAAGTCTCTAGCCCAGAGTAGGGGAATCGAGAACCAGAGGACATAGGTTTAAGGTGAGGGGGGTGGGGGGGGGGGAGAAGATTTAATAAGAATCTGAGGGGTAACTTTTTCACGCAAAGGGTGGTGGGTGTGGTGAGAGGTGTATGGAAGGAGCTGCTGGAAAAGGTAGTTGAGGCTGAGAATATCGCAAAGCTTAAGAAGCATTTCGACAGGTTGGAACGGGTTGAGAGGGAGATGGGCCAAACGCAGGTAGGTGGGACTAGTGTAGCTGGGACATGTTGGCTGGTGTGGGCAAGTTGGGCCGAAGGGCCTGTTTCAATGCCGTAATATTTTATATAGCATTCTTAATTTCATACCAATCTAACTTGGACCTGATTCTTGCGTAGTGGTTTAAGTGCATTGATTTGTGCTGGCGTGGGGGAAGACTACCATAATGTACACATTTTGCATCCGAGCTTGTGGGCAATGGCCACTTTGCCAGCACCTAGTGTATGACTACAGCCCAGTGAAACACGCCTTGTCTAGCTATTGTGCTGGATCACTGATCTGTCACACACTGATGGCAACTCAAAAGAAACCGGACAAATGAGTTTCAGTTCTAATAGCTTCTCCTGGGTGTTACATCGTTGGGTTTCAGGGCTAATTAAGATGTTGTAATTCACACATGAAAAAAGTATCAGATGAGTTATCCCGATATTTCACGAATGATGGCAGGTGTCAGATTCATTGATGTATTTATGTTCCAGTTATTTAATGTCTGGTATGCACTAGTGCAAAATATTATAACTTTGGGAAACCCTTGACTGAGAGCTTGCTCGATGCCATGGATGGGTGAATGAACCAAACCTCTTGTTGGAAAAATAGTTTCATATGTTTTTGTAGACACAAGGAACTGGGTCCTGACTCGAAACCTCACCTATCGCTAGAATTTAGGAGATTGAGAGGGGATCTTATAGAAACGTACAAGATTCTTATGGGGTTGGACAGGCTAGATGCAGGAAGATTGTTCCCGATGTTGGGGAAGTCCAGGACAAGGGGTCACAGCTTAAGGATAAGGGGGAAATCCTTTAAGACCGAGATGAGGAAAAACTTTTTCACACAGAGAGTGGTGAATCTCTGGAACTCTCTGCCACAGAGGGTAGTTGAGGCCAGTTCATTGGCTATATTTAAGAGGGAATTAGATGTGGCCCTTGTGGCTAAAGGGATCAGGGGGTATGGAGAGAAGGCAGGTACGGGATACTGAGTTGGATGATCAGCCATGATCGTATTGAATGGCGGTGCAGGCTCGAAGGGCCGAATGGCCTACTCCTGCACCTAATTTCTATGTATCTATGTATCTATGTATCTATCCATGTCCTCCAGAGATGCTGCCTGACCCGCTGAGTTACTCCAGCACTCTGTGAAACGTCACCTATCCATGTTCCGGCAGCATCTATGGAGCGAAGGAAATAGGCAACGTTTCGGGCCGAAATCCGGAAGGGTTTCGGGCCGAAACGTTGCCTATTTCCTTCAGGGTTTCGGCCCGAAACGTTGCCTATTTCCTTCGCTCCATAGATGCTGCCTGACCCACTGAGTTACTCCAGCACTCTGTGAAACGTCACCTATCCATGTTCTCCACAGATGCTGCCTGACCCGCTGAGTTACTCCAGCACTCTGTTTCCTTCGCTTCATGTTGATTTCAGTTGGCAGTTTTTCATAAGGTATTTTCCATCACTGCGTTCAGCATTGAAGAAGTGTTATTGTTAATCATTTTTGTTTTTTTTGCGTATAAGTGTTGAGGATGAGAATTGTGTGTGTGGGGGGGAGGGGGTTTGTAAGTACGCTGCATGCTTTTGCCGAAGTGGAGTTTTTGAGGAGCCGGTGACTTTTATGAGGTTGTTATTGTTCCACATCCATGAAAAACATCGTCTCCCTCTCGAAGCCAGACAGGTTGAAGGTAACTTGTCTTCACCATCTGCTGTTCAGCGTAGAGTTGCATCATACGCTGCAGGATGTCTTGGGGCAATGTTTGGAAGTGACAGCTCATCCCGTGTAAGCTCCTAGCTGGTCGCCTTCACACCACTGGCTTCATCTAAACCACTGGGAGATCCATCTCATTGGGCCGATGGCAATGTCCTTCCCGGGCAGACCCCTGCCTGGGCTTGAGGACGATTGGCCTCGTAGAAGGAGAGCTGGATCAGGTTTGGGATTCACGGACTAAGCCGCACATGGGGCACTGGGTGGGTGTAGCAGAGGTAGTGGTCTCCATCCATTGTTTACTCTGGGATTCCATGTCCTCATAACAAAGAGAGTTGAGGTTAGCAGTGCCACCCTGTATGTTCTCTCATTATGAATGGAGGGCATGTTAGAGGAGGCTTTGAGATTCTGTTTAGGAGTGTGTTGTTGGGCATGGGGATGATGTGGCCTGCAGGTTGTAATTGGAGCCTTGATGCAGGAAATGTTGACCTTGGTCGGCAGGTTGATGTTAGAGAAGTGCTACCTACACACTAAGGGCAATCTACAGTGGCCAGTTAACTCACCCAACGGAGGTAGACAAAAATGCTGGAGAAACTCAGCGGGTGCAGCAGCATCTATGGAGCGAAGGAAATAGGCAACGTTTCAGGCCGAAACCCTTCTTCAGACGTTGCCTATTTCCTTCGCTCCATAGATGCTGCCTCACCCGCTGAGTTTCTCCAGCACTTTTGTCTACCTTCGATTTTCCAGCATCTGCAGTTCCTCCTTAAACAACTCGCCCATCGGCAAGCTTTTGGGACAAATGCAGCAAGAAGATAGAATGATGAACATTAGAGTGGGTCAGCTACAAACACTGTGTCACGCAGCACACAAGGTCAATGATAGATTCCCTCTTGCTCTGTGACATTGCATTCAGTGGAGGCGTCAATGCCCCAGTGATCTCGTGCATACTGATTGCCTTCTCTAAAGGTCACAAAGTGCGAGAGGAACTCAGCAGGTCAGGCAGTATCTCTGGAGAACATGGATAGGTGACGCTTTGGATCGAGACCCTTCTTTATTTATTAACCAAGCCTCTGCAGTTCTTTGCTTCTACTGATTGCCTTCTCTGTAGACATCACCATCTGAGTGCCCTGGATCTCGGTGCATGTGTGATGTTGTTCTCCAGTGAGACAGAACTTGTGCTGTTCTCTATCTCTGCTCCGGCCGCTCGTCCAATGCACTGCCATTCGCAGATGGCGAGCCGGACTTGGTGACATGGTGGGGAATGTCATGCTCGGACTTGCCTTATCTCCCACATATGAGATGGTGGGGAATGTCATGTTAAGTGTTGGAGTTATTTTTACTTTATCGTCCTGTTGTTAGGTGGCTGGGACATTGCCAAGGCGTATGATACAGAGCATACCTATGGGTTACATCATCACCTGGTTCGGCATCTCGAATGCCCAAGAACGAAGGAGATGAAAGGTGCACACGACTGTAGATGACATGTGCTTGTACCTTTAACATAGTGACCTCACCACTACTAACCACTCCCCACATCACTAGTATAATTACAACCTTCCCACCCAGTGCTCGCTCTCTCTGGTTCCGGGGACAGACCACGAACAGCTGGGGCAGTAAAGTATGTGCATCATGAATAAACAGTAGTAAAGACACAGTGTGTTATGACGCCTCTTTACATGGTGTCAGAAGTGGCCTCTTTACATGGTGTCAGCTTCGTACCTTTGCGCCTCCAGTTTATCGGTTTTTCTTTACTTTGGACCCGTTTCCCCATTTTTTTAATCTCCCGTGCCATGGCTACTTCTTGCCGCAAACCCGACATGCTTGTCTTCGACTCGGACATTGCCCATCGGTGGGGTGTCTTTAGACGTGACTTTCAACACTACGCCACGATCGCCCATCCTGCTGCCACCCCTGCTACACGGGCTTCTCTGCTTCTCAACCTGGCTGGTCCTGATGCCCTGGAACGGGCTGAGTCGTTTGTCTATGGTGCAGGTGAAGATGCTCAGGACCCGGTATGTCTTATGGCTAAGTTTACCGCTATGTGCGACATCCCCACTAACTGCATTCTAGAGCGTTTTAAAATGTTCACCCGGCGTCAGATCTCTGGAGAGTCAATCGATAACTATATCGCCGCGTTGCGTCACCTGGCCAGGCGTTGCAGCCTGGACACGCTGACCCCCGATCAACTGACCCGGGACATTTTAGTGTATGGTCTTCAAGATGAAAAACTAAGGGCTGAACTTCTGCGGAAGCATGACCTGTCTTTAGCCGATGCTCTGCACGCCTCCCGCATGGCTGAGGCTGTCGCCTCGGCGGTGTCGTTTGCTGATCATGACATTAACTTTGCCAGTGTTCCTGCCCGCCGGCGGAACGCTGGCCCGCAACGGCAACGGGAGTCCCCTGCACCCGGGGGTAGCAGCCCACAGCGGTGCCCCAACTGCAACTTTACCTCCCATCAGTCTAATGTGTGCCCTGCACTGGGAAAAACGTGCAATTTTTGCAGGAGATTGAACCATTTCTCTGCAGCCTGTCGCTCTCGTGGGAAGCCAGTTCCTGCTCCACGCAGAATGTTAAACAACCTTGCTCGAGCTGATAGCGCATTTGCTTCACAGTTCCAGCCTGATGAACTCCCTTTGTCTGATACAAGTTCCTCCCAGGGGGAGACCAGCATATTTTCAGTGTTGGATGCACCTGCACTGATAACGGACCCTTCGGTTCGCGTTACTGTCAACGGTTCGACCTTCAACGCCAAACTCGACACGGGGGCCGTGACCAATGTAATGTCAATAGGCCTCTTCAGGAAGATAAGGACTGATGAGAAAGTTACTCCCGATCACTCCCTGTTGCATGCCTACGGGGGAGGCGTTCTCGTTCCGGTGGGGAGGGCTACCCTGCACTGCAAGGTACTGCGTGCCTCTTGGCCCCTCACTTTTTATCTACTGGATACAAACAACATCACCCTGTTGGGCGCCCGGGCGTGCCAGGACCTCGGCTTGATCTCTTTCCACCGTGATATCCACCAGGTGCGGACCATTATGGACCCCCTGCGCGAATACCCTGACCGTTTTGATGACAAGCTGGGCAAGCTGCCCTGCAGCTACAAGATCGTTGTCGACCCCGGTGTTGAACCTATGGTCCGTCCACCGCACCGCGTCTCCTTCGCCATGAAGGACAAGGTGGAATTAACGCTGCTCAACATGGTTACCATGGGCATCCTAAAGGATGTGAGCGAACCCGCCCGGTGGGTCTCCACCATGGTTGTTGCTGCGAAAAAGGACAAAAGTGAAATTCGCATTTGCATCAACCCCAAAGACCTGAACCTTGCCATCAGACGCCCTCATTACCCCATGCGAACAGTGGAGGATGTCGCTGCACAGGTTGGCCCGGCCACTGTCTTCTCGGTCCTCGATGCCAAGAGCTCCTTCTGGCAGATACCGCTGGACGAGCGGTCCTCCTACCTGACTACCTTCAGCACGCCCTTCGGCAGGTTCCGATTCCTCCGCATGCCATTCGGGATCAACTCTGCCAGCGGGGTCTTCCAGCGGACGATGGAGCAGCTGTCATCGTTGACGACATCCTGGTCTACGGTAAGGACGTTGCTGAGCACGATCTCCACCTCCGTCAAGTCCTGGACCAGGCCCGAGAAATCAACCTCAAACTAAATCCCAAAAAGTGCTGTTTCCGCGTCCCGGAGGTCACCTATGTGGGCCACGTCTTTACCGCATCGGGGCTGAAGCCTGACCCGCAGAAGACGACGCGGTCTCCGGGATGTCTTCGCCCACCGACGTGCCCAGCCTGCAGCGTTTCCTGGGCATGGTTAATTACCTGGGGAAGTTCATCCCCGACCTCAGCGAGCTGAGCGCGCCCCTGAGGGAGTTGATCAAGAAGGACACTGCCTGGGCCTGGTTCCCGCATCACCAGAAAGCTTTCGACATTCTGAAGTCCAGGCTGGCCAGTATCCCCGCTCTCCAATTCTTCAATCTGCAGCGTCCCATTGTTCTTACCTGCGACGCCTCCAAGTTCGGCCTTGGTGCTGCTTGCCTGCAGCTCCACGATGGCCTGCAGCTGCCTGTTTCCTACGCTTCCCGCACCATGACCCCTGCCGAGCAGCGCTATGCTCAGATAGAGAAGGATCTGCTTGCTGTGGTGTTTGCCTGCTCCAAGTTCAAG